>CM021103.1:498735807-499335807 GCA_007115665.2 Sequoiadendron giganteum
TCAACCCTCAGCCCTTAAACCCTAAACCCTTAAACCCTCTACCCTCTACCCAATACCCTCTACCCTCAACCCTCAAACCTAATCCTTCAACCCTTAAACCCAAGAAAAATCTCTACCCTAATCCCTAAAACCTCAACCCTTAATCCCTAAACCCCTAAACCCCTAAACCCTAAACCCTCTACCCTCAACCCTCAACCCTCAAACCCTAATCCCTCAACCCCAATACCCTCTACCCTATACATTGGACCCTCAACCCTAATCCTTCAACCATATACCCTCAATCATCTACCCTAAACCCTTAAACCCTCTACCCTATACATTAAACCCTCAACCCTTAATCCCTCAACCCTCAACCCTTAAACCCTAAACCCTCAATCCCTATACCGTCTACCCTTTATATTGGACCCTCAACCTAATCCTTCAACCATATACCCTCAAACCTATACCCTAAACCCTCTACCCTCAACCCTAAACCCTCAACCCTAAACCCTTAAACCTTCTACCCTCAACCCTCAACCCTCAACCCTCAACCCTCAACCCTCAACCCTCAACCCTCAACCATCAACCCTATAGGTCCTCCACCCTAATCCCTCAACCCTATATCCTCAACCCCTATTTGTTTCTCTCTATCTATACATCTCACCTCTCTCTCCCTCCCTCTATACTACCCTCTCTAATTGTCTCTATCTACCCTCACCCTCTTTCTACGTACCTCTCACTCAATCAATCCCTACCACTCTCTCTTGCTCCCTCTATATATCTCTCTCTATATCCCTCCCATTGCCTCTCCATCACTCCCTCTCTCTCCCACTCCTTCTCTCCCTCTCTCTCAGGTTTCTCCCTCCCACCCCCTCTCTCTCATATCTCTCCCTCTGGCACCCTACCTAGGTAACTCTCTCTCTCTCCCCCCTCTCTCTATTTATCCCTCCCACCATACCTAGATAAGTACATCTCACTCTAACCCTTCTTTATCTCTACCTCTCTCAAGTCACTCCCTCCCACACCCTCTCCCTCTCTTAGGTATCTCACTCTCACACTCCCTCTCTCCCACTCCCTCTCTCTCATGCTCCCTCTCACTACCTATCTCTCAAGTCTCTCCCTCTGGAACCCTACCTACATAACTATCTCTTTCTCTCCCTCCCTCCCTCTCTCTCCCTCTCTCTCAATTCTCTCTCTCCTCTATCCCTCCCACCCTACCTAGCTAAGTCCCTCTCACTCCAACCCCTGCTCTCCCACTCCCTCTCTCTTAGACTCTCCCTTCCACCTCCTCTCCCTCTCTCAAGACTCTCTCTCTCCTCTCTCTCTCTCTCTCTCTCTCTCTCTCAGGTCTCTCCCTCCCACCCTACCTAGACAACTCTCTCTCTCTTAAAATTCTCCCTCCCTCTAAAGACATACATAAATACATACATACTTACATACATACAAGGATAATACATATGTACATACAATCCTACATACATACAAGAATACATGTACATATGAAGATACAATCTTACATATAGGCATACATACATGCATGCATTGATACATACATACAAACATGCATACATGCATACATAAATGACATACAAGCATACATGTACATACAAACAAAAATATAGATAAACATACATTCAATAGAGTAGCATTTAACATAGACCAAGACATAACGTGAGAACGTTATATCGCGCAAACGTTATGTCTTGCTAGACATGTCCCACACAAATGCAAAAAAACACTTTCAAAACTAAGATATAACACGAGTGCGTTATAACACACTCATGTTATATCTTTCTTTGGGAATCCCCAAGCCTTAGGCTTGGTATTTGCCTTGGAATACCAACCTAAAGGCTTGGAGGGCCTTCCCAATGACTAGAGATGTGTTTTTGCAAATTCTACAATATTTTACATAATCAAGTTCGTGCTCACCATCAGGATTACACGTGTTTCAATGTCGAACAAATCGAACACCTGGGTAATGTTAGGCTCTCTCTTAGCTATTCAACGATGTGTTTTTTTCACTTTTTGACAATGTTAAGCCTTTCATCTATAATTTATTTTGTTTGTGTGTCTCTTTTTTGGCAAAAAGCAGTATTTGGTGTTTTTTTCGTTATAAATTAACCGTTCATCAAAATTTCAAATAAACTACATTTTTAGAAACTAGACTCCATTCTACAATTTTTTTTTTTAAATTCAATTAGTTTCCAAAATTTGTAGGGGTAGCACAACCAAAATTCTATTTTTTCAAGAAGTGTCTACTTTGAAAATTAGTAAAAAAACAAATATTCATTAAAAAATTATCAAAAAATCATGCATCAACTACATATTATTAGCTAATTTCTCACCGAAGTGATTGTAAATATACTAAAAAAAAGGTCACCATGCTAGGTATGCACAAAAGTTGCTATGTTATGTTTTTCTGACAAAAACAACACCAATTTATGTGCATCCCTCTTTTGAACCCCTTAATCTCAACCATTTTCAAAATAAATTAGTATTTTAGAAAGTAGACTCAAAGCACTACAATCCTTATTTTTGTTGCATCTCAAAATTTTGAGTGTAACTATCCTCAATTTCACGTCCAAGGTCAATATTTCCCGATTTCAAAAAAAAGTGGCCACTTAAGCCCCCTTTTTGGCCCCCCATATTTTTGCACTTACGCCTTCCCTAACAATCACTTTAGCTTCTAAAAGTCTTGAGTATCGATAAATATGTTTTTTTATGTTTGAATTATATATGTTTAGAGTGAATTGAGTCTCATAACTCAAGTTTTGGGAGTTGTAGTGAGAGTTTTGTTATGATATTTATGGTCATTATGTTGTAGAGGGCCAGGGAATAGTTTTGGATAGTTGTAATTGGTCTCAAGAGAGTGTTTGAAAGCTCTTAATAAAGTCTATGGATTGAAGATTACTTAAATACTAGCCATTTTAATTACTTAAGTGAGTGTTTGCTAAAACAATTTAGAGATTTTACCATAAAAGGGTTTATCAAAGGTATCTTGCTTCTCCTTTCATGGTGTCTATATCTCTATTTTCTATTTTTTGTACTATTTTAATATTGTTTCAAGTATTTCAATTATTTTTTTTCTCTTAAATAGTAACTCTAACAAATTTTGTATGTTAGTGAGTAATTGACTAACCTAAGGAACACCTTGGTAGTTTACATATATCAATTATCCACTACTAGAAGAAAATATCAACATTGCTTCTTAGCACCATCATATTTCTAAAATTACAAGTGCACAACAAGGAAACACCTTATAAATATATTATGAATCGAAAGGCTCAAAATTTAGGGCCACACATAAGAATCAAGGTTGTACTCAAGTGAAAATTAACTTCTTTACACAATCTTAAATAACACAAGCTAACATCAAATCTAGGATTTGAAATTATTAAAATACCACCAAAAACACATCCCAAGGGGGGTGTCCTAAGTTAGTGAGGACCCATTCACCATAGGGTGAATGGGTCCTAGCATACATAACTAGGACATGTTTTAGGGAATGCGAAATAACATGCCAAAAGGGGGTCCTAGGATCTAGTGAGGACCCATTCACCAAGTGTAAAATGGGTCCTAGGTCACTATCTTAGGACACATTCATTGCAAAATTAAGTGTTGTGTAATATTATTTAAGAGTGTCAAGTTTTATCCCTCGAAAAATGTAATAAATTAGGCCTGGATTTGAATTTAAGGGGCCAATTAACCTCAATTAATTAATAAAGCCCTAGATTAGTGTGAAAGTGTAAAGAAACACTTTACAACACCCTAAATAAGGCAACATTAAGTCCATTTTATTAATTCATTCCCAAATTAAGGAAAAAGGGAAACCTTTTCTGTTACTACATTTTTCCCCCACTTTAGTGAGAGTATGACCTCGTGTCAAACTCACACTAAAGTAGACATTCAAGACAGTTATGTATGCAACAATGACAAAGATACACAATCATACACTATCAAAGACCAAGAAAATAAAGGATCAAGCTTCGACCATTCCAACATGATGTGGAATGCATTTGTTTTTCCAAGAAAGGGGAAGGATCAAGCATCGATTGCCCAACGCAATGTGGAAAATGTCTCAACTATTTGTTCGAAAACATTTACAAGTAGAACACTATGTCTACTATGCAAACGACACACACGCGCTCACTCTAGGGTAGTGGAACCTCAAACTGTCCACTAGGTAAGTATCCCAACGGGGTGGCAACTGAGAGAATCATATTAGGCTCCCATACCACATCAAAGTTATCCTCATGAAAACCTTGATAAGATGCCACAATGTTGAATTCTTATGAATAATATTTCTATAGGTTTTATTTGTTGTTCAAGGGAATCTTGCTTCATTTGTGCAAGGTCTTATTCTTAGGGGACATCGTGCCTAATGTCTCCAAAAGAGGAAAAGTCAGGTATAATAGATTGCCACTTATGGAATGCCTCAATTTGCATCATGCCACTAGGGAAAGTTGTACACTTAGACATATCACACTCTTGGAGGATATCAAACCCAATGACACCACCAAGAAAAGGATGCATCAAAAGAAAAAGAGAATCACACCATGAAATATGTAGAATGTCAAAATATTTCATTGATGTATGCCTCCACTTTAAAGTGGTTGCTAACACCATTATTGTGAGAAATTGCTTTAAAGTAGCCAATGTTCCATCCCAAGACATGAGAGATTACTTGGAAAGCCCAATGTCAAGTCATATGTTCTTGAAATAGAACTACATCATGAAAAAGGAAGGAGGGGTCGCCCCCAAAAATACGGAAGGGATCTATGGATCAGGGGTCAGTATATCTTTGCTATAATGTTGTCATAGAACGCATAACTATCATCATTCCCCAGATATTTAGAGAACTGGAAGAAGGACACAAAGAGAGAAAAAATAAAGAAAAATCCTTAGGGTCAACTTAGAAGAGACCTAAATGCCTCAACGCCTTCATCATCCCCAAAAGGAAAAAAACAAGACAAGTGAAAAAATATAAAATGTTTATGACATATGGAAGAATATAGGTACATATAGGGGAATGCAAAAAAGGAGAGAGATACATCAATCGAAACATCACAGGGGATCACATTATGCACATTCAATCACATAAAGAAACATGAAAAAGAATACAAAGCAAAAGACTAGTAAGGAACATGTTAATCAACCTATAGTAGTTCGTTTGCATCCCAATCTCGGTTGGTATATGTGGAAGGAAAACAACTAGCCAAAGGGACCACAACAAGCACTTAACTAGCAGAAGCACCAAGTTCAACACTCGTTTTAAGAGATTTGTCATTTAAGCTCATAGAAGAAGAAAACAATGAATTCAACTCATTATGCACTTGTTCATCGATCTTTGCCATATCAATGTCATCATCTAGATTAACCACAATAGGAGGTCAAATGATAATGTCTCTTGAAGGTTCTTTTTTATGTCACAATGAGGGTATAAAGTCATCATGCATTGCTTCAAGTAAGCTTGGATTTTGATTTTCTATGTTTCTCTTTTCTTCTTGATTTTGTAACATATGAGCAATAGCACGACGTCTACACCTATAATCTCTAGCATTTCAATTTCATTTCAATCTATTGTAAATTTGTATCTGTGTAGGAGCGGGTTTGTCAATCATATGTTTGTTTTCTTTTCTCACGGAAGGAACCATAGGAGGTTTTCAACCACTTCCTCTTTAGCTTAGTAAACTTGTTAAATTTTAGGAGGCACAATGGGATTGTTCCGGTTCTCTCATGATCTCTTATAGGAAATGGTGGGAGAATCTGTCATAGGTTGCTCTTGAACATTTGGAAGGGATTTTGGTTCAATCATTAGATTGTCAAGGATAGGTAGCTCAATCACAGGTTTAGGCATATTTCTAAGGGATAATTCTGCGAGGCACTTTTCCTTAAGCTTTTGATATGATTTGAAAAAGTAGTCCTCACGAGGTCTAATAGGCTCAATAGGCTTGGGCCAAAAGAAATCCAATGAAAAGTTCCCCCGAGAAGACATAGGATTAAAGCCACTATGATGCACTGTGAAGATTTCATTACCAAAGGGAAACTTTAAACATTTATGAACAACTGATGGGATGAAATTCATGGAGCAAAGCCATGGATAGCCTAACTTCACATGAAATTGGTCTGATGATGGGATGATGTTGAATGAGATAGTTAATGTTTTTGGTCCAACTTTTAAAGGGAGATCTATCGAGCCAATCATAGGACAAAGAAAACCATTATGTGTCTTGATCCATGCTTTCAGTTTATCATACGTATCTTGATAAATTTCATGCACAAATAGGAATTCTTTAGTGATCACATTCTCTCCACAGACAAAATCAATTAATATCCCATTAGTAGGCTTGTCATTGATTCTTTCAACTATGTAAAGAGCCTGACCATCGGGTGCATGTTCAAGTATGTCTTTTTGTGAGAAAGAAATGTCAAGAGGCATTTTGGTTGAGCCCTTATGAGGTTTAGCTTCAATAAAGTTGACCGAGGCATGGATGTTATTATTCTCTTTTTTTTTAAGTTCTCATTTAGGAAGCAACTAAGGATATTGATAATTTGTGTTCCATTTCCAGTTTTAAGTAGTTTCCTTAGATTTTGTAAAGTGGGAATCATACTAATGTCCATGCAGTCTTGTAAGTTTCCTAGGTCTTCATCTAGTATTTTTATATCTTCTTGCGAGAAATGAACATCATGCACATTGGTTGTAGGAAGTGAAGTCATGGGAAATGAAGTATGCATACTATGATCCATAGAGGGTTGATTATCAACACTATTAGGAAGAGAGTTGTAAAACCCAAGATCCACAGTGAATGGTATATCGTGAGATGACATGAGTCTCAAACTATGTCTCACAATAGTATTGCTAATAGGACACCAAGTTGTAAAGCTCATACAAGTCTTACAAACTTGATGTGCAAACCAAAAATGGAAGGAGGCTTAAAATGCAATGTAATGACCTAGGATGAAATGTGTAAATGCAATTTTGAATTTAGACAATGCACTAAATAAATCAATTGAAGCTAGATCTAATGAAATTAATGAAATATAAAATATTGACAAATTGAAACAGAGATCTGGCATCAACAAACAAAAGCACAAAATTGAATATTTTAATTTCCAGAAATGCAGATTTAGGTCTGATCAGGGACTCATTCGCCCTACGGCGAATGGGTCCTAGATTAGGGTTTTGAAACTAAGTTTTACAAATTTTTAAACCTTTTCTAATGATTTCTAGATTCAAGTTTGCTAGATTAATTTTTAGGTTTAATTTTCTATAAATGCAATGTGATATGCAAGTTGAAAATGTGATAAAATGATGAATTACAAGACCTAGTTTGATATGAAATTTTGTTTTGATTTTCAAATGCAAGTTTATATGATCTAAATGACATGCAAGATGAATGATTGTTTTGTATTTTTCAAATTTAAAGAATGCAAACAATGCACTTCTAAAACCCTATATGAGATGCAAATTTGAATGCAAAATAAGACACCCTAAATGAGGTCTAATTCAATGCAAATGAATGCAAGATCTAATCTAAGATAAAAAGAGACTCCAAAATCAGAAAACTATAATGCTCAAGAAGTCAAGTTCACCAAAATGAAACAAAGAAAAAGAGGATGCAATCACTAAATAAGACTAACAAATGGGTGCACCCAAATTTTCACTAGTTGTTTCACTCAATTATGAGGGGTATAATGTGCATTTAACAATCATAAAACAAGACTAACTATTATAATAGTAAAAATTTAGGTTTTAAGATGTTGAAATGATGTGTACCTTTTTGGAAAAGTGTTGTTTGGAGCCTCACTAAGGACTCATTCACCCAATGGCGAATGGGTCCCTGCTAGGGTTCTGGAAAATCAATTTCTGGGTTTTGTTCTTCAATATATGCACTCCCAGATCCTAGGTGTTAGCTCCTAAAAGTTAGAAATAAATTTTGTAGCTTAGTTTCTATGATCTTGCAAGAAAGGTGACAACTTTTGACAAATTTTGCTCTCCACTTGATCTTCAACCTAAAACCTGCAATCACACATCAAAAGAGAAGAAAAATTGTTGATTGTTGGGGAATAGGGGTTTGCCTTGGTCAAACCCTATTTTGATAATTAAACCTTATGATGAAACAATGAAATATGAAGGATGAAACATGAAACATGAAACAATGATACCTTGGATGAAATCTTGGATGACAAATCAACAATCTTGCAGGAAGTGGTCTCAAAGAATATAGATCTTGATCACAATGCTTGATTGGAAATAACACCTTGAATATGATTGAATTGGATCTTTAATGCTACATCAACATATGAGATCAACAACATAAATGATGCACTATGCCTTTGACATGATGATATGACCTTTGATTGCTGCATAAAATTTAACAAATCTGCCCTTGAATGCCTTCTTGAATGCCCTTGTGAAAGTACTCTTGATTGCTTATGGAGATCTAGGATTCTTAGATTGAAATTCTAGGTGAAACATAGTGAAATAGCCTTATATTTATACATAACTTGGGATTAAATCTCGAAATTCAAATAACACAAGCTGACATCAGATCTAGGATTTGAAATTATTAAAATACCACCAAAAACACATCCCAAGGGGGGTTTCCTAAGTTAATGAGGACCCATTCGCCATAGGGCGAATGGGTCTTAGCATACATAACTAGGACATTTTTTCAGGGAATGTGAAATAACATGCCAAAAGGGGGTCTTAGGACCTAGTGAGGACCCATTCGCCGAATGGGTCTTAGATCACTATCCTAGGACACATTCCTTGCAAAGTTAAGTGTTGTGTAATATTATTTAAGAGTGTCAGGTTTTATCCCTCAAAAAATGCAATAAATTAGGCTTGGATTTGAATTTAAAGGGCCAATTAAGCTTAGATTAACCTCAATCAATTAATAAAGCCCTCTAGATTAGTGTGAAAGTGTAAAGAAACACTTTACAACACCCTAAATAAGGCATCATTAAGTCCATTTTATTAATTCATTCCAAAATTAAGGAAAAAGAGAAACTTTTTCTGTTACTACAAGTGTTATGCTACAAAGATCATGCATCTAATACCTTCATGGACAATCAACATCATTGACCTATTTTGAGGTTTACAGTGGAGTTTCTAAGTTAAATCAGAATCAAACATCATGACATTTCTTATATAGTATTATTGAATCTTATATCTTAGAGAAAACACATTAGTCCTATGTGGCATGGTCCTTGGAGATCGCATCCTAAACTACCCATCCAACAATCGTCATGTCTCTTATCTTCCACAACCTAACTAATCTTAAAACAAATCCATAATAATTTCAATCCTTATTGCTAGACATGGTTCTCCCTTTCCATTAGTTTTGAGCTTCTAGTCCACCTATCTAACATCCCTCCAACATCCCATCTAATCATAAAAGTAGTCTATCCAAATGCAACAATCCTAATCCATACAAACTTGCTATATAATCTAGCACATCATCCAAAACATTCCTTGGTTTTTTTCCCAACCTTGTGGAGAACCTTGATCCATCTTAGTTATATTATCATCATTGGGATATGTCTTTTCCAATCCTCATATTTTTCTTAGGATGCATCCTTCCCATATCAACAATATCATCATCATCCATCTATTAGTTGGTTTTCATCTTGACTAGGGGCAAGATAATGTTTGTTTATGTATCTTTGTGCATGTTTTTTTTCTTTCTTGTGTGTATCTTTTAGCAATATGCAATTGTTATGGCCCTTATCATAAATATCCACTCCATAAATAAATGAAAAAACACAAACATAAACATCCATGTGCTTTCAAACCATTAAACAACACACTTGAAATATACACTTTCAATGTAAAATCTTAGAGATCAACATAAATCTAGATAACACATGCAATCAAAACAATTCTTTGCCATCATAAAATCTCCTTTTTAGTCCATCACTTGTCTTATACAAGATGTTTCCTTCTTGGAACCATACATGATCCACATCCATCCTTTAGTCCTTTCCATGCCTTGGCAGAAGATAGCACATTGTTGTGTGTAAATTATTGATCATTACTTGTCTTTTTCTTTGGTATACCTTTTTATCTTTTAATCTTTATTTTGATTTATCTTTTGACCCATACTATGCCTACCCAAGGTCACCATGATCATTTCATATCATAGTGTTCTTTGATATGGCATAAACTAGGGAAAGGTTTATTGTTTCTATGTACCGTGTTTGATGGTTGTCTCATCACAGATCCACCAAGAGTGTCATACACCTTGTGAGTGTTGGGGCATCCTATTGTCTATTGTTTGTTTTCTTGAGAGTTAGTACATGCATTGGATACATAGTTACCTTGGTATTATATACCTTGGTGCATAACATCCATTGCTATATAAAATAAAGGTTTCTAATCTCAAATTCAACATAACACATCACCATCACTGCATTCATAAATCACTTTTATTGCATCCATATTTTAATCTTTTTCATCCATCAGTTTGCATCTTTCATCTAAATTTTTCTTCTTCCTCTCTTCTTTGGAGAGATCATTCATGTAGTTAATGCACATGTATCTCTTGAGGGGGCATCAATCATCTCATCTTTTATAATTATCATTTCTCCCCTGACTGGGGCATATCATCATCTTCTTCTCTTCTAATTTCTCTTATTGGTTACTTTTCTTTTCTTTGAAACAATGTTACTTTGAACATTGCTTCAAAGAGAGGCAAAATCTAGACACGTAAATTATTCCACCAAACCCTAATCATCATCACCTAATTTTTTAATAATCATTTAATAATTTTTATTTATTATTTATCACCTCATTAATTAATAATCATTTAATATTTTTTATTTATCTTTTATCCTTTATTATTTAATTAAATGTGAGTTAGTTATCCATGTTAAATAATGATTTCTATTTTTCATCTCTTTAGTTAGCTCCATCATTACTAATATGTCAACTTACTATATGGTCCCTTGGGGGGGCTTTGGGCTTCTATGTTCATGGATCAAGCGGTTCCATGAAGAAAACAAATTGTGCTACGGGATTAATTATAATCTTTTCCAAAAAAATAGGAGCCCCTACCTTTTAGAAATGAATCTTTCAGTGGTGAAATTGAGGTGGGGCTAGAAATTGCCCCTACAGCTTAGGAATTTTATAGAAAGTTTTTCTGCCTCTTGTCTATCACTTAAAATTTTAAATTCCTAAAAAAAATTAAAAATGAGAGAATTTTTATTTATTTATTAATTTTTACTAGAAATATTCCAGTTCGATCCTTAAATTTTGGAGCTCAAATTTTTAAGCTGAATTGCAAAATTGAATTCATGAGACCACTAGCTTTAAAATATTCCTAAAAAATCTAAGCAACACCCACTGAAATTTTTTAGGAAGCCCCCCTCTATGGGACCATACCCTTAGTCTTCGTTAGGAAACTTAAAATTTTCATATCCACCATTTTAGTCAAATCTTTCTTCCATCAAGTTAATGTTTCTTCCATTTTACAAACCTCTTCACTCTCTATCAATTAACTAAGCCTGAAATTAGAAACTTCATGTGCATATTTATCCACCGTACTAATTAGAAAATTCAATATTATCTTCTCATGACTTGAATTAGAAAAATTCTAATTTCAATTGAGTTGATTCCATTGATTTTCTAGTTAACTCAGGTCCTTATCCTCGTCCATGTCTGAGGTCTATAAACTCAATCATTTTCTTCATCATTGGACATCCATCATATATCTAAGCAATCACACTCTATCAAAATCATTCAATCATACATTAAACAAATCTATTTCGTCGAACCTATTAGTCACTGTCTCATGTGCTTGAGAGATCATGCATCCACATTAGGCTTGGAATTTGATGGTCACCCCTACGTGTCATATGCAAATTTTATGATAGTTTGGTCATTTAAATACCTTTCATTTTACATTTTAAGAAAAATATAAATTGTCAAAAAATATATAATTTATGAAAATATTATATATTAAATTTTCTTTTGATCATTGCAAAACTTCAACTTTGAAGTATACATTATAATAGAAAACATAATGAAAATGATTTTTTTTATTGCAGTACAATGGTTACTTAACTAGTATGATTATCATTTTCTTAGTGCTTACCACTAAAAGGTAAATGACAACGTTTCTTCAAAAAATATTCAAGATCCTTGTTATGTCATTAGCCATATGGATATATTATATATTTGTATTTAAAATGAATGTTAAATTAGAAAGCAATGATAACTATCTTTAACTATTGCAAAAATCTTATATTTACTATTACATTTCAAGTAAGTTTCTAAATTCATATTAAAAAATATTCAAGAGAATCTTGTTAAAAATAATTTAAAATTAAAAGCAATTATATTCTATCTTTCAAAAGATTTCAAAGTAATATGTATTTCTATAATAAACATTATAAAATCATATATATTAGTATTATTATAAATTAGAATGCTATATTATATTTACTTATAATAATTATTTACGATTTATTAATAATTTAAAGTGTCATATAGGGGAGAGGGGCCAGTAGTCGTGCGGGCTAACTTCGTCAACATGTAGCAATTGAATGGAATATTGTAGAACCTTCGTTTTTTTTTCAACATGTGGACTAGCCTCTTATCTATCTATAACTAAGGTTTGGAGGTGTGACTCATCATGCAACTCGCCACATCAGCACATCTATTGAGAAGTGTCTAAAATTTAACTTTTTAAATATTTGACCAAAACTTAATCATGGAAACCTAAGTAGTTGAACAAAAAAATACCATTTGTTGCTTGTAAAATTTCATATTTTTATTTAAAATATGATAATATGCAACATAAATGGACCAAATACCTATTGGTAACCATAAATCTTTGATATCTCTAGCTTTTATATTCAACACATATGGACCAATAGTTGAACACAAAAAAACTATTTGTTGTTATAAAAACAACACAATTATTTAAAATACAACTTATACCAAACAAAAACGGACCAATAGTTGAACACTAAATTTTTTTGAAAATCCTTCACATTTAATGAAAAAATACATGGTATTTATTGTACTCACCTTTAATATTTGTGATAGGACAAACTATTAATATAAAATACTCCAATGCTGGTACATTGCTATCCCAATAGTTGTACACATTAGAACAATATTTTTTCACTATGATAAAAATACTTGTTTAAATGAGTGTCTTATTTTATTAAATGAGCATTTTATTTTTTAAATTACACACTTATAGTGGATAGTTGTGATATTTTATTTGAGACAAAAAAATACTTATTTCACTTCTTCATGAATGTATTTATGTTTTTTAATATAACATTTAAAGGTTCTCATGTGTTCAAGTATGGGTCCACTTTTGATCAACATTTGGTTATTTTTTAATTTATATTTAGATTATTTATTTACAATATATAGTATAAATATGTGGTAAAACTAGGTATTATAATCACAATTGAATGCACGACTATTGGACCCCGCACGACTATTGGACCCTTTCCCCTATACGGTTATATAAAAATATAGCAAGTCAATCTATACGATCTAGTAAATGTTAACGTTGTAACATATGGTCTAAAAATGCAAAAACGATCAAATAGACCATCAAATTCCAGACTTGATCCACATGCCTTCAAGATGCATCAACATCATTGACTTATTTTGAAATTTATAGTAGAATTTGTAAATAGATTAAAATTTGATTTGATTTCATTGTTTTCAAGTTTGTTTTAATTTATAACTTATGATTTTCAATCCATATAAAAACATACACTTATTTGTTTATTTATTTTTAATTCTAATATAATAATATTGAAATATACATTTAAGCATATATCTATAAAATTAGATCAATGTTTTTTTTGAAGGATGTGCCCTCCTACTCTTCAACAACGTACATTGAAGTCCCCACAAACTTTTGTATCTACAACTCTTTGGAATGAGACAGGAATCAAATCAGTACCAAAAGGACTATTTATAAGGAAACAAAGATCGAGCGTTCTCGAAACGTTACCATCGCCAAAAATGGAGGAATAAATGGTTGTCCGTATGGAAAAGATAGCACAATTCAACACAAGTCAAGTTTCAACGTTGTTTTGTCATCAAAATAGAGACCTTCCCTAGTTAACTTTCTCTTCAATTTTGGCCCAGTAGAATCCGCTAATGGAATTTGGAAAGGGCAGCTTTGATTTCCATGTGACCTCTCGCCGTTAGAATTCTGTTCCTTAAATTGGCCTTGAGAAAAAAAAAAAATTAAATTAAATGAACGGACGGTTCTCCATCATTCCAAACGGCGCCCCAGTTTTCTCTCTCCTTACCAGCGGGAGGGTCGGGACGGTCAAGGGGAAGAAAAAGCCTATAAAAAGATTTCGAGTCTTTGCGATATTTCATACACATGTACTGGTTGGTCTGAACTTTGAAGCTCTTCTTATACTTGCTATATTCTCCAGTTGCTGCGCTTTTCATTTTCCTGCAATGGAGAGTCGTGGGAGTTCTGGAGGCGGAGGAGGGTGGTGGCTCTATGCACTGCCGCTCTTCGCCAAGGATGGATGTGGCTACATGCTACACAACACGGATGATGTATTTTCTGCATGGCCGCTCTACGTCGCAATTCTGCTTGTAGCGGGCTGTGCCGCTATGGTTGCATGGTTGAGCCCAGGAGGCTGTGCATGGGCCGGGAGGAAGAATGGCGGCGCCGCCATTCCTGGCCCCAGAGGCTTTCCCATAATCGGAAGCCTCATCGATATGAGCCGTGGGCTTGCTCATCGCAGGCTGGCTCAGTTGGCTCGTATTCATGACGCAAAGAAGCTCATGGCCTTCAGCTTAGGTTCGACTCCCGCCATCATAACCTCTGATCCTGAGGTCGCCAGAGAGTTGCTGAGCTCTGTTAATTTCTCAGACAGGCCGCTCAAGCAGTCGGCTCAGCAGCTCATGTTTGGGCGGGCTATTGGCTTTGCACCCAATGGTGAATACTGGAGAATGCTCCGCCGGATTTCTGCGACCCATCTCTTTGCCCCGCGCAGGATCGCTGGTCATGAGCCTGGTCGACAAGTGGACTCACTTGTCATGCTCAAGAACATCCACGATGAGTGCCTTTCCAGCGGCGTTGTGCGGCTGCGCCGCCATTTGCAAGCGGCGGCGCTGAACAATATCATGGGGAGCGTGTTCGGTAGAAGGTTCGAAATCTGTGGAGATAGCGAGGAGGTGGCTAGTCTGAGGGAAATGGTCGAGGAAGGATTCGAGCTTCTTGGGGCGTTTAACTGGGCGGACCATTTGCCCTGGCTGCGCTTTCTGGATCCTCTTAGAATCCACTCGCGTTGCGCCAGCCTCGTGCCACGCGTCAGAGGCTTCGTGCGAAATATCATCGAGGAGCACCGACTCAAGGCAAGGGGCAAAGATAAGGACAAGGACAACGCTGACTCTGATTTTGTCGATGTTCTGTTATCGCTTAATGGAGAAGATAAGCTAGACGACGAAGACATGATTTCTGTTCTCTGGGTATATAACGTCTTGTTGTTTTCTTCCTTATTGACTTTTGTATTGAATACGTCGTTAATGGGTGGGTCTTGGGTCCTGATTTTGACCGCATGCAGGAAATGATATTTCGTGGGACTGACACGACGGCTCTGCTGACGGAGTGGACCATGGCTGAGATGCTGAGGAACCCTGGAGCTCAGAAGAAGGTTCAGGAAGAGCTGCAGTGCGTGGTGGGCGATAGCAGAAGCGTGACCGATTCGGACATCTGTAAACTTCCTTATCTGCAGGCGGTGGTGAAGGAGACTCTGAGAATGCACCCCCCTGGTCCCCTTCTCTCCTGGGCCCGTCTCTCCACTCGGGATACCATTGTAGCTGATGGAAAGTTCTGTGTACCCGCGGGTACCACCGCCATGGTGAATATGTGGTCGATTACGCATGACCCCGCCATTTGGGATTCACCGGACCAGTTTCGACCCGCGAGGTTTCTTGTGTCTGAGGGCGGTGAAAACGTGGACGTTAGAGGAAATGACTTGAGGCTTGCACCTTTTGGTGCTGGTCGTCGGGTCTGCCCTGGTAAAGCTCTGGGCCTTTCTACTGTTCATCTTTGGGTGGCCAAGCTCCTGCACCATTTCCACTGGGATGCCCATGAGCAGTATCCGGTCGATTTGTCTGAGGTCCTTAAGCTGTCCTGCGAGATGGTGCACCCACTTCATGCTGTACCTGTCGTAAGGGTTGATCTCGAAGCTTAGTAATGGCTGTCATCTGTCGGTTCTTTTTTGGTCGCCCGTAGGCTTAAATATACCATCTCGCGGTTATATGTCTTTCTTTCTTTATGTTCTGTTTATCGTAACATTGTATCGGTTGTGTGAAGTTTGGGGATGGTGAATATGTGTACACATTTTGTGAAGAATCTTTGTGGTGCGCTCCGGCACTGAAAGATTCAATTTTGTAAATATTGGTCCGGCGTTTTCTCCGGCTCCAATGGCCAGAACAATTTTTTGATATGTAAGTCGGGAGTTCTTCATATCCCCAACGCTCCGATATAACTATATTTTATTAATAATAGTTAGTATGAGTTAAAGGAATTCTCTGGTGCACTATTTATTATCATGGTGGATTAATTATGCTATGTAACAGATATTCTGGTTTTCTTCTGAGTTGCTCAGTCTGCAGAGAATTTCCAGAACTTAACAAATTTGTCACGCTGTTTGCATTAAATGATTTCATACCATACCCTGCACCATACCCTGCACAGTTTCTGTTCTGAATAGCTCTCAGTATTTATCCGGCCTGAAACTTTTTTCGGAAGTAACAAAATTACCGCCTTGTTCAATATATATAAAATCATTCATTCCATGACTTTTTTTTCTGAATGCCATTCTATTTTTGCCGTTTCTGCAGAAATATCACTTAAGCAAAGCAAATTTGATGCGCTGTTAACTATACATGAAGTTATTCATTTAACTCCATGCATAGTTTTTGTTCTGAGGGATTTCTATTTTAACCGTTTGTCAGCAGAATTTTCAGCTGCAATAATAAATTGCAGTTGAGCTTAAATTAAAATATCCAGTCTTCGCCATTCTCACAAAGGTTGACGACATTTAAGGAATTCTGTTTTAAACTTACATTGCATTAAATTGAAGAATCAGAGTCATTAATGTGCTAGTTTGTAACGGCGGACAAGATATCAAATAAAATGCTCCACAATATTTTCCTTCTAATGTCCGCTAATTAAACTATCCGTATGAAATAACGGGAAAGTAAAGAGTATTTGATGAAGGAACTGGAATTGTCTGTTGTTTTTTTGCGGATTTGGCAAATTCATCATAAGCAGGAGGGAAAGTAAGTAGATTTGGGGAGTATTTTTTTTGTTTGTTTGTTTGTTTTTTCTTTCGGGATTCAACAGTTTATCATCAGTAAGAGGAAAACAAGTAGTTTTGTAAAGTTTTTAAAGTTCATATTTTAAATTGGGAGAGAGGATCCAATACTTGAGCATGTTTTTCATTAATGAGACTATCTTTATGAAATTAGGGGGGAGTAAGTATTTGAAAGAATTACAACTCTGTCTGTTTGGTATCGATTTGGCAATTCATCATAAGCGAGAGGGAAAGTAAGTAGATTTGGGGAGTTATTTTTAGCTCGATTCAACAGTTTATCATCAGCAAGAAGAAAACAAGTAGTTTTTAAAGTATATGGTCTAAATTAGGGGAGAAGATCCATTACTTGAGCATGTTTCAATAGTTGTGATAATATTTGTTTATATAATGCCCAATATTTCTATCAATATTGGATCAATAGTTGTGACTTTAAAGTTGTTAATGTTGATGATGACTACCCATAATTAAACAAAATGTATTCCTTTGTTCTAAAAAGCAACCAATCATGTGATGCCACATCGGCACTCAATAAAACATGCTTAAAACATGTTGTGAATGCACAAGTTTTAGTCTATTTTTTTGGGTCTTTTTGGACACTTTGACAAAAAGCATGTTGATGTGGCATCATATTTGATGATGTGGCCTTGAAACCTTAGTTATAAGCAAGGGACTTGCAAGTAAGTTACTATAAAAAATTGGGAATGATTTGAAATTTCCATGCTTTAGATAATTAGAAGCTACGAAGTTAGGGTGCTCAACTGTGCTCAACTACTGGGTCCTCTCCCCTATAGAATGTCACGTTAGTAATTTTTGTTTCTTTTTCTCAATATTATTTCTAATCATTGTAAATTTTGTATAACAATTTATTTGACATTTTTTTTCCATTCATTAGCAGATTTTCAATGTGATATATATATATATATATTTGTTTAGATGGTTTTGTTGCATTTAATAACAATAATATATACTAAATTATATTTTGTTGGTATATTCATATAACATCATAATATGTAGAATATAAAAAATATATAATCACAAAAAATATAGATTCAAAATCTGTTTTAACGAGTGTATGGGGAATGGGGTATCTTTGAAAATTTTGAGTTATCAAAAAAAAAGAAACATTACAAGATTTGTTTTTAGATCTAAAACATTCATTCATAATTGCTTCTTTCTTGCAAATCTTTTGAACTAAACAATTCTGAATTATCAAAAAATAAATAAAAATATAACATTACAAGATTTGTTTTAGATCTAAAACATTCATTCGTAATTGCTTCTTCTTTATGATCTCTTGAGCTCGACCATTGAGAGCTATCAAAAAATAAATAAAAAATAACATTACAAGATTTGCTTTTAGATTTAAAACGTTCATTCACAATTGCTACAATCTCTTGAGCTGGACAATTTTGAATTATAAAAATAAAATAAAATATATATATATATATATATAATATTACAAGATTTGATTTTAGAGCTAATACGTTCATTCACAATTGCTTCTTCCTTACAACCTCTTAAACTGTGAACAATTCTGAATTATCAGAAAAAAAACATCACAAATTTTGTTTCATAATTAATTCTAAATTAAAACATAAGATTTTCTTACTATTTCATACAATCTAATTCAAAAGTATTCACTTGCACTAGGGGAGAAGACCCAATTACCGTCCCCCATTAAATAAACGCCACCTCCATGCTCACTTAACCCCCAAAAAAAAAATTCACTTTGATCCATTAAAAAACTTTATTTGATTGAATAAATAATTACAAAAGCACCAATGGCTGCTCATTATAATTACAAAAACACTAATGGCTGCTCATTAAGTGTTAAAATGCATGTTTTAGAGTGGATTTAAGGTATAAACAATTATAATTGATGGAAATTAGAGTGGGCAGATACTGGGACATTAGGTGGCGGCAACCGGATGGCACCTCTAAAAGGTGTTTTTTTGACCTCCGCATGCATATCCAATGCTCCTGCACTCTACCGAATTGCCAAAAAGCCAAAAGCTTAGTTATAAGTTCTTAACTCGTAGGCAAAAAAAACCCATAAAATTTTTTTTCGATTCGACATACGGTTTAGATTCTATGATTGCATGAAGTTAGCCTTGACAGATACTGAGTCTTCTCCCGTAATATAAACTATGAAAAAATCTTATTTATTTCTTTGATGTTTTATTCAATTATGATAAATATTCAATGTTGCTTTCAAGACTTTCAAGTTTTATAGAACTTTTTATTTTATATGAATTGATCTTAGTATATATTTTTTACAGTTCATATTATATTCAAAAGATTGTTTACCAAATCAAATTGTATATATATAATTGAATGGACGTTGCAGACCACTCTCTTTTCTATAATAAATTATTACATGATCCAAAATATTGAAATAAATGGTCTTTTGAATACATTATACTGGAGACATTAGATTTCCACAGTCCATAATGATAAGAGAGTTTCTTCCAGATTTAACTCTGTGCTATTATTTTACATCAATGTTTCGGATCACACTGAACATCATCAAAAAACTATAAGAACAAAAATAATAACACACAGAATGTATTATGAAACATTAATTCAAATTTGATATAACACAATTAAATTCAGAAAAAAGATCCAAAAATAACACTGAAACATGTTCGTCTATTATGTTTTATTTCCGTTCTCTTTCAGGCCCGGAGTAGGGGGTATATGTACAGATTTTGGGAGTTAAAAATGTTTTCTGTCAGAACTTTCATTATCTGGAGTTGCGTGTAAAAAGTGTGTTGTACAAGATTTTATTTGTGGGAGGTCTGTGGTGTGGGGAGAGCCTGTAAAGTACAGATGGCAGGATATGCAGATTGTGTTAAATATACAAGGTGCGTTACTTGTGGATCCAATCCTGTACAGGAATCTGACACAGTGTGAACTTTTCGTTTGTCGGCGTGAGCTTCTCGCCTGTGTCAAAACGTATAAAGCTTAAGTTGAAACAAAAATATTCTAATAAAATTTCATCGCTATTCGGGAAGGCGCTGCTTCAAGAATGGAGAAGAAAAAGGCAGAAAGAAGGCAGAGGGGCGGCAAATTTGACAGCGTGTTGTTTTAAATTAATGGAACCTTTTTGCAGTTGGAAGCCCGAGACGAGATGGACAGACGGACAAATGGGGGGCTGAAGATAGCAACCAGATCTATTATGGCGGCCGTCGAAAACAGATTTTTTGTTAAAACCTGTGTAAAAGATTTGTCGAGACAATACACGTACCGAAAAATTTACGAATAAGTGGGATCTACAGGTGTTGAACGAATCAGGTTTGATTTTATCTACGAGAGTTCGATAGATGATTAGGTCTGCCGCCTCGCCATAAATGTGTCAGAAAGAAATATGATTGTCATTCTGCATCGAGTCGCTTTTCGGGGAGTAACGTGAAAAAGGCTGTATTGTCGAGATGGTCATTTCCTCGAGTAAACGTAAACAGGAGGACACAGCACTGACTCAACATTCCATGGCGATCCCGCCGCACAAGCTACTAATTAAAATTATTCTCTGTACTGATTCTCCGATTCTCGAGCCGGATTTTCTCAGGAAGAATGATGGACCACATATTTTATAGTTAAAATCATGTGTAAAAGTTTTTCGAGCGTTTTTAGATTTAAGTGTGCACTGGAACCCAAAACAACACTAAAATCATCTCCAAAATTGACTACTAATATACCCCTCTTCAAAATTAACTCCTAATACTTAATATCCTTTCACAAGTTCAAATCTTGCAGGGATAAGGTATGTACACCTCGTATTGTGGAGCACGAGTTAGGCGCCTCCTTCATATTGGGAGTACGAGGAGTCCCATATACTGTAAGCCATCTGTAGACCCAAAAACAAACCGCCTGGTATCATGGACTATAAAAGGACCTTTCTTTTTCTTTCCTTTCTATTCAAAATCTTTTTTTCATTCTCTCTTTTTTCTTTTTCAAATTAAGGGAGGATTTTATATCATTCACGAGTTTATTTTGCTATTTGATATGAAAATTGAGCTTATGTTGATGTAAAGACTTAAGAATTGGGATATCTATTTCATCAAAATTGTTTGGAACATGATCTTAATCAAATCTCTTATATCATTCCTCAAGGGGTTTTGAATTTTAATGGATGATATAATGAAGAAACATACCATCACCCCCACTAATTGTGGTCAATCAAATTGAATTAGAACCCTATGGTATTCCTAAATTTTAATTGAATTTTAACAGAGACACGTCCATATGACCATCAAATTTACATTGGAACCCAAAACAACACTATAAATCATCTCCAAAATTCACTCTAATATAACCCTCTTCAAAATTTACTCCTAATATAGATATCTATTCAAAATCTTCTTTCAATCTTTCTTTTTAAAAAGTAATGGAGGATTTTAGATCATTCATGAGTTTATTTTGCTATTTGATATGTAAATAGAGCTTACATTGATGTAAAGACTTAAGGATTAGGACACTCATTTCATTGAAATTGTTTGGGACACTATATCATTCTTCAAGGGGTTTTGAATTTTGGTGGATGATGTAACGAAGAAACATACCATAACCCTCACTAGTTGTGCTCAATCAAATTGAATTAGAACCTTATGATATATTCCTAAATTTTAATTGTATTTTAACAGAGACACGTCCATAAAACCATTAAATTTAGGCTCTCTGGGTGTGAATTGATGATGAAAGGATGTGACATGATCTTGGCCAAATCCTTGTATCATACCTTAAAGGGTTTTGAATCTTGGTAGATGAGGTAATTAAGAAAACATATCGTCACCCTCACCTCAACCAATTGAACTACGACCCTTTGATATTATCCCAAAATTTTAGTTGCATTTTAACAAAGACATCCATATAACCATCACATTAAGGCTCTTTAGGTGTGAATCAATGATGAAAGGATGGGACACACATATCATATGTCAAGGGATTTTGAATTTGGTGGATGATATAATCAAGAAACATATTGTCACTATCCAATTGTGCTCAATCAATTGAATTACAACATTTTGGTGTATCCCTAAATTTTTATTGTATTTTAAAAGAGACGTCCATACAACCATCAAATTTAGGCTCTTTGGGTGTGAATTGATGATGAAAGGATGGGACACATATATCATACCTCAAGAGATTTTGAATCTTGGTGGATGATGTAATCAAGAAAGATACCATCACTTTCCAATTGTGTTCAATCAATTGAACTACAACATTTTGGTATATCCCTAATTTTTTATTGTATTTTAATAGAGACATCCATACGGCCATCAAATTTAGGTTATTTAAGTGTGAATTGATAATGAAAGCATAGGACACGATCTTGACCAAATCCCTATATCATATACCTCCAAGGATTTTGAATCTTGGTGGATGGGGTAATCAAGGAACATATCATCACCCTCACCAATTGCGTTCAACCAATTGCATTACAACCCTTTGATGTCTCCCTAAATTCTCATTATATTTTATAACTAAAAATTGCCAAACCACTTGAAGTACAACCCTTTAATGTCTCCCTAAATTCTAATTTTATTTTACGACCAAAAATGACCAAACCAATTGAACTACAATCCTTTGATATCTCCCTAAATTATAATCATAGTTTACAGCAAAAAATGACCAAACTACTTGAACTACAACCCTTTAGTGTCTCTCCTTCAATTCTAATTATATTTTATGGCCAAAAATAACCAAACCAATTGAACTACAACCCTTTGATATCTCCCTAAGTTCTAATTATATTTTATAACTAAAAATGACCAAACCCTTTGATAAGACACAACACTTGTTGAAGGTTTTACAAATGGGGTTGCAAGCTAAGTGGGCTTAACCTTGGGGAAAACTCTATGGTTAAGCACGCTTGAGTTGGAGTAGTACTAGGATGGGTGACCTCCTAGGAAGGCCGAGTGTTTCACCCCTATGAGCATCACCTAGATGCAATGAGTGCTAAGTGGACCATTCATTATCATGAGAGATGGGTTCTTGTGAACCTCTACTCGTGAAACATGGGTTAATAAATTTGACTAAAAAAACTACAGGGTTGAATCTTAATAGAAATATCACAATTTGACTCGCTTTGAAAAATACCTCCTACTTATCAAACCCTTTGAACTACAACCCTACAATATCTTTTTAAATTCTAATTATATTTTAATATAAAAATGACAAAATCAATTGAACTACAACCCTTTGATATCTTCCTAAATTTTCATGACAAAAAAAACAGGACGTTCATACGGCCATCAAACTTAGGCTCTGTGCAATGAAAGGAAGCGAGAGTAGTACATTTAGTACATGCAAATGGAGGAAATCACTACGATATCAAACGTGGGTGGTCTACGAACCGAATTCTAAAGACAAAAGCAGAGAGCGAAAGAGTAAAATAAATTAAGTCCCTTAGAAATGGAAAAAATATCTAGAAAGTAGAAGTTTCTTAGGGAGTGGACTGCAGAGCGACAAAGAAAAGAATAAAAGCCAGCACCGTATGGACACGAGAAAAATGGTTTTGTTTGATCTCTTTGTCGCAGGTTCCGTGCGAGTTTGGAAGAGATATTTGAAGGCGGCCATGGAATAATCAGTCTATGTCTATCTATCTATATGTGTAGGGTCAATCAAATGGCGGTTGGGGCACGTTTCCTCTGTGTCTCTCTGATTTTGGGCAACGGAGAAAGCGTTAGGATCGTTGTTGATGCGACCTGCCTAAGCAGGGCGATCGTCTCATCCCATGCAAAAGATAATGTGTACTGTGTGTGGACACGGACTCCAACTTCTGATAGACCACAGACATTGACTCCTCCCTCTCTCCAGTTCATTGCACTTTTCAGAGTCCGGGTAATCATCACAGTTAAACGAGCTTCTCTCATGTCATGACAGAGGAGGAGATGACAGGGGAGGAGATGACAGAGGAGGGGGTAGGAGTGAGGAGTGAGGAAACATCTTTCATACTTATCACCCTATTCACGTTAAATCTGTTAAAAAGGAGTACAATGACAGATAGGATGTTCGAATTTTGAGGGGTTGATGATCATTCTATGCCGAATTGCAGAGAGAGGTGGGGGGTATAGGCTGTGACCCATCGAAAAGGAAGCATCACCATCACCCGATTCCTAGCTGTTTGGCAGAATGTGGTAGTGAAGAGAATCCATAGATGATACTAAGTCACGCATGTCTTAAGACCAACTGACTTCTTTCAGACCTACAATTAAAGTGATGGTGAAAGGAAATCATAGAAGTCAGAGGGGGCGTGAACGTGTCTGTGCTTGAATGAGAGACGAAACTAGAGCAAAATCACAAGAATATCAACTATCAAATGCCAGGACAATGTGCAATGATGCAGAAAGGCAGAGACTGGAGGGCAACGTGTTCTAGTTTTATATGCCTCATCATTTCACTTGTGCTGAATCATGGAATTCGTAGATGCTAGCTTATTCTATACGTATCTTGGTTCTTTCATTTCTTTTCAAAAGTTCACAAGCTTAAAACATCTTTTTTTAGATAAAAAAGGTAATTGTGTTTTATTCTAGGTTTATTTTGAGAAAGCATTAAAATATTAATTTTTTCATTATTAAAAAATAGCGTAATGAGTGATTGTTAGTATGAGTTTTTTATAATTCATATAGTATTTAAAAAAGATTATTTTGTCAATGGGATTTTGGTTAATTTGAAGGTGAATGGTTTGAAATGAGTCTGTTAGGGATCAAGTCTTACTAAGTGCAAGAACATTCCATCATAAGAGATGAGGTTGGGATTGTGCCTCAAATGATTTTAGAAAAATGGATACCCATCAATCCTTGGCTATTATCCCATATAGTATTTAAAAAAGATTATTTTGTCAATAGGTTCTTATGTGAAATTGAATAGTTTGGAATAAGTCCACTAGAGATCAAGTCTTTCTAAGTGCAAGGACATGACATCATAAGGGATGAGGCTAGGATTGTGCCCTAGATGATAATGCATACCCCTCAATTTTTGGTTCTTGGTCGAAGATGTTTCAACCTATTTGGGTTGATATAAAAAACTTCCAACAAAAAAAAATTGTTTCTAGAATCAAGTGTGTATATTTATGTATCGATGTTTTGAATCACATTTAGCAATCCCTCCAAAAAAATTGCTTATGGAATCAAATGGATATTTTTGTATTGATGTTTTGAATCACACTTAGCAATCCATCATCAGGAAGAGGAGAGTGAGCCTTTATGTAACAATTGATTTTAAAACATACAAAAAATATATTTATTTATAAAAATCTTGAATCTTTCTTATTCTAACTTGAAAATATATTTTCATGAGATCTTGAATATTTTCTAGGATAAGTTCAAAATGTATTTCATTTTTTTCTAAATTGTTGATCTATATATTACCTTTTATCTCTAACGTTGACTTTTTGCATTAATAAACACTCCCATCAAACCACCTCAAGTCAATATCAATCCAAAAATCAGAAATGGTATGAATTTGAATCTTTAGTTGTTAGACAAAGTACTAATTAGTTCGAGACAATAAGGACACAAAGAAAAAAGGATAGGGGAATTTAGTTAAAAATTAAAATTAAAAAATGTTTTTGGAATCAAGTGTGTATATTTTTGTATCAATGTTTGAATCACACTTAACAATCCCTTCAACAACAATTTTTTTTTATGAAATCAAGTGTTTATATTTTTGTATCGATGTTTTGAATCACACTTAACAATCCGTCATCAAAAAAAGAAAACAAGTCTTTCATATAACAATTGATTTTAAAAAATACAAAAAAAAAAAAATTAATAAAATATCTTGAATCTTTCCTATTCTAACTTTAAAATATATTTTCACAAAATCTTGAATATTTTCTAAAATAACTTCAAAATTTATATTTATTTTTTCTAAATTATTGATCTATATATTAGCTTTATCTTTAACTTTGACTTTTTGCATTAATAAACACTCCCTTCAAATCACCTCAAGCCAATATCAATCCAAAAACCATAAATGATATGAATTTGAATCTTTAGTTGTTAGACAAAGTACTAATTAGATTGAGACAATAAGGACAAAGAGCAAAAAGTAAACTAAAAGTTAGCTAAAAATTAAAAAAATATTTGTTAATCATCATCAAGTATTTTGTGGATTTTTGTTTTATAAAGTAAATATTATTTAAGAAAGTTAAAATTTATATATTAATGTTTACTAATAGTTAAAATAAGTTATTGAAATTGTAAAAAAGGTATTTATAATTTTTTTAAAGAAAAATAAATCATAATTTATATTTAATCATCAGAATAAATGTAAACCATTACAAACTTGTTTTGTCAAATAGAAGTGGTATATCGTTATTATAAACACAAGGGATATTTGTAGGAACATATCACTCTCACATAATCAAATAAATCTCTTGTCTATATATGATACCAAAAACTTAACAAAGAAACTTGCAAAAGAAAAAGGTTAAATATATCAAAAACTATCAACTTGAAATTTTACATATTTAAAGCTCCATTTTTATTAGTAGTTTTCTCTTGTAGGAACTGTCATCCACCTTAAATGTTAGAAACAATGGGTCTCTTTCATCAAATAGTAATATATCACTATCATCAACACACAAGATATTTGTAACAACATACCACTCTTATATAATCAGTTGAATCTCTTTTTCAAATAGAATATTCAAAATGAAGTAAAGAAACTTGTAAAAGAAAATGCTAAAGACGTTGAAAACTATTAAGTTAGAATTCTACATATTTAACTTGTTTTATTTTTATTAGCAATTTTTTCTTGTGAGTAGTGTCCTCCAATTTAAATGTTAGAAATGATGGGCATCTCTTTCATCAAACTCAACTTTGACTTACACCCAGTCTCATCTATTTAATAATATCACACAATGCATAATTGAATGTGGTAGTTTAACTAATTCAACGTTCAATACTTTACACATGAAAAAATAATATATCTCTAAAAATTTAAACATAAATATTCATTATGAAAACCTTCACAATTTTATCACTTAAAATTATCCCATTAAAATTAATTAAATGTCTACACTTATCCAAATATTTAAATTTTAATACTATTAAAACAAATTCAAATTAGAGATAAAGACCAAACTACCTAGGCAATAGTTAATGACTGATCACATTCCTAGCTTAACAATTGTTTTTGAAAGTACGATTCTTTTGGTTGATTTTTATTTTTTCCAAAAACTGACATTATCTTTAAGATTTTTTTAATAAAATATTTGTAATTTAAAGATTGCAGAGTATGTAATTTGTGATAAATTTAGATTAAATTTAAAATTAATTAAAATAAAAGATACATTTTGTTTTTAACTTTTTAAATATTAATATTAATTTAAAATTTGGGTTGAAGTGTGGAGATATGGAGTTAAAGTTGTCATTTATAGTTAAAGGAGATGTTTAGAGATTTTGGATGCAAAAAGTATTAATTTTTGTTAGAAACATGTTTGTGATGATTTGTAGTATTGCAAGGATGATTTGGAATATAGGTACAAGTTCTCAAACTTTATGAAAAAGTTAAAATGAAGTAGACAAAAATGATCATGAATTTAAAGTCAATTCAATTACATAATATTTAAAAATCATTTTTTAGAGAAAGTAAAGAAATTTCCATTCTACAAACAAAGCATGAAATATCTAGGTTTTTTGACATTTTAATTTATTCTTTGAGATTTGATTTTTCATATGATTAGAATGTAGTAATGTTGTTTACTCTTTTGTTCAACTTCCTTATTTCTATATATATAAGAAAAACACAACAATGGAAGATGGACAAGCTGGACAAAAGATTAAAAGGTCAAACCTGCTTCACTGTGAAGTTGGTTCATTTCGTCACCAACACTATGTTTGCGGTGATTAAAGATGAGCTGGAGGGAAATAATGCTCAAGAGAATCAAGAGTGGATCGGGGACGATGTCGTGGACCTCATGTCTAAAAACTAGGACAATGCTAGTTAGCTGCTGCCTGGGTCTGTGTTTTTCTGTTTTTGTTGTTAGTCTATGGTTGAAGTACTATTTTTTTTTTCTGTTTCTATTCTTTTTGGCTAATTTTTTTAGTTATACCTAGACTTAATCCTTTTTGGCCCATGAGGCTCACTGTGTAAGGGGTACAACACCTTGTAAATGCTACTTACTTTATCAAAAACAATGGAATTTATATCGATAAAAATATAAAGTGTTTAGGTTGATCTATATGCATTTTTCCTATTAAAGAGCTACATTCATTCCCTAGAAAAATGTTATGGTTTTGCTCGTGTACTATAAGAATTTAGAACAATTAAAAATTTAGTGATAGGAATCTAGAGGCATGTATAATCTAGAGAAGATTTTAGAAGTCACTCATAGTACAAATATCCACATAATTCATGAATGGAAACACAATTGTTCTAGCATCTAAGTGTATTATCATTTCTCATACACAAAATCACATGATATAAATAGTAGATAAAAAAATTATTCTAATGAAAACAAGAGATGCATGTATAATGGGTAAGTGTACAAAGATGGGGACCAAAAAGGGGTCTTAAGTGGCCACTTTTTTTCTAAAATCAGGAAAGATTGACCTTATATGAGAAATTGAAGATAGTTATGCTCAAAATTTGAAGACAAAACAAGAATAAGAATTGTAGTGCTTGAAATCTATTTATACTTATTTTTTTGAAAATGGTGGAGATTAAGGGGTTCAAAAGGGGGAGCACACAAAGTGCTCTTGTTTCTATAAAAAAACATAACATAGTGTTTGGTGTGCTCTGTTTTTTTAGTATTTTAAAAATCACTTTAGTGAGAAATCAGCTAACAAGATGTAGCTTATGCCCAATTTTTTCCTAATTTTTTAATGAATATATAATTTTTTTACAAATTTTCAAAGTAGACACATCCTAAAAACAAAAAATTGAGCATGCTCCCCCCTAAATTTTTGGAAACTAATTGAAAATATTTTTTTGGAATGTGCAAAGAATATAGTCTAGTTTGTAAAAAATGTAATTTATTTCAAATTTTGATGCATGGGTAAAAAATGAGACCAAAGATATCATATGTAGGTTTTTGACAAAAAATGAACACACTAGCAAAAGAAATTAAAAATCAAAACGCAAAAATATTCAAAAAGTGAAAAAATTACATGGTTAGAAAGATAACAAAGAGCTCAATTTGTTACTACATCATTTTTTTGGCAACATTGAAAAACATTCAAATTTGAGAGGGAGCACACTCGAGATTTTGTCAATTTTATTAAATTTTGTAAAAACACATCTTTGGATGTTGAAATGTGTTTCCAACCCTTTGGGTTGGAAGCTCAAGGAAAATCCAATCCTAAGGGTTGAAAATTACCAAAGTTGACAATAACATGAGCACGCTATAATGTGCTCATGTTATTTACTACATTAAGTTTAAATAATGTGAGCCCATTTAAGATGAGGAGACAGAGTATATCTCTATGGAGGAGGGATTACAGGACATTCATGTAGAGGAGGAGGATGCTAGAGTGGTTGGTAGAGATTCTCAAGCATAGATACATTAATTATAGGCACAAATCCAGGCACATGTAGCATAGGTTATCATAGATAGGGACATAGTCGTAGCCATCATAGATGCTACGATCATTCAAGCACAAGGATAAAAGTAGAGGGTGGTGGAGTTTATAGAGATTGTTAGTGGACTTGTGGTAGACTTGGCTCTCCAACTGTATCGAGTAGGATAGGAGACCCAACACTATAGAGATTTGTATGAGGGTATTGTTCTAGCATAGCAAAGGGCACATAACTACACAATGAGTGGGTCACAAAGCAAGACTCATTGATGGAAGAATATTAGATCAAGAGGTGTAGAGGGTTCAATGAGACCACCACAACCACCGCCTAGGCCAAAGCAAGACCAGACAGGACCATCTAGGGTGAGACAAGATAGGCCATCTCCTAGGCCATCACCTTCAGAGGGCAGGGAAAACACCGGTTAGTGTAGATTATGATTATTCTATTTGGACGCTAATGCATATTTTGATTTTTGAGCTCATGAGCTCCATTATGAAATACATTATGATATTGTACATTGACACTATTTCTTTGGATATATATATGAGATGCATTATTTTGTAGCAACCATATCATGTGTACTTGAGTTTCTATACACATGTTCTTACGATGTTTATATTATGTAACTAATACTTATGATTGTTCCTATATGATGTGATGATGTTTATTTCTATATGATTCTTACATTAGCATATTTTCTAGTTGATGATTGTATGATTAATGATGCATGTTGTTTATGTATGCAATAATAATATGGATGCAATTGGTTTTATGGGATATGGTTATATATGCTAATGATTGTTATGTTATTTATGGATGCCTAATATTTTATGGATAATGAAACTAACAGGTGTGTGGTTATAGGATGATGTGATATGCTATACTAGGATGTGATTTAATGTGATGTAATATGATTATGCTATGTAATGTAATGCTATGATTATGATTATGATTAAGATTTCACATAATTCTTTTGACCTAATATGTATGCAAGATGAACTAGTGAAATGGTTATGCATATTATATAGTACCTATCATGAGTGTGGATGCATGATGATGCACATGATATAATCTCATCCTCTTTTTTTGTTTTGTTTTTGCATGTCATAGCACAAAATCAAAATGCATGTGAGGATTAATAGAATAATTGTTAGCTAGAAGAATAGGTTGGTATGAAGGGAGGAGAAGATAGCTTGATGAATAAATTTAGAAATGGATTGATGAATAGGTCACTTTGAGCTTTCATAGGTGCAAAAATATCACGATAGATCATTTTTATTTTGTAAATGGATGACGTACACCGAGGTATAGAAAGACCAAGGTGTGAAATGCTATCCCTTTGCATAGACAGACACATTGTAGACAAGGATTTCCATGACTCATACTAGTGACAATAGAACCTTGTTGGAATATGTGAGGGAGAGTAACCACGAAGCATGTTGATCCTGATACAAGAAAGTGTTAGATGACCTTTAACTTTCATAGAATGTTTGATTATGCCAAATGGAATCCCAACCACATATAAGGAACTTAGTTACCTAAACAATATCGTCAAGAAAAACCACAAATTAAAAACAAAAATAAAAGGTCATGATCCATCCTTGCTCCTCTAATCACTTGTGAATATCCTTGAGTAGCATAGGAACATGACTAAAGATAAATCAAATAAAAGATAAGACTCACTGAACCAAATGCATCAACAACCATTTAGATCTTTCCAAAGATGAGTGTTTGTTGATAGGATTCAAAAATTGTGTCCGATTTTAGAAATGAAGCATCTTGTATAAGATGTCTATTCTAATTATGATGGTGCAACAAATTGTATAAGACAAATGACAAATGAGGAAGATAGATGATAATGATTAGGCAATTGATCAATTAGGATTGAGGGATAGTTTGCTTGTTGTTTCATGATTTGTTAAGCTCAATGTTGTAAGATGTTTTGTTTGTGTTTGATCAAAGTGTCAGTCTCAGCAAAGGATAATTTATTATGAAAGGTTGATAATGACATGTGTAAAGCTTATTATTGATTATGAATAGCTTATTATGGAAGGTGGATTGTGGTGAGCGATTGTGATGGTGAGATGAATGTTATAATGAATCCTCTGATATTATGTCAAGGATCCTATTTGAAAAACCCAGGTCGAGGATTTCCCCCAGACAGGTATAGGACCAATTATAAAAAATAATTGAGTGGACTGAATTTGTTATGAACACTAGGTATGGAAAGCAAGCGATGCTAGACACCAATAAATCTTAGGCCATGAGAGGTGTGACAAGATTTATTATGGGTGCATTAGGGGTGAGTGGATATTTGTTATGAAAGAGGATATGGAGTGAAAAACCAGATAGAATAATGGTAGATGGAAGATAAATAGCCTACTATGCATGGTGCCTATTTGCTAGGTTTTCACCATGGTACTTACCCAAAGCACCATCAAAGTGGTTTTCACTAGAGGGTGGATTATTTCTCTTTACTATTATTTCTATTTTTTATTTTTTTGATGTCATGCAAGATGCTTGTTTTCCAGGTTTTCATCAATGTAATGATATTTTTCTTCTTTTTGTATTTTGTATTTTTTAAATTATTTTTGGAATTTTTGATTTTTGAGAGGGATTCTCTAAAAGTCGATGTAAAATTTCTGAAAGTGCATGTTTTTGATGGACTCTAGAAGTGGTTCACCTTTAGGAGTGGCAAGTTGGTATGCACCATATCCATATATGATAGTAATGATGTAAGGACCCAACTAGTTAGGCTAGAACTTGCCTGGCTTCTCTTTTTCCAGCTGATTCTTTTGATTTTATTTTAATACCAAGTCTCCAATGTCAAAGTGTCTAAATTTGGCTCTCTTGTTATAACTGTGATGTAGACAATTTTGATATGCTTATAGATGGACTTGGGTTGTCTGATGTCTCTCATCCATTAATCTTAGCTCATGTAGCCTAGCTATTTTGTAATCTTTGTCATCAAAAAAATGTTGCATATATACCCTCAAGGATGGTAACACAACCTCAATAAGAAGAATCACTTCAGATCCATAAACTAGGGAGTATGGGGTGGCACCTATAAGAGTGTGGATGCTTGTATGATATTCCATAGAGCTAGGTTTAGTTGAAGTAGCTAGTCATGACCAATGCCATTGACAGTCTTCTTTAGGATCTTAAGTATGGTTTTGTTTGATGCCTTAGTTTGACCGTTACCCTGTGGATAGTAAGGAGTAGAAAAATGGTGTCAAATGTGGAATTTATTGCATTAAAAGGGCTTCTATTATCAGTGATGATGGAAAGGGGAACACCATATCAACATATGATGTGGGTAAGGATGAAATTTTCTATTTGCTTGCTAATGATATAGGTCATGAGAATTGCTTCAATCCACTTTATGAAATATTAAGTGGTAGTAAGGATGAATTTATGGCTATTTATGGAGGAATGATGAATCTTTCCTACGAGGCCAAGTCCCCATTGAGAAAAATTCCACATAGATGTAATAGGATGAAGTTCCTATGTTGGTGCATGAACAAGATCAACATGAATCTGACATTGGTGACAATTCTTAAAAAATTGATATGTGTCTCTCTCCATAGTGGGCCAATAATATCCAATTCTGATGATTTTTTTGGCTAAGGTAAGACCACTAGAGTGAGATCTACATATACCATCATGTACTTTGTGTAAAGTTGTTTGTGCTTCTTGAGTCAAGACACCTAAGAAGAGTATTATCCAGACCACATTGGTATAGGGTGTCACCGATGATAACATATCAGGAGGCTTGATGTATGAACTTGTCTTGCGCTAGTTATTGGACAAGTCAAGGGGAAGGGTTTTCTCATGAAGGTAATTATAGATGTCTTTATACCAGGGCAAGTTAGGATTGAAAAATTCACACACAAGCTCAAACTCAGGAACATTGAAAGAGGAAACCAAAATTTGTTCCACCAATAACTCACATTGATGTATGTTATGAGGCATGTCAAGTAAAGATCCAATGGTGGCCATGGCGTTAACTACTCTGTTATGTACCCTTGGAATTTTCTCAAACATGATGACATCAAAGTATTGTTTAAACCTGTCAACCATCCGTCCTTTTATAAGGCATGAGTTTTTCATCTTTTATTTCATAGTCATCATTAATATTTTGAATGATCAACTAAGAATCACCATATACATGAAGGTCTCTAATCTTCCATTTGATGCCTATCCTAAGTCTCATAATTAGTGCCCCATATTTTGTAATGTTATTTAACCAGGTAAATGCTATTCTATAGGACTTAGGGATTGTGTCTCCTTGCGGTGTGACAAAAATAATTCTTGCTCTAGATCCATGTCCAGTGTAAGACCCATCAAAATACAATTTCCATTTATAGGTACTTTTACTATAAACATTGTTTTGTCAAGACAATATGATATAAGGGGATGATCTGCTATAGTGGGAGAGTCAAATTATCACCCTTGACAATCACACTAGATTTTGCTCCCTCCTATGTGCATGGACCTAATTGTACACCTAATTTCCTAAATTATGGATTATGTGTCTCATTTCAAAATTTATCAAGAAATCACATGTATAAAACCAAGGTAAACATTTAATATTTTTCTCCTGACACTTTGCACCCTACAAAATAGGACTAGGACAATGGCCCCTTGGGCGAATTTCCCCCCTATTTTGGCTCTAATTTTTAATATTTCAAATGTATAAAACCAAGGTAAACATTTTATTATTTAAATTTCAAATGTCAAATGTTGGCTAGCGAGATTTAATTTTCATGAAATTAGATTAATTGCATATAAATAAATAGTACTTTCACCATTTCAATCCTAGGAGGAATTTTGGAGTAAAGGGTGAAGATACTAAAATCAATCAAGGACTATCAAGAGCATATCTATGAACATTATCATAGAATTATTTTCATTCAAGCATCATGTCAATCCATCATTATGTTTTCATGTAAGTTGATTCATGTTTTTTGATCATTTGTTTTGTGAGTACTAACACCTGTAGGTCTCCAAGCTAAATTTAAATCAAGCCTTTAGGAGATGTGCACATGACATCAATCCTTCAAGGAGATCAGATCTGAGTGGTGAGTGTAGACACAAAAAATATCCGGTTTGATCCTATACACTTGATCCTGACCTTACTAACACCAGTTCATCCCAAATCATCCCTCTGCTATTCATTTATTTAAATAATAATTATTTAATTAAATTCATCATATTTCATCTCTTAATTAAATAAATCAAATTTATCTAATTAATTCATCATCTTCTATTAATTAAATAAATCATTTTATTTAGTTAAACCTATAGTCCCCCTTTTAATTAAATAATTCATTTTATTTAATTAATCTCTGAAGTCATCTCATTTATATTAAATAAATTTATCTTCTATTGATTTAAAACTAACACCATTCTCTTTAATTAAATAAATTATTTATTTAATTAAGTCTAAATTCATATTCTTCTCAACTTTGATTTAAATTAATCCAAAAATCTAAATCAAATTGTCACATTAGTTAATCTCCTTTTAAAGTAATCAAGTCCTAATCCATCAAATCCCCTAGATTTTGCAACTTGCACAAATAAATTATTTTATTGATTTATTAAATCCTCTATTTTCTCTCAACATGACATCAAAGAGGGAATATTCTTCAAATTCAATAATCCCTCCAAAAGGGATGAGTACATCGAACAAGGCATTAAACACCTCTTACATGTCCTTTTCCTTGAGCCAAGTGGCATTAACTCCATTTCTTTCTCCCTCCAACTTGTCATTTCACCAATTTCAAATTTCACCTAACCACATTTATTTGCACATTCATCAAAATGTGCTCATTCCCCATCCACTCACATGTTGACAAGTGGCCTTTTCCTATTGGTCGGTCTTTTGTCCCACATTCATCCCTTTTGCCTCTTTCTCCATCAGTCTCTTCTATAAATAGAAGGCTCCCATTTAAATTTTGGATCCACAACTTCATGCAACATTATTATCTTCAAGTTTTGAGCAATCTCCATCCATCTTTGTCCATTTTCATCCATTTTTCATATTAACATAGCTAGGTTATTGAGAAATTTCACCAAGGAGCATCAAATCTTCACCATTGATCATCAAGATTGCAAGGAATCGGGAAAGGGCCATTTTCCACGTCAAAATGGCACCAATTCCCCCATGGGATTGAGAGTTTGAGCATCTAAATAGGATTTAATAGCTTTTTCATTGTGTTCTTCACTTTATTTCTTGTTTTCTTCTTTCAAATGAATTTCATGGGGAATGATGTTTCTAAATTGCATATTGGAATAATTATGTGTTTGTTATTTGTGTTTGTGCAGGTCTAGAATCACCATTCACATTTTGGCACTAGAAGGAGGGCGAATCTAAAGAATATAACACAATTTTTTTTATAGAAATTTTGTTGTTTTTTATTGATTTTTTGTGTCTACAGGAAACTGCACCGCTGACCATCAAACTCTTTCGCTATCAGTCTAGTAGTGCGCATATAGCGATGCTGACAAACTCCAAACTATGACGTCGAGTCATTCCCGCCAAATAAATTTGAATTCTAAACTCCAAAATCCACCATTGTAAAAATAGTGTCGTATTTGCGCTCACTAGTTTTGCACAGTCTACCACTGTCAGTCCCTAGTGGTGCTATATAGCGTCGCTGAATTCCTTAAATTGCGCCGCAATCGCAGACTGCACTGCTGGAGTTGGGTAAAAGGGCAGTTTTCAAATTACATTTTATATGTGCTTCTTCATTTTGATTTCTTTTGATTTCTAACTAGTTTTTGGCCTCTGTTCCTGCAGTATTAACTAGTTTTTGTAGGTGGGCTTGATCAAAGGTGAAGGGAGGAAACAAAGACAAGGATTTCTCTATGGCATTATCATTCCATTGTATCAAGTATTTTTAAACACTTTGGGGGGAAATTATAATCCCTTTTCTAAGGATCTTGTCATCTTCATGCTTTTAGGACTCAATAATTTTCATTTGGGTTTAAAAAGAACAAAACAAACGGATTAAAAGGAACCATAGGCAACTTACTAGATTTTGTTTTGGACTTAACAATTGAACAAATAAATCTCATACTTCAAAGTTGGTGCTTAAAAAGAACTCATATTCTTGATTTTAAAGGGTTAAAATGAACATGTGTCTTTTATGTTTTGTAATCCCTTATCCAAAGTAATATCATTTAAAAAGACTTATGCGCTTCTCTCGTGCCTCACAGCGACCTTGAGAATCAAAAGGCTTTTTTGTGATATTAAGTTGTGTAAGTGATTACCTCCACACTTCAATTTGGGTTTTTAAAATTGAACAAAATCTTGCTAGCGTGAGTCGAGTATACCGCGAGTGTTCTCTCTTTGTTTCTCAACAAAGATTGATCGAACTACAGATGTACTTGCTCTTTTTTGTTTATCCTTAGAGGGCCCGCTTGGTGTGAAAAAGTAATCACCCCAAGGAATGACCCAACCGGTAACACGCTAAAGCCAAGAGACTTCCAACTAGTATATAAGTGTGGGTACTTGAGGAAATTTTAAGTATCACGAGGATTGTTCCAACAAGAAGGGCAACAATGGTCTCTTTCCATATGGATGATCCCACATGAATGGAGTTCCTATACTAGAACCTTTTGTTTGGAAGGCCCAAATCCCTAAATATATTTGTTGGTGCAAGAACGGTCATTCTAAAGCCATCCCACATTTTTAAGGCTCTTGGTAGAGATGAGAAGTATGCCATGGGAGTTTCATGGGTACTGATGCTTGGCTGACCCGAGAAATGTGTGTCGTGGAGGGGAGCTAGTGTGGTCAATCATCTAATCATCCATTAAGAGCAAGCGTAGCTAGATTTATTTAAGTGGGAACTCAACAAATATTGTCTCATTTTATCCTAGGATTGTGCATCACTTTGGAATCAAAATACTTTTCTTAGATCTAAAACACTTGAAAACAAACATTCACCAAATCCTCAAAATTTCAAACCCTTTAGGAGGAACAAATACCTTTGGCAAATCCAAGTGCTCTTGCTTTCCCTAGGGATTTCATCCTTAGAGGCTTCTAAGTATTAAGATTTATATCACGATTTGTTCTTAATAAAGTCAACATTAGGAAAATATTGCCTTGATTTCCTTGATTTCCACATAATGGACCTTGTGGGATGAAAATAAATTAGGACATTAGACACTCAGTTTCAAACATAATCAAGAAAGTTTTTGTGGTAAAAATAATCAATCTAAGCAAGATAATAGATAATTGAACCTCACATGTGTTTGATCCCATGATTTCTCAAAAAATTAAAGTTTTCAAACCAAATCGTCACAAATTCCTTAGTCCAAAAGCTCGTGAGGAACGTCTTTCATGACTATACGAAGTTAGAGAAAGGTTGGTCTACAAATTTTACAAGAAAGCTTCAAAGAACAATCCTAATTTGTATGAATTATATTACCAACAAAATCCAAGTCTCTTTTAAAGGTTTGCATTTCTCACATAGAAAGTACAAGCATGTTCTTTAATACCGAGTTCTTGTAGAAAGGAGGTCTATCTAGGTCTAATCTAGGATCAAATTCAACATTCTCACCCATCCTTCAAACATCAATCAAGTCTCATCCCCCCAAAAAACTTCGAATCTTGAAAAAATAAAATTATGCTAGAATTTTGGGCAAATCCTTTAAATCAAATAAAAAATCATCTTGTTTGACTAGGTATATGTAGATGAATCCTTCTTGATATGCTTAGTTAAACTATCGATCCTTGTGAAAAATTTCACTCCAAGATAAACATCCAACCTCTTAGGGCTTTTTGAGTTCATTATCCAAATCCAAATCCAAAACAAATCGAATCAAGAATCAAAAATCCAAAAGTCCTAAAGTCTAGTGTCCCTTCAAGATTCTAAAGAGTTTAATCATTCACACCATCCACCCTTCATCTATCTCATCACCCTCCTTTGATCCTTGAACAAACTTGGTATTTCTTCTTTGTACCTAAAAGTTGATCCTTCTTTTATGGTGCAAAATCGATCTCAATACAAGAAGAACATGGAAGCCAAGAAGGAAACATTTACTTCAAGTGACCTAAGTCAAACTACACCTGAAATAAATCCTATGGGATCTAACAATCCCCCACCCAATCTTCCTCTACTACCACAAGATCCTCAAGAGGAAGGTCAAGTGGAAGACATCACCAATAACGTCTTAGGGATGACTCAAGATGAAATCATGGAAATGGTCCAAAATCCCAAGAATAACAAAATTGTCAATGCCATGATGAGACTCAATCCTTCACAATACATGCTAGAATTGGCAAAAGAAAGGGCTAAAAGTTCCTCGAACTTTGACGTAAACACTATTGTGGAGCAACCTCTTGGGATTGTTCCCCTAGTCTCATTCACATCATCTTTTCAAAGCATCGTTCAACCCATTCCCCAACCCACATCATCTCTTGCTCCAACTCAACCAATTTCCAATAAGGGAGGCTCCTTGCTTCATGCTTTGCAAGCACATCCCCTTGTGAACAATCAAGAATTGGATGCAAGCACCATCTTGGGTCAATCCGTCCCTCAAGATCTGAAACACCCGTATGTTTCACTCATATTTCATGACACCAATACTCCTTCCACTTTCACTACAGTGCCAACATATCCTCTCAACACACCAGTATCTCTCCCCATGACCTCACAAGGAGAAGGTGCATTATTTGGATAGGGAGGAATATTTGATCCCTCATCATCACTTTTGCAAGGGATCATACCACCTATCCCTCCACCACTTCCTCCACTAATAACATCATCCACACCAATCCTTGGTTTAGGGAAACCCCCTTTACTTATCCAAAATCAGCCAAATCAAATCAACACATCAAGTGTCTCAAATCCTCCGGGCATACCACCGACATCACAAAAATAGGTGGTGTCAATCCAAACACCTCAATCAATCAAACCTCAAGCATCTCAAAATGTGGTCTCCCAAGGACCTAGCTCATTCACCATACCTACCACCTCGCAACCCATCGTCATCACCCAAATGCCTCAACAACCACCCCAGAAATATCTCATCACACCATCGCATACCATTCTAAATCCTCCACCTTTACCACCAAATCTGAGAATAGCCAATCAATATAGAATCACTTTGCAAGCGGCACGACAAGTCTACCAAAAGGTGCTCCAATAATTCCAAACCTAGCAAACTGCGCAAGCCACAAAACAAGCACAAATGCAATAGGCCGCACAACAAGCTCAACAAGCTGCTCAAGTGCAAGCACAAGCGTTGCTACAACAACAACAAGCACAAGATTTATTGCAACAACAACAAGCCACTCAAGCCGCTCAAGTTGCTCAAGCTGCCCAAGCACAAGCGTAGGCCCAACATCAAGCATAACAAGCCTTGTTACAGCAATAGGCTTACCAACAAGCCTTACATCAATACCAAGCGCAATAGAAAGTAGCGTAACAACAAGCAACTCAACAACAAACCCAAAAAAAAGCATTGTTGGCACAACAACAACGACAAGCCCAAAAAAAAGCATTGTTGGTGCAACAACAACAAGAAGGCCAACGCGAAGCGTTGTTGGTGCAACAACAACAACAAGACCAACAACAAGCTTTGTTGGTACAACACCAACTACAAGCATATCAACAAGTGTTGGCTACACAATAAAATATTGCTAATGCACCACCCAGTCCACAAGTCACCACATCCACCATCCAAATCACTACACCCACCCAAAATACATTCATTCCACCACCCAACCCTCAAAGTGATTTATCTGCTCAAATTAAGAAGCTGTCACAACAAGTGTTGGACATCCAATTAGGGAAGACCCCTAAATCACAAGGGAATCTATGCCCTTGTCTATTCGATTGGAGCATTGTGATGAAACCATTTCTACAAGGCTTCGAGATCCCAAAGTTTGACAAGTACCGCAAACTCAGAAACCCCGAATATCACATCAGGGAATTGCACGTGCATTGCATGGAAGTAGCTTATGATGATTCCTATCTAATGAGGCTCTTCTCATGAAATCTAGCTGCCCCGACTATGGGATGGTTCTCCTGACGTCCTCTAGGAATCAAGAATATCTAAGAAATTGTAGATGTGTTCATGCAAAATTATGCATTCAACATGGGAATGGACGTAAGCTTGGAGGAACTATCCAACCTCATGCAAAACAAAGGAGAATCATTTGCATATTTCTTACAACAATGGTGATCCAAAGCCAATAGAAGCAAGTGGGCCATGCTAGAGGAGCAACAAGTCAAAACTATCATTGCAAATCTTGAAGGAACCCTGGCCTTCCATCTCAAAGTCTAGTGCATCACCTCATACAACCAACTCATCCCTAAATATCTCAGTATCGAAAGAGGTCTCATCACACAAGGGAGAATACCGACTTATCAAGATAATCACCCATCGACTAGCTATAATGACAAACCATGAACATGGGTGTAAAACAAGAATGTCACCAATGATGGTGTTATTGACGCTAAGGTTGTGATCAATGCTCCAAAGCCAAACAAAAAACAAAAAATATATCAACAACCTCAAAATACCCGAAACACCCCTCGATCCAACACTTCTCATAAAAAAAAAACACCTAGACAATCAACAATGTCAATGACCAAAGTGGAACATCCAAAAGAAACCGATATCCCCCAAAATGCAAGTACACACCACTTGTTGAATCAGTTGAATCTGTCATGAAGTGACTCATTGATGATAACATCATCATGCTCCCAATCATTGAGAATGATGAGGAGCCTCAAGTTAAGACACCATGGTATAACGAGAAGCACTCGTGTGACTTTCATAAAATTGAAGGACATATAACAACCAGTTGCATGAGGCTCAAAAATTTAATCCAAGACCTCATTGAAAACAAGAACATCAAAGTTGAACAACCAGCTAGAAATCAAGACCTTAAGATATACACAAATCCGATGCTAGATCATGACAAGTCCAACAACAATGACAAAGGAAAGAAGTGTGGTAGCATCAACCACATTTATGACCATGTTATCACATCCCTAAATGAATGGGTAGTTGTTTTCCATATCCCAGGGTCCAAAGCTGACTATGGAATCACCACACGAAGTGGTAGAATCACCATCCCTGGACCATCCATGCAAGTTAGAGAACCCCCCACAAATTAAAAATCTATCACCGATGGCTATAATGTTTTGGAACATCTAAAGAAGACCCCAACTCAGATCTCCATCATGGAGTTATTGAAAATTTCACCCACGCATAGGGAGATTTTAGAAGAGCTTGTCGAGTCTTCTGTACCCACAAACGTTAATGCGGATCAATTTCAAGCTATAGTCAGAAGCATCACCACCCCGCCTCTCCTCTCATTTTCGGAGCAAGATCTACCTGCCTAGCCATCTCACAATCGTGCACTTCATCTGGAAGTCTTCGTCCATAAGAATAAGGTCAAATGAGTCTTGGTGGATGGAGGTGTAGGGCTGAATATTTGTTCCCTCAAGTTAATAAAGAATATAGGATTCTCTGAAGACGTGATTGAAAAAGGAAAAAAGTATCACCATCTGAGCTTATGATGATCAAGAGAGAGTGTCCCAAGGTACTATTCAGCTTCCCATTCAAGTGGGACCAGCCATCATGGAAACCACTTGTCAGGTCCTTGATCTCGATCTCCCATATAACATTCTTCTAGGGTGCCCATGGATCCATGGGGTGAAAGCGGTTTCATCCACATTTCACCAATGTGTTAAATCCCCCTATGAGAACCAAGGGGTCACAATTCATGGTGATCCTGAACCCTTTGCCTATTGCAAAAATATGGAGGCCAAGTTCTATAAAATCCCTCATGTGCCCAAAAATGATGAAGGCCCTTCAACTTCGTATATAGATCCATCCAACATAGCCTCCACGTTTCGGACCAAGACACCCACCATTCCTAACATATTTGATATCAAAGTCATTATCCAAGACAATGGATGTGGAGATTACAAAATAAAGAAGGGAGCCTTTTGGGTAGGGGAGTTACCTCAATCCCCTAGATCCCATGGACAGCTACAACCAGCCAATACAACATCTCAAACCTTCAAAGTGGATCCCTTCCAGTTCATAAGTTTGGGGGATCTAGGTTGAGAAGTGGTGGACAAAAAAGATATATCCAATCTCCTCTATCAAGATGAAAGACCTGTACCAACCCTTCCTATGGATGATGCTAATAGAGGACTTCAATTAATGTTGGCCATGGGCTATAATAAGAATGAAAGCCTTGGCAAAAACAACAATGACCAATTAGAACCCATCATTGTTGAGAAACGCGTTAAAAATATTGGCCTCGGATGTACCCCTCCAAGTATAATCGTACGTGGAAAAAGTCCCCCCGTTAAAGCAGTCAAAAGTCCCCTTCATTTACTAGTATCTATAGGTCTACCCTTAGATAATTTTACCTTTGACATAACTAAGGTATGTGGGAGTGACAGTGGCGAGGATACCATCATTGACCTATCTTTGTTGTTTGAAGACTCCTCCTTATTCATGATTTCCACTATATCCTTTGAGTCAAACAACCAAACCCATGAGTTAAAACTACTATATCCCCAGCTCATAGACTATGACCAACGAGGACTGCCAATTTTGGACACATTCAAAGATGATGAGGCACTCTTAGAATTCATGGGAATGCGGGATAATTTACCTTGTGGGGACCAAAAAGTTGGATTCAACATTGAAATGGACACACATGCATATTATGGGGAGACGATTGAATCCCTTAGTCACAAAAGTGAAAATTTGAGAAGAATCTCTAGGTCTTTAAGTGAAAACCACATTGTGGCACTTTCAAACCTGAAAATAGTAAAAACAAAGGATGCATCCAACGGTGAAAACCTCTCTGAGGCATCGAAGGATGGGGGATTCAATCTTCCTTTCAGTGCTATTCATCAGGAGAAGTCAACAACCTTAGCAGAAAAATGCAATCTCGTCAACTTAGGGACTGAGGCGACACCACATATAACATTCTATGCAGAGTCACTTCTAACTGAAGAACAATAGCTCTTAGCTACCTTCCTGAGGGAAAGAAAGGTAAAATTTGCATGGACCTACACCCACATGCTTGGCCTTGCTCCAGAAGTTGTGGTGCATCATCTAGCTCTATATCTAGAGGCGAAGCCACTAATACAAAAGTTGAGGAAAATGCACCCACAGATCGCATTGTTGGTCAAAATGGAATTAAAAAAACTCCTAGATGTTGGTTTCATACGACCAATTGACTATGTAGAGTGGATTTCAAATCTTGTACCTATTTCAAATCCCACTGGGGGCATTCGCATCTGCACTGACTTTCATGATCTAAAAAAAGCATGTTCCAAGGATGATTTCCCTCTACCAAACATAGATATGATTGTGGATAAGATAGTGGAATATGAAGTGCTATCACTAATGGATGGATTATCAAGATACAATCATAACATGATAGCTAAGGATGACCAACATAAATTGACTTTCACTTGTCCATGGGGGAAATATTGTTGGAATATGATGTTGTTTGGGCTAAAGAACACAAGAGCTACCTATCAAAGGGCCATGACACTGATCTTCCATGATATGATTCATAAAACTGTGGAATATTATGTAGATGACATACTGGCCAAGTTAAGAAATCATCTAGATCACATATCAACACTGAGCTCCATCTTTGATAGGCTAGAAGAATACAAGGTTAGGCTAAATCCAAAGAAGTGTGTCTTTAGGGTGCAATCAGGAAAGCTCCTAGGGTACATCGTATCTATGAGAGGAATCGAGGTAGACCCAGCCAAAGTCAAGGAAATCCTTGAGATGGAGGTACCAAGGACATTAAAGTAGCTAAGGGGATTATAAGGAAGACTCCAACCCATCCATTGATTTATAGCTCAATTAGCAGATAAGGAAATCTCATACTCTCATCTACTCCAAAAGGGGGTGGCATAAAATGGGACAAGAAAGGTGACTAGGTGTTCAACAAGATCAAGGAGTACTTTCTCACACCACTAGTTCTTATGCCACAAATTCCCAACAAACCCTTGATCCTTTATATAAATCAATAATAGCAGCAGCCCTTGGCGCTCTCTTAGCACAATATGATGAAAATGGGAAGAAGAGAGCTATCTGCTACATCAGTAGAACCATGGTCGGAAACAAGCTGAATTATACATCCATTGAAAAGGCTTGCTTGGTAGTCATGTTCGTCGCACAAAAATTCAGACACTATATGTTGGCACATCAAATAAAGCTCATTGCCAAGATAGACCCTCTCAAGTATTTGATTTCTAAAGCAACTCACAGGGCGACCAACAAAATGGGTTATGATCTTGACAGAGCACAAAATTGAGTATTTGGAACAAAAGGCTATTAAAGGACAAGCAATTGTAGATCAACTAACAAAGGCACCAATATATTCAGAAAAACCGCTTGTATCAGAGTTCCCTGACGAATCCATCTTCAACATAAACATAAAAGATCACTAGAAAATGTATTTTGATGGATCCTACACACAACATGGGTCAAGAGCCAGAGTCTTATTCATTACACCACAAGGAGACTACATACCCAAGTCATATAAGCTGTCTTTTGCTTGCACCAAAAACATTGCAGAATATGAGGCTCTAGTCATAGGGCTGAGAATTGTGACACAATGGCAGATCATGGCACTCAAAGTCTATGGGGATTCACAACTTATGATCAACCAAGTCAACGACGAATATAAAACAAAGGATAATAAGTTGACTCCCTACAAGAAATTGGTGGAAATCCTCAAAGAGTCCTTCATTGATATCACCTTCGAGTAGATACCAAGAGAAAATAACAAAGTGATAGATGCTATGGAAACAATCGGATCACTACTGGATGTCCCATGTAATGTCCCAAAACAAGAATTCCTTGTAGAGAAGCTTCTCGTACCAAGATTTGAGGTACCAGAGTTTGAATTTGTGTGTGAAATCGTTGGTCCTAGTAACCTATGGTATCATGACATATACACTTATCTTAGAATAGGAGTCCTCCCAGTTGACATCACTCCCAACCTTAAGAAATCCTTTGTTAATAAATCAACCCATTTTTTAATCCCAGGCAACACCTTATAACATAGGAGTATTGAGGGATCCCTGTTACGATGCTTAAACACTAAGGAAGATTTAACTACTTTAATAGAGGTACATAATGACATCTACGGTTTACATTCGAGCGATATGACCTTGGCCAAGAAGCTACTGAGAACGGGGTACTATTGGCCGATGATGGAAAAGGAAGCCCATGAATATGTCAAGAAGTGATTGCAATGCCAACAACATGGGGATCTCATTCATGCACCAACTCAAGAGCTCCACCCAATTGTTACACCTTGGCCCTTCTCGCAGTGGGGGCTCAATCTCATTGGAAGAATAACCCCCAGCTCATCTAATGGACACAGGTTCATTATCACTACCACAAAGTACTTCATGAAGTGGGTAGAGGCCATACCAATGACCTATATTATGAGAAAGCAGATTTCCAAGTTCATCCTGAATTACCTCATTTTCCGCTATGGTGTCCCTCAAGCCATTATCTCAAATAATGGGACACCTTTCAAAAACCAAGATGTTTGAGACCTATGCCAAAATTTCAATATCCAACATCGATTTTACACCCCATACTACCCTCAAGGTAATGACCAAGCTGAGGCTACAAATAAGACCATCCTCAGAATCCTTAAAAATACAATCAATGGAGCTAGTCATGACTGGCATCTACAATTGAACCCCACCCTATGGGCCTATCGAACAAGCATCCACACACCCATAGGTGCAACCCCATTCTCCCTAGTCTATGGATCAGAAGCCATCCTCCCCATTGAGATCAAGCTCCCATCTAAGAATATCACTATAGAATCTCATAATATATGAATAATATCGGGTGTCACGATTGAATGAGATAGAACTATTGGATGAGCAGAAAATGGATGCCTTAAACCATTTACAAATCTACCAAAACCATCTCAAGTGAAGCTACAACAAGAAGATCAGGAGTCAGACCTTCCAAGTAGGAGAGATGGTATTGAAGGAGAATAAGAAGAATGTGCCAAATTCGGACAACAAGGGAAAGTTTGAACCCAATTGGTTGGGACCCTTCACCATCACAACAAGATACAAGTCAGGGGCATATCAGCTGTCAACACTTGAAGGGGAGCCTTTGTAGGAGCTCATGAATAGCCCCCATCTCAAAAAAATTTATGCCTGGTCTTTTAAGGGTAAAACCAAAAATACAAAAAAATCCAAAAATCCAAAAAAATAAAATAGAAAAAGGATTAAAAAATAGTAAAGATAAAAAATCATCCTCTAGTGAAAACCACTTCGGTGGGACTTTGGACAATTACCTTGGTGAAAACCTAGAAAAAAGGCACCATATGTAAATAAAGCACTCTCCATCCATCATGAGCTCTATGTCTTGTTTTGCATCACTTATTGTCACCTTCCACATCACTCATCAGATTCCATCATTCATCCATATCCCCATCCATCGCTTATCCACATCTGCATCATAGCTTGTTATTGTGTTTGTATCATGTTCCACCCTTGTACTACTTGGCACATTCCTAAGGTCAGTTTGTCCTACCTATATCAAAGTAGTCCATCGCATCATGTTGGGGGCATGTTATTTTACATACATTCGGATCAGATTCATGTATATTCTTGTGATCTTCCTTAAAATAAAAAAAATCCAAAAACATCAAAAAACCAAAAAACTAAAACATGTAAAAAATCCAGAAAAGTTAAAAAATAGAGTCATCCTATCGAACTACATCATCTTTGAGCTTGAATGTAGGCAAGGTTGATATTCGATCAGCCCTCAAGACACCCTAAGTCAGTCCTTTAGGAGTTTGTCACAATAAGCTAGCGATCCATTTGTTCATATCTCATCAATAATCGAGTCTATGTTAGTCAAACTACATGGTCTTTGCGTGTATAACGTAGGCAAGGATAATATTTGATAAGCCCCTGAGACCCCTAGAATATGTCTTTAGGTTAGGTTCTTTGTCAAAATCTCAAAAAACCCAAAAACATTGAAAAATTGGAAAATCAAAACATTTGTAAAATCTCGAAAAAACCCCAAAACAACCTCAAAACATCGCAAAACATCAAAAACATCCAAATATTTGAAAAAATCCCTCTGTCGCATCTCGCTTTCACTCGAAATAAATATTGCTCATAATAAATCAATCGTAGCTGTCACCCTTTGGTAAAATAGTTGGAAGTAAGTCTAGCAGGTTCAAAAGTGAAAGCCCAATCGTCAAAGTCTCAAGTCTAGGTTAGTAAGTTAGAAAGTTAGTCAACTCAGAGTATCAATAGCCTATCATCCAGTCAATCCCAAAATCATCTGATAACATCATGTCCTAGGATGCATCCTTCCTACAATGGACATCAACATCAGGCATCACCGTAGTTTAGTCTTGGCTAGCGGTATGAAAATAATTAGCTTGTTTGTTTACTTTATCTTTGTCTTTTGATTTATCTTATTTTTGCGCTCATTTTGATGACCTCTCGATGATATCCAAACAAAAGGGATTTAGAGAGAAAGAAATGGGGCAACGATCATTATCTTTTTATCTGTTGTGCTTGTTGGATATTCTTTTAATATAATCTAGTCATGCATATTTTGTTTGGGTATAGGGAGGATGTTTCAGGGGTCTTGTTGACCACATAGGAAGGCTCGCCTTCTTATGTTTTGGTCTGAGATGTTTGAAATATCTAAACTGCATTTTAGATAAGGTTCTATATGACAGGTGTGAACAGGAATACTCCTATATAATTGTCGAGTCAAAGTCCATCACACTAGGTACAATGCCATCTTGGTCTTTTCTACCTTGATGCATTGTACCATGTGTATTATCAAACATAAGGTAAATGGCCCTTTTAAAATCCCAATTCCTTATAAGAAAATCATCATCATCATCATCATTATTAATAATATAGGCTTGTTGGATCCTCTTTTCATTTTCCTATTTATTCTATCTTCTTTCTGTACTAACATGGTACCACATGACAATTAAATCAAAAACATTGCCAATGCATCCACCTTGCATCCACAAACTACCAACATAATGCATATCATATCATATCATATCATATAGGAAACATTAATCATCTCACATGCACTGCATATCATCATTAATATAGATTGGTTATTCAAAACATCTCATACACCATGAGTTTGCATTCATTTTATAAACATAAAAGTATCATCACATAGGCATTATTAAATCATATCATATGCAAAAAATCCATTGTATAATCACATGTACACCATCACATTATCATATCATTCATTTACATCATCGCATAGCACCATAAATCATTATGTACCAATAGGCATTCATATCATAGGCATATCACATCACAATAATATCGTTACATACCATAATCATTTACATTTCATAAATCATGTCATAATCATTTCACGTTATCATATCATTATTGATCATTGCATGTCATAGTATTGTGAATGGTGTTTCTATACCTGCACAAACATAAAGAACGAACACAATATTAGATCCAAATGCAAGGTAGAAGAAAAATTCCCCATGAAATTAGATTGAAACATCAAAATAGGAAAAAAATGAACAACACCACAAATGAAGACAAGTAAATCCTATTCTAATGAGCAAACTGTCAATCCCATAGGGGAATTGGTGCCATTTATGTGTAGGAAATGGCCCTTTCCCAACTCCTTGATGTGATTGGATGATCTTTGATGATGATTCTTGATTCCTTGATGCAAATTTGACAAAACCTTGATAAAACTATGAAACTATGATGAAAATGGATGAAGTTGTAAATGAAATTGAGTATAGTAAGCTTGCATGGATTGTGGATGATCAATTCAATAGGAGAAGCCCTCTATTTATAGATTTGAAGAATGGAAGAATAAAAAAAATGGATGAATGTGGGACAAAAGACCAACCAATGAGAGAAGGCCACTTGTCCACATGTGATTGGAGGAGGAATGAGCACATATTGATGAATGTGCAAATAAATGCAATTAGGTGGAATTTGAAATGTTGAGATAACAAGTTTAGAGGGAAGAAGAAATGGAGTAAATTCCACTTGGCTCAAGGCAAAGGGCATGTAAGAGGCCTTTAATGCCTTGTTGGAAGTACTTCATCCCTTTTGGAGGGATTTTTGAATTGGAAGAATATTCCACAAAAGATGCCCTTTTGAACATAAATTGATGAATTTATAAATCAAATAAATTGATTTATTGTGCAAGTTGTAAACTTTAGAGGATTGGAGTGATTAGGATTATGATTAATCAGGATTTGATTAGTTTAGATCAAGTTTAGCTGATTTGACAGTTTAACTTAGATTTTAGGATTTAAATAAATCAAAATGAGATGAAAAATGGTTTAGACTTAATCAAATAAAGTTTGATCTATTTAATTAAAGAGGATGGTGTTAGATTAAATCATATAAAGATTAATTTATTTAATTTAAAGGAGATGACTTTAAATATTAATTTAAATAAAGTGAATTATTTAATTAAAAGAGGAACTATAGGATTAACTAAATAAAATGATTTATTTAATTAATAGAAGATGATGACTTAATTAGATAAATTTGATTTATTTAATTAAGAGATGAAATATGATGAATTTAATCGAATCAAGATTATTCAATTAAATTCATTAGTAAAGGAGATGATTCAAGTTGAATTGGTATTAGTGAAATTAGGATCAGGTGTATGTATATTTTACGTGTCTACGTTTTGCCCCTCTTTGAAGCAATGTACTTGCTACGTTGCTTCAAAGAATAATCTTGCCCCAAAAAAATCTATTTTTTTTGGATGCCTTAGCGGAAAGTACACTAGTACATTGCCCCCTCAAGAGATCAGGCAAAATTTTTAATTTGAGGGTCGATCTCGCGAAAAAGAGGTTCAAGATGTATGCATTGGAGATGTTTTGGTTGACCATCATGATACCATGTTAGCATGAAAGAGGATAGAAGAAATAAGATGATGAAAAATAAATAGAGGTCTTGTCTATTGAAAAAGGATCCAACAAGCCTACATTGTTAATGATGATGATGATGAGGATTTTATTATCAAGAATTGGGATTTTAAAAGGGCCATTTACCTTATGTTTGATAATACTCATAGGTACGATGCATCAAGGTATAAAGAACTGGGATGGTGTTGTACCTAGTGTGATAGACTTTGACTCGATAATTAGATAGGATTACTCTTGTTCACACCTGGCATATGGAACCTTATCTAAAATGCAGTTCAGATATTCTAAATATCTTAGACCAAAATATAGAAATCCAAGCCTTCCTATGTGGTCAACAAGACACTTAAAACATCCTCCCTACACCCAAACAAAGCACACATGACCAAGTTATATTACAAGAACATCCAACAAGCACAACAGATAAAAAGATAGTGATCATTGCCCCATTCCTTTCTCTCTAAACCATTTTGATTAGGGATCATCGAGAGGTCATTGGAATGAGTGCAAAATAAGATAAGTCAAAAAGACAAAGATAAAGTAAACAAACAAGCCAAAGTTCTTCATACTGCTAGCCAAGACTAATTAACTATGGTGATGCTTGATGTTGATGTCCATTGTAGGAAGGATTCATCCTAGGACATGTTTCTATCAGATGATTTGGGATTGACTGGATGATAAGCTATTGATACTCCGAGTTGATTAACTTGCTTACTTACTGACCTAGGCTTGAGACTTTGACGATTGAGCTTTCACTTTTGAATTTGCTAGACTTGCTTCCAATTGACTTACCAAACAATGAAAATGACGATTGATTTATTATGAGTGATAAATATTGTGGGTGAAAGAGAGATTGAGATGGATGCACCATTTTGGGTTTTTTCAAATATTTGGATTTTTTGATATTTTTGAAATGTTTTGAGGTTGTTTTTTTGGGGATTTTGAGATTTTTTATAGATGTTTTGATTTTTGAATTTTTCAAATGTTTTTGGGTTTTATGAGATTTTACAAATGTCTTTAGATTTTGTGTCTGTTGAATGTTTTTGGATTTTGATATGATTTGGATGTTTTTGGATTTTCATATGATTTTGACGATTTGGATATGGATATGTGATGATATCAGTGCTCTGTTTTGTGATTTTGTTGAAATCCAATCTAGGATTGATTCATCATATTGGTGATGATAACATTGCTGAGGATACACAATAATGAAAGGATAGTGCTAAGCAACATTAGGATTAAGATGGATATCCCAAGATGATGATGGATTGATTGGATTTAATTGATAAAGACTTATGATGATAACATTGTTGAGGATACACAACAATGCAAGGATAGTGTTAAGGAACACAAGGATTGGGAAGGATATCCCAAGATGATGATGGATTGATTGGATTTTGATTGATCAGTTTTTTGAAGCTTGATTTGGAACAAAATTGTTTGATGATTTGATGTGACGCTGAAGTATACATTAGATGCAATTGATATTGATTGTTTGGATTTATGTTCAATGAAAGATAAAGCTTGATAAGGAACATATTATCATCAAAATATGCCATGGGCGAGTGATTTGGATTTTTTGCTCACAAATTCTTGATCAATTTGATTTCACGTTTTCCAATATTCAGATCACCACATAAGTGTAAGATATAGATCAAGATTTATTCCCGAAGCAAGATGTAAATATCTACCCCTAGTGTCTAGCAATGTATGGAATTCCATGGGTGGATGCTTGGATCGGTATATGAATGGATAAATACGGTAAGCATACAAAGGATGCCAAGGATTATCTTGCAATATGTTAAGGTGTTCAAATAGAGGATACCCATTTGGATAGTGCTTCTCGGCTCAGATAATGTTGGCTTGGATAGGATCAATGAAAATGACCCATGTCAAGATGTTTACCATAAACAAGTGTAAAGTGTGCACCAAAATTTTATCAAGATCAAGATAAGGTAGGTAGATGGCAAAGGGTTGGATAAATGGTTCATGGATGAATGGATTTATTATGGATAAAATCGAAGGAATGTTGACTTTATTATGGATGTGATAAGATGCCTTCACCTGAAGTGGCACACGTAGATGCTTGATTCTACACATGATGCATGTTTGCTAAGTTTTCATCATGGTACTTTCCCAAAGTGCCACTGAAGTGGTTTTCACTAGAGGACGATTTTTGTCTTCGCTATTTTCAATCCTTTTTCTGATTTTTATTTTATTTTGATATTTTTTGACTTTTTTTTTTGCAAAATATTTAAGCTCATGCTGAACCACCTGGTACTGCTGATGTTGATGCTTCTTTCATAATGTTCCACCGATATCTTACTTGAAGAAGTTGCTTTGCCAAGGTACATGCACTTGAATGCAACTTTTGAGAATTTTGTTCTACTTTGTTGATACCGGAGTTAACTCTATCTTTGTGCGCACATCATGATAGAGTGCCTTTTGAATCCTTACGATGAAGGGTTGTTTCCAACACATGGTCAATGTGAGAATTGGATATCATGCATGGAGGCATGGATGGTGGAGTATATTTCAGAATAAAATATGGATTGGTTGACAACTTGGAACCTTTGACTCTCCAAACTTGGGAAGACGAGCAATGATGAGTGGACACAGAAGTGTGCATGGAATCAAGACCAACTGCTTGATACACTTTGTATGTCACTTGAGAAGCTAGATTTTTCCTTTGTGGACATCTTTGATGGATACTTTTCCCTTTTTTATTTTTCCCCATACTTTATTTGACTAATGGAGTTTTGGAGGGATGATTTTTCTTTGTATTCTTTAGTATCCATGTGTATTTGATTTGTCCTTCATGCTTTACTACTTATTTTTCTTTGATGATATTCTTCTTGCTTTGATTCACATCCTTCTTTTCATGTTGGTTCTAATTTGGGAATGGGGTGATTGGTGGATGAAGATTCATGACATGGTTGGTTGTAGTATTGGCATTAGTCTCATCATAAGGATTCTTTGCACTCCCTATGTTGACGTTTGCTTGAGACAAAGTTGCCCCTAGTTTTATAGAGGTATCACTAATATTTTTTGATCCCTTAATTGTTGAATAACCAAGACCTTGATACTTAGGATTTCCAATAATCTAGAATGGTTTTAAGATGCCCTGTTCATGTAGGCCTAATCCTCTACCTTGATAATTCATCTATTCAAATTTTTTATTTGTAATAGGATATGATTTACCTTGGAAACAAGGTGCTAATCCTTCTCTGCTCTATGGTGGATCTTCAAAGGTGACAACTTCTTCATTGATAAGATAGCTTGCTTTGAAAAAGGTAAGTGATCCAAGTTTATAAGTGATAGGATCCTCCATATGTGGGATGACTTCCTGATTGATATCTTTGGATTGATCTTGTGAAATATCAGATTTCAATGCTTATTCAAGAGGTATTGATGATTCACTGTCCACATTAAGTCTTCCTCATGATTCATTTTTGATATGTCTTCTCTGGATGTTTCTGATTCACCACTTCTGTAGGAGCCTTCTTCATGACCCATTTCTGATATGCCTCTAGATTTCTCTATATCTTGTTTCTGATTCACCACTTCTGTAGGAGCCTTCTTCATGACCCATTTCTGATATGCCTCTAGATTTCTCTATATCTTGATCCTGTGTATAAATGTTAAGAGTAGGATAATCTTGTTCCTTGGTAATGATATCAAGAGTATGAGACTTTTTTTTTGAATGAAGATCATCTACATGTCCATCCAAAGAAAGAATCTCACGAGTAGACGAATGAGTGTGTGCTATATGGATATGATCATCATTTGAGACATCTTTTATAGATAGGAGAGTGTCCATTGGATCATTTTAGTATCTTGGAGATACAAATTATTAATCTTGATTGATTTTGGAAAGGCTTTCAATGTGCTTTGGATCAAGTTCTTGACATAGGTCAATTGAAAAGGATGGATTGCTTACAAAGGTTTCCTAGATATATTCATTAGGCATTGGAAGTGGCTCAATATCCTCTTGATTTTTGAGTGGATTTGGATTAAGTGTTGAGTTGAGGATAACTTCACTATCTGCAACCATGAGGTTGAAGGATGTCAATATGTCTTGGGAAGGACCATTGCTAGACCTTGGTGATAGATGTTGATAATGCTTTGAAATAAATTCTTGAGATATGTCCTCTAACTCGTTAGTTGATGTAGAGACATTATCAACATGATCATTGGTGGATGGATCTTGGATTATGTCAATAGGATCAAATAACATCAACACTCCTTGAAATAGATTTTTGTAGGAGGGGTATTGATCATGACTAAAAAATGGCTCTTGATGTATGTTGATTTGATCATTGGATGAGGTGGAAACATCTTCAAGGTTCTCATTGATGGATTGATCTTGATCATTGATCTCAATAGTTGGGGAGGAGAGATTGTCACTGCTATAGCCAGTGGTTGAATCTTGATCATTATCCCCAATAGTTATTATTTTTTGGTCAATAAGGTCTTGGACGAGATTTTTAAGTCGCATACAATTTGATGTTGTGTGTCTCTTTATTTTGTGAAAATCACAAAGGTGCCTCTCATTATACCCTGGTGGTTTAACTCGGGGCTCTTGATAATTCTCATAAATGGGGATTTTAATGAGATTTTCTTGGACTAGCCATTGCAAGACAGACTCAATCGGCTCCCCAAGTGGTGTGCATTTTCGTTTGTTACCTTGTGGGATTCATACTTTACATTGACCTTGTGGCGATTGATTTTGGAGATGTGGTGATTGGGTTTGTTGTTGGTGTTATTGATCTTGATATTCAACCTCTTGACATTGGAGATATTGTTCTTGATGTGGTTGGGGACACAACCCAATGCTTTGATGATATGGTTCAACCAATGGAAGAGTGTATTGATTTTGGGGTCGAGATGTCTCTTGGTGCAATGAATCAACTATTTTAGTAAGTGTAGCAATTTGATATTGCAAAATTTGATCTTGCTTTTGATCTTGACACCCTTGATATAGTTGATTTGGTTTTTGTTCAAGCAGATTTGGAATGTACACTTGTGGTGTTTGCACGGGATCATGGGAAATTTTATTTTGGATAATGTTCTAACTTGGGATGATGTTTAGATTTGGCATTATAGGTTGAAATTGAACATTTATTTGATTTAGGTAACCTTGATTTTGCATGGTGTTACCTTGACTTGGATCAATACATAGAGTTGCTAACATATTGTTTGGACTTTGAACAATATTGGTGTGATTTGCAAACATATCTATCCCAAAGTTCACCAAATGTGGATTTGATATGTTCATGTTTGGTAAGATTGTATTTGGTATAGTCACATTTGGCATGTATGGATTTGGTTGGATAATTTTGTTTTGTTGAAGACTCATGCATTGATTGTTTGGTTGATAGATTTGAAGGTTTGGACTTAAATCTACCATAGGGAAAGGTGGTCCAAAATTTAGATTGAGCATACTCACATTTGTTGTATTGTTGAAGTTTGTAGGAGATAATGATGCCATGTATGAATTGTATAAATGTGAGTTTTGATAATCAATTGACATTGTAATGCTTTGATAGTTTGGTTGACTCATGATGTATGGATCAAGTTTATATTCCATGTTATTCTTGTGTTTTTACCTTGTTGACCTCTAAGGGATTTAGGACCAATGATGAGATGAAAGATGAAGGGGGGAGTGATATGGGTGTTTGAAATTTTAGGAACTTTGGATCAAGGCTATACTTTAGGATTTGATTTTTATTTTTTTTGATTTGGATGATGAACTTGTGAATCCCAAGACGTTGGATGTGACCTTAGGATGAACTTGTTCAAAGAGGTGCTAATTTAATTAGAGGTATGAGAAAGGATGCATTCTCACACTCCTAATTAAACAAGGTGATTTTGATTTGGTTTAACGATGTACCCAAGTCTAGATAATGATGTTTCCAAAGCTCTAAAAGTTGTTTGTGGGATGGAGTTGATAAATGGTGGTATGGATGAAGTGTTTGATTTGATCCAAAATGAACCTAAGAGGGACTTTGTTTACAAGACCAAGATAGTGAAGAACATGATTTAACCTATGAGTAGTTCAAACCAAAATACCAATGTTTACATGGAAAACCATATGACCAAAAGATACCAAGCACTATTTGGGGTTAAATTGTTCTTAACTTTTCTTAATGAGTTCTTTTTACCACAAACACTCTCCTGATTGACTTTCAAACTGAATGTCTATGTCTTAACACTTTTTCATTCCACAAGGTCCATTATGTGAAAATAAAATATTTCAAGAGCATAGTTTCCTATGTTGACTTTAGTGAATGCAAATTGTGATTAAGTCCAAATACTTAGAAGCCTCTAAGGATGAGATCCCTAGGGAAGGCAAGAGCACTTGGATTCGTCAAAGGTATTTTCTCCCCTTAAATGGTTTGAAATTTTTGAGGATTTTGTGAATGTTTGTTTTAAAGCATTTTGGATCCAAGCAAAGTGTTTTGATTTTGAAGTGATGCACAATCCTAGGATAAATGAGGCAATATTTGTTGAGTTCCCACTTGGATAAATCTAGCTATGCCTACTCTTAGCGAATTACTAGATTCTTGACCACACTGGCTCCCCTCCATGACACACACTTCTCGGGTCACCCAAGCATCAGTACCCATGAAACTCCCATGACATACTTCTCATTTATACTAAGAGCCATAAAATTGTGGGACAGCTTCAGAACAATCGTTCTTGCATCAACAAATAGATAAGTATTTTGGCCTTTCTAAACAAGGGGTTTTAATGCAGGCATTTTGTTCATGGGGGACCATCCATGCGACAAGAGACCATTATGGCCCTTCTTGTCAGAATGATCCTTGTGATACTCAAACTTTCCTCGAGTACCCACACTTATATACCAGATGGAGGTCACTTGGATTTAGTGTGTTACCGCTTGGGTCATTCCCTGGGGTGATTAATTTTTCCCACCAGGCAGGCCCTTTATGGATAAAATAAGTGTGCAAGTACATCCATAGTTCGATCGATATTTTTTGAGAAACAAAGAGAGAACACTCGTGATGTACCCCACTCACACTCACAAGATTTGTTCAATTTTAGGAACCCGATTTGAAATGTTGAGGTAATCACTTATACAACTTAATATCACAAAAAGGACTTTTGATTCTCAAGATTGCTATAAAATGCGAGAGAAGTGCATGTGTATTTTTGATGACATTAACTTGTAAAAGGGATTACAAAGAAAAGAGTACACATGCTTATTTTAACCACAAAGCAATGATGTGAATTCTTTTTAAGCACCAATTTTGAAGTGTGAGATTTGTTTGTTCATTTGTTAAGTGCCAAAACAAAATAAACTGAGTTTGCTTATGATTATTTTTGATCCCTTTGTTTTGTTCTTTTTAAGCCCAAACAAAATTTATTGAGTCCTAAAAAAGAAAGAAGATGACAAATCCTTAGAAAAAGGATTATAATTTCTCCCTAAAGTGTTTAAAAACACTTGTTACAATCATGTGATAATGCTTTTTCTTTCATTTCCATGCTCCATGATCCTTTAAAACCTATAATACAAGCTCCAAATGTTAGATTAAATCAAGAAACAAGAAGATATGAGGGTTAGATAAATGACTAAGCATAAAAACCTTAAAATTTAGACCAAGTTTCATTGTGATTTGACATTAGGTAAAAATTTGAAAATTTTAACTCTATCAAAGTTGATAAAAACCTACATCATTGGATAGCTTATAAAATTCTACCCCATTTCAAAGAAAAAAGCTTCGAAAAGACCAAAATATGACCAAGATACAACCATTTAAAGTTTGGGTGAAAGCACAAGAAAGAAAAGGCGACGCCCTTTGCAACGACATTGTTTGCAAATGCGGCACTGTTTGAGGATTCGAGCGGCACTCTGGTAAAACTAGCGGCTCTGTTTGGAAAAAATAAAGACCGCAAATGTGTTGCAATTTCCTCCTGTAGTGTTGTTTGACCTAGGAAGACAAAAAACATAAAAAACAATAGAATTTGACCAAAAAATGTGTTAATTTCTTCAAATTCGCCCTCCTTCTAGCGCCAAAATATGAATGGTGTTTCTATACCTACACAAACACAAAGAACGAACATGGTATTAGATCCAAATGCAAGGTAGAAGCAACATTCCCCATGAAATTAGATTGAAAAATCAAAATAGGAAAGTAATGAAGAACAACACAAATGAAGGCAAGTAAATCCTATTCTAATGAGAAAACTATCAATCCCATGGGGGAATTGGTTGCATTTATGTGTAGGAAATGGCCCTTTCCCAACTCCTTGATGTGATTGGATGATCTTTGATGACGATTCTTGATTCCTTGATGAAAATTTGACAAAACCTTGATAAAACTATGAAACTATGATGAAAATGGATGAAGTTGTAAATGAAATCGAGTATAGTAAGCTTGCATGGATTATGGATGATCAATTTAAAAGGAGAAGCCCTCTATTTATAGATTTGAAGAATGGAAGAATAAGCAAAATGGATGAATGTGGGACAAAAGACCAACCAATGAGAGAAGACCACTTGTACACATGTGATTGGAGGAGGAATGAACACATTTTGATGAATGTGCAAATAAATGCAATTAGGTGGAATTTGAAAATGTTGAGATGAAAGTTTAGAGGGAAGAAGAAATGGAGTAACTTCCACTTGGCTCAAGGAAAAGGACATGTAAGAGGCCTTTAATGCCTTTTTGGAAGTACTTCATCCCTTTTGAAGGGATTTTTGAATTGGATGAATATTCCATAAAAGATGCCCTTTTGAATGGAAATTGATGAATTTATAAATCAAATAAATTGATTTATTATGCAAGTTGCAAAATGTAGAGGATTGGAGTGATTAGGATTAGGATTAATCAAGATTTGATTAATTTAAATGAAGTTTAGCTGATTTGACAATTTGACTTAGATTTTAGGATTTAAATAAATCAAAATGAGATGAAAAATGGTTTAAAATTAATTAAATAAAGTTTGATCTATTTAATTAAAGAGGGTGGTGTTAGATTAAATCAAATAAAGATTAATTTATTTAATTTAAAGGAGATGTCTTTAGATATTAATTAAATAAAGTGAATTATTTAATTAAACGAAGGACTATAGGATTAACTAAATAAAATGATTTATTTAATTAATAGAAGATGATGACTTAATCAAATAAATTTGATTTATTTAATTAAGAGATGAAATATGATGAATTTGATCGAATCATGATTATTCAATGAAATTCATTAGTAAAGGAGATGATTCTAGATGAACGGGTATTAGTGAAATCAGGATCAGGTGGATGTATATTTTACATGTCTACAAGTACATTACGTCATATAATAAAATTGCATCCAAAAATTAGTGAAAAACATGAATCATTGCATAGGCATATCATATCACATCTGCATGTCACAATCACATTACATTTCATATCACATCATTTTTTGAAGTTACGAAGACTAATAGAGATTGATTATTCTAAGTATCTTAAGAAGAAATTGCATCCATATCATTGCATTTATACCATTACATTCACAAATCATAAATCACATTGCATGCCATCATAGGTCATCTCATATCATAACATCATCATAATCATTTTACATCATTTACATTGCATTTGCATACCATGATTACATTGGTATCCATCACATAATCATATAAATAACATCATGACATCCATATATTACCGTCATAAACACATAAGGAAAAATACAAAAACATTGTATTTACATATCATATAGGTTTATCAAGCATCTCATAAACATACATCTGCATCATCATATCATATATGCATCATCACATTTGCATCTACATATTATACATCGTCATCATGAAATGCATAGAAAATATACAAAAAGAAATGCATCCATAACCATGTGCATCAATAAACATCTGCATATCATAAATCATACATAAAGAATCATCCATCCATAATGCATAAATAAAATAGGAAACATCCCATAAATAAATCAAACCATATCATATATATATCATCAAAAAATATATAGCTATCATGGTACAAGGATCAAGATCAAATGTATCTATCAATCAGGTATACAAATGCCCACGTAGCTATAAAAAATGGAGCTGGTGGATCAAAAAAGAATAGTGAAAATCAAAAGAGGTATCAAGGTGGCGTGCCCTGCTGGCTGCTCCCCTCACCTACCTGTCTCTTAGCCTGTCTCATACCTATTTGCTAAGAGTACTCTAGAACTTGAGCCCCTATTGGTATAGTTTGTCGATAGTGCAGCCTGTAATACTCTACCTCATGGACAACCTCACAGTACATCTATGCTGAGACGGTCCTGCCCTAAGAAGCAATGACCATGTTCTCTAGCTATCGTCTCCTACCTATCTCTTGGTCTCGATCTGACCTAGCCTGGTCCCTCTTAGAAGTCAATTCCTGAACCTGCACCTGTAAACCCTGCACTTGCGCCTGTAACTATTGTATCAGCGCATCTCTCTAATCTAGTTGAGGTGGTGGTGGTGGTGGTGGGGCTTGTTGTTGGTGGTCTCTCGAGGCATCTCTTTACTACTTGTCCCCATCTCTCTGCTGGTCTATGAGAACTTGATCCCTTTGTCCCCTCTGATCCAGAGGTGGTCCACCTCCTCCTTTTCCTCCATCCACATCTCTGTCCCTGTCTCCATCTCCTCTACTTCCTCGCCCCTGCTGATCTACCTTTGGGCCTCCACTGTGGGAGTGCTACTCTTGGAATTGTCAGTCTAATGGGTGGCTTGAACCATGTAGTATATGCTGGTGTAACCCCTGCACCCGCCTGCCCTTGATCATATGGCCATGGCCTTTTCACCAGCTATCTAAAAGAAGTGACTACCTCCTTGATCGGGATTGACCTACCCCATGTAGTCTCCCTCATAGTATGTGCATTTATGGCCATGTACTAGTCATCAAGTCTTTCCTCTTTGTCCCCAAATTGCATACCCACCCAATCTAGTAGATATCGCTCTATCATATTGTGCTCTTTGCCTTGTATGAGCCTATCCTATCTCATGAAAAAGAGCTACTGAGCGTCATCGTACCATGCAAACATGCCTAGCCAAGGCCTCCATGTGAAAATTTTCATCTCATCAATAACCCTTCTCTAATGAGGGATGTTGGTTGCCCCTATGTTAGTAAAATTAATCAAGGCCCCTTCGTACCGCCAAACTACAGGATCATCTGGCTCAAGGAAAATTAGTGTAACCTGTGGATGAAGCACTACAATGTGATCCCAGACCTAGATATGTAAGAGAGTCAGCCTGACCATGATGGATCTGGTGTCCAAATATGTAAACTCATGAAGATCATGGTAGAGTGAGGCTAGCATCACTGGCCCCCATGTAAAACACTCTCCAGTGGAGCATCCGCTCCCATGCAAGACCCCATCTTGGACTAAAGTATCAGTCGTGCCAATCTAGTGCCACAAGGCTTGAAATGATTGTGACAACAATCAATCTAAAGGTGGGAGCTATGCCCCTATAATGCTCGAGCTCAATCTAACCCTCAACAAAAATAAGCTCATCAAGGCCCATAACCTCCTAGCACTCTCTCTTGGCATCCACATCATAGATAACTCAGTCTCCATGGATTGGTTACTGAAGGATGTGCCAAACATCCTCCAAAGTCACTATCGCCTCACCTGTGGGCAATTGAAATGATGATGTCTCACTGTGCCATCGCTCTACTAGGGTTGTCATCATGTCCATGTGTGTCTGGATGGGAGGAGCGTAGGTGACATACCATAAACCTATCGCCCCAAGGTGCTTCTAGAGCTACTCATTCATACCAACCAATTTGCTAAGAACCAAAGATCTATGCTCTCGAGAATGTAGAATCCCTAGGTCCTCTTGCACTAGTAAAGCCACAACGTCAAGTTTCATAAAAAATCAGGATCCTGTTTGAAGTTGTCACGAATGAAACAAAAAATGTTTCGATGTTTGCAATTGAGGTGCTATTTGGAAGTTCCAAACTATGCCACTAAGACCCTCTAAAGTCCAAACTGCGTCGTCACATTGTAGTTTGACTACAAACCATTTTGACCCCTAAACCTAAATTCCAAAGTGCACCACAGCGACGTAATTACAAATGCGATAAACTTTTCCACCTAAACCCTAATTCCTAAACTGACCCACGACGACACAAGACTCGATAGTGGCATAGTTTAAGGCCGCATGACACTGATTGAGCACTTTCAATGGCACAAAATAGCACCGCTTGAATAATATTGAATTTTGACCCTAATAAATGTGCAAAAAAATTGAAATGAAAAGTCGGGTAAGGGTCATATACCAGTCGTGTTGCGTCGGCTGGCCACTGGTGCACTCACACTCAATCTGAAATGTGACATGGAAGTACTCGTTGCACCACCTCGAATAGTGGTTAGAGCTCACAAGTGCAAAATATCTTGAGGGATGAATGTGCAAATGAATTAGAAGTGGCCCCTCAAGGCCTATTTAAGCTTGAAAGTTAGGGTTTTTTGACCCTGTTTAGTCGCCCAACTAGGGTTTTGGACCCCCAATCCCGTTTTCGACCAAACAAGGGTCGTTTTGCATCATTTTTCATGTTTTGGCATGTTTTTTGGTATCTTGGACCCTTTCTGGACCCGTTGGGAAGCTTGTCCTTTTTTTTTTGCGAGATCACCCAAAAATCCAAATTTTTGTCTAATCTCTTGAGGTAGCAACATACCAGCATAATCCTTATAACTGGGGCAATAGTGGGGTATCTAAAAAATAAAATAAAATTGAATTTTGATCATGACAGTATATTCTTTCAACCAACACAGCAGGTTCATTGCTTCAAAGAGGGGCAAAATGTAGACATTGAAAATATCCTGTTTGATCCTATACACTTGATCCTAATCTTACTAACACCAGTTCATCCTGAATCATCTCCTCTACTACTCATCTAATTAAATAATATTTATTTAATTAAATTCATCATCTTTCATCTCTTAATTAAATAAATCAAATTTATCTGATTAAGTCATCATATTCTATTAATTAAATAAATCATTTTATTTAATTAATCTCTAAATTCATCTCATTTAAATTGAATAAATTTATCTTTATTTGATTTAAAACTAACACCATTCTCTTTAATTAAGTCTAAATTCATATTCTTCTCAACTTTGATTTAAATGAATCTAAAAATCTAAATCAAGTTGTCACATAAGCTAATCTCATTTTAAAGTAATCAAAACCTGATTGATCTTAATCCTAATCCATCAAATCCTCTAGATTTTGCAACTTGCACAAATAAATCATTTTATTGATGTATTAAATCCTCTATTTTCTCTCAACATGGCATCAAAGAGGGAATATTCTTCAAATTCAAAAATCCCTTCACAAGGGATGAGTACATCCAACAAGGCATTAAAGGCCTCTTACATGTCCTTTGCCTTGAGCCAAGTGGCATTAACTCCGTTTCTTTCTCCCTCCCACTTGTCATTTCACCAATTTCAAATTTCACCTAACCACATTTATTTACATATTCATCAAAATGTGCTCATTCTTCATCCACTCACATGTTGACAGGTGGCCTTTTCCTATTGGTTGGTCTTTTTTCCCACATTCATCCCTTTTTCCTCTTTCTCCATCATTATCTTCTATAAATAGAAGGCTCTCATTTGAATTTTGGATCCACAACTTCATGCAACATTATTATCTTCAAGTTTTGAGCAATGTCCATCCATCTTTGTCTATTTTCATCCATTTTTCATATTAACATAGCTAGGTTATGGAGAAATTTCACCAAGGATCATCAAATCTTCACCATTGATCATCAAGCTTGCAAGGAATTGGGAAAGGGCCATTTTCCACATCAAAATGACACCAATTCCCTCATGGGATTGAGAGTTTGAGCATCTAAATAGGATTTAATAGCTTTTTCATTGTGTTCTTCACTTTATTTCTTGTTTTCTTGCTTCAAATGAATTTCATGGGGAATGATGTTTCTAACTTGCATATTGGACTAATTATGTGTTTGTTCTTCGTGTTTGTGCAGGTCTAGGATCCCATTCATAGTGAGTTGCATCCAATTTTTTATTCATCATTCATTAATCATTTATCCTCTATCCATCAAAAGGATAAGCTCTCTTTCATCAAATTTTCCATTGTGGAGGTGGAAACACCAACACGGGGTTTGAATGAGGAAAGCCCCTCTATAGCACAACCCTTACTCTCTACTTGAATGTGTAATTCATAGATTTGAAGGAGATTAGAGGATGATTGGAGACCAATTTTTCATTGTTGCATTCAAACCCTACAACTTGACAAGATACAAAAACTCAATTATCTCAATATCGAACGAAGATTTGATAGTGAGATCTAGAGGGAAGAATCCTTTGACCAAACACCCGATGAATGTAAAGATAGATTGTAAATTCAATTATTTAGACATAGGAGCCCTAGGTGACTTAGCCTTGAAAATTCAGCTCAAAATTTATATGATAGGTGAACAAAACTTTGCTCTTTTCTATCTGTTGTTGAAATTTGGTTTCACAATTTCTCTATTATAGAAAAAGGTGCATGTTAGATTAGGTCACATAGTTTAATTAGGTCAGTTCAAGAAAATTAATTTCATTTAACTTCCAAGGCATTAAAGGATCATATATAAGACTGATTGACTCACCTTTAAGGTTGGAAATCAATCTATTCTCCTTTCAAATTTGCATCCTAATGTTCTTTGAAAAATTATTGATGTTAGTGATCTATGCATTAGGAATAGGATCCCTCTTTCAACTAAACAAATACATAAATCAAAAAAATATAAATGGTCTATTTTTGAAAAATAACAAGTAGGCATTCTCATGAATATTATAAACATGGAAGTTGGATTTCACCTACATATGAAATTTTCCACCATTTGAATAACTCATAGCAAAAGGTCTCACCATCGAAAGGGTTCTTGCTGCTAAAGGGTTAGTGAAGATTTACAAGGATAGAAACCAACCATCAAGTTATAATGATAAACCTTGCCTATGGGAAAAAAATAAAAATGTAGCTAATGGCAACATTGTGGACACAAATCTTGTGCAAAACACACCAAATAAGCCAAGAAAATAGAAAAATGTACAAAATTCCAATCCTCCAAGAGGACCACCTCCTAGACCAAACAACACAACTAGACACAAGTACACCCCCTTAGGGGAACCATTTGAAATAGTTTTGAACAAACTAATCCAAATGAACCCTACATGGTACAATGCTAGTGATTATTGTGATTATCATCAAACAAAAGGTCAAAAAAATTCAAATTGTATGAGGCTTAAAAACATCATTCAAGACCTCATAGATCATGGTGAGGTAGGCATTGATCAATTCCTAGGGACCTCTAGAAATAATGAGTTAGGTGTTTACAAAAATCTAATTCCTGATCATGGAAAAGGAAATGATGCTGGAAATTCAAGTCTACAACCAATTCAAACCATTCATATGAAAATTCATAAGACATATACAATATGCCAACTACCATATCTTCGTTTTTACAATACATGGATAAAATATTGAGTGTGGAGTCACCACACAAAGAGGGAGAGTCACTATCGAAGGAGCTCCTCCACAACCAAAAGGTCCAACAAAAGTAATTCTAACAGATTACAACTTAATCGATCATCTCAAGAAAACCCCAACATAAATATCAATCTTGGAACTTTTAAGAATTTCCCCTGCACATAAGTAAGTCTTAGACAATGATCTCTTACAATTTTTTTGTACCTACTAATAAATATATAGAAAAATTCCAAGCCATGGTAGGGCATATTGCATCCACTCATTGCCTTGTATTCACAAAAAAAGACCTTCCCTCTCAAACATATCATAATCATGCATTACATCTTGCGGTCGATTTCCATTAACACAAGGTAAAGAGATTGTTTATAAATGGAGGCATGGGCTTGAATATTTGTACTCTTCAATTTTTTAGACATTTGGGATACTCTAAAGTAGTGATTGAAAGGAAAAAGGGAATAACTATCCAAGCATATGATGACAATGAAAGGGAATCATAGGGGACTATAAGGTTTCCTATACAAGTTGGTCTTACAATAGTTGCAATAGTATGCCAAGTATTGGACCCTGATTTTCCTTATAACATTATTTTATGCTAACCATGGATACATGTCATGCAGGCCATCCCATCTACATACCATCGGCGCCTCAAGTTTCCTTACAATAATACTAAGGTTACCATTCAAGGTGACCCCAAACCCTTCTAATACTATAAAAACATGGAAGAAAGGTATCATAATTTTCTCCAAGTTCCTAATAATGATGAAAATCTACACTTATCTTCCTATATTGATTCATCAACGCTTGCATCCATGTCCACCTCCCATCAAACAATATTTAAATTCAAGGTTCAAATACAAGACAATGGCTGTGGTGACTATAACCTTAAAGACTCATTATATGTGGCATGACTACCACTTTCTTCGAAAACATATGGAAAACCTCATCATATTGATAGAGCATCCAAGACTATCAAGTTCAAACCAACAATCTTTGAAAAATAGGGAGAACTTAATACAAAGGTCATAGATGAATAAGACTTCTCAAAATGGGTATATCAAGAAGAATAAGAAGAAGCTCCTCTTCCTATTGATCAGAGTCACAAAGGACTCCAGATGATCAAGAACATGGGATACATAGGTAATGGTGGACTTGGTCCAAAACAACAAGGCATCTGAGAACCTATCCTTTTGGAAAAGAAATAAAGGTATAAAGGTCTTGGGTATAACTCGCATGAAAATGTGACCCCTCTCATTGAGGGTACTGTGAATATAAATTTCCCAAGCTCCCTTTGGGTTATTTTATTTTTCCTTAAAGTACTAGCGATGCCCTCCTAATTAAAAGCAATATTGGGCTCCTTTCACAAAGCTTTATGTGAATGCTTCCACTTGTTAGTCACACGCTCCTCACAAGGTTCCTTTCTCTCACTTTTCAAAAACCTCCACCATGCTTCCATGTGTCGATAGTTCTCACTCTTCAGTGCTTCTTTCTGTCGCTCCTCTTTCAGGCCTCGACCACATGCCACATAGCATCGATCCTTGCACATTCCTTGGTGGTCCCCACCTTCAATGTAGTATGCTAGGGAAACCTCCATGTATCTTCACAGTACAAGTTTCATCACACAAGGAGAAGGATGAACATCGGCCCCTGACCGCTTGCCACGTAGATCTTCTAAGGACTTCATCGTGCAAAGGGACGAAGCAAGTGACAACCTCACAAAAGTTGCCACATTTTGTAACTACCATCATGAGTGGATGACACATGTCGATACTCTAGTTTGCTGGGACAACTACCATTATTCGCAGGGGATGCATCTGGCTCTGAGAAATCCTCATTCAGAGCTCAAATTTTTTTCCATTGCAATGGCCAAGGGAAATCATTGCTAATACATCATTGCTCACAATCAGAGGATCTTTTTTGTTACTAGCTCATCGGGCCGAGATTTTATTATAACTTTTGAAGCAGGAGTTCAAAATTTGATAGAAAAATTGGTAAAAGAACCAGGCCTTTACCGCTTTTAAATCATTGTAAAGACTTATAGACTGTGCCATTGTTTGGCCTTTCTGTTTTCTTAAAGATTTTTGATAGTTTTATTGTGCCATCATGGTACTGAATGTTTCATTTGTAGATTTTCTATAAATTTAATGCAAGTTTGCTGGTTTATATCATGTCTTTGACTCCTCTTTTTAGTAAATGTGTATGAATATTATTTTATGTCATTGGGTGAAATATTTAGACTTCTATCTTTACTTTATGTCATTCTAGGACATAGTAGATTATTGAATGAGCCCTTAGATCACATCTACAAGATAGATCTATCATGCCTTACATCTAAATCTTGGTGCATCGCGCTAGTTAGATCCTTTTATTTTTTTATTTGCTTCATTTTCCCATTCAAAACCCCAGTTATAGAAGTTCACTTCTTTAAAATACAAAGGTTACTCATTTTAGCACAATAGGTCCCCCCTTTAACTGAGTTTCCCACAAAGGGCTATTACCTTGTCAATTTTTGGCATCAATAGTTTTTCTTTTTCCTGGGATGCTCGGTGGGACCGCTTAAATATACCAAATCTGGAGGGTGTATAAGCCATCGACCTATTACTAGGTCATGAACCACAAATAATTATGGCTTGTTAGTATCTCTACTTGTAACAATGCATATCCAAACTTCCCAATAGAACTTTTGGATCCCAACCATGATGCAGATCATGAACCAAAATTATGTGGCTTGGGATATCGAAAGTCCCCTTGTAGCCCGAGTCACACTTGCTATTTGGGCCCCTATCTCGGTCTCTTCTCTCAAATATATTCCAAAGTTTATCGGAGATGGCTCAAGACCACCACCCGAACATTTGCAAGAATTTGCAGATGCATTTTTGGTACATGAAGTTACAGATCAAAACATAGCACTAAGATTGCTTGCGACTTATTTCAAAGGAAGAGCATTGGATTGGTATCGCACTCTACCGGCTAATACTATCGATACTTGGGATTAGCTGAGGGATCCTTTTTATGAAATATTCTCTAATGACGAAGATAGGTCTTTGCTATATCATCAACTATCATCAATAAAGTGGGCCCCATATGAAGCCACGATCGATTTCAACGCCCGGTTCCATACAACTTGGCAGAGAATCCATACTGCCATCTAACCACCGGTCGAGTTAGCATTTATGTTCTACTTAAAGTCCATCAATGCCGACATGTCCATGATGATCCAGTCAGTTGGAGAAACCACATTATCGAATGCATACAACATAGCAGTTAAGGCAAAGAACAACTTGATCAACACCGAGAAGTTGGCACCTCGGCCCATTATACCGATATTCCCCAAAATATCAACTTCTACTGAGGAGATGCCATCTAATAACACAACCGCACCACCCCCATCTATGCACACATATCCAAGTGCACCACAAAATGATTCTTCTACATCCGGTGATTCAAAGGACAAGATGAACGACATAAGGAAGATGTTATGAAACTTAACAAATAAATTAACCACTATCAAGCGCAACCAGGCTACTCCTCTAGCACCATCCTACCAAAGTTATCAAGGTAGCAGACCCTCCTACCAAAAAAACCAATATCAAGGAGCCGCGTGCACAAATCCATCAACTTAGACAAATAACTAGAAAGTACTAGTACCGACTCCATTGGGAGCTGCTCAAGCAAGTACAAGCAGAGAGATGACCGCAGGGCAGAACAATCTCATTGAAGATTTCAATCCTTGGTGCTATCCCTGCGACGATGCGCATATGCCTTGAAATTCTCCATGTGGCAATTTGCAACAAAAGATTGTAGAACAGCACACCCAAGGCATGGCAACACATTCAAGAGGATATACATGCGCCTCTCCCCAAATGGAGAATGTGGTTCTTACCACACAGATGTAGGGAATGTCCTTGGAACAGGAAAATGGCATAGCTCTTGACCATGCCCTCCTCTCATGGATGGAAGGGGAGGAAGCAGTGTTCACTTATGAAGCATCCACATCAGTGACCCCATAAGTACAGTTTGACTACAACACTCAATCGAAGAGGAGATTCACAGGTGAACCAGGCACTCAATAGCCTAGAAGCATCTTTGACCAATCTCCTGTCCCTTCCACAATTGATCCATAGTTGCGCAAGGAGATTGTCATCACCAAGTCCAACAAATAGAAGCCTTGAAATCCACCACCCTTCAACATGGTGGAACAATTGAAGAAATATTTCATTAATGTATCCCTCTAGGATATCTTAGCTATTCCAGAGAAAAAATCATTACTACAGAAGGCCTTGCAGAAAGATACGACTGTGCAATCAATATAACAAGCTTTTGAAAGGGCTACTAACTCATCACCTTTGGATAAATTCCTTGTGAATGTTGCAGAGGAGACTTCAACTAAATTCAAAGAGGAGAAATCAAAACCTAAACCTTTTTTATTGACCCTAATTATGGGGAAGAAACTGCTGCATAATTCCATGATTGACTCTAGTGCCAACACCACAGTCATGCCCAAGTAGATAGCTGAAGCCTTAAGGCTTGGCTATGAGCCGTTAAAGAGAGGAGTTATACAACTGGATGGGAATAAGGTCAAAACTATAGGCCTCATTAAAGACCTCCCCTTGACTTTTTTTTCATGTCCTAGAATCACAGTACCGCAAGACACCATCATGATTGACATCCCTCCCATGTTTGGCCTCAGCCTATCCCGGGAATTCGCCTCAAAGATAGGCGGATACATTTCTTTGGATTGGTCCCACTTAATTCTCAGTTTTAAGCATGGGGCTAAAATGAAGATAATATCAGAACCTCTGCACATAGAACATGTAGCTAATGAAGCTATGATCAACTTCAAAGACACTCATACTTATTTCACCAAAGAAGAAGCCAATGGTAGCAAGCTACTAAGAGATGTGAAGGTAACCAAAGACAAAGATGATCGAGAAGAAGTCTTCTTGACCAAGTATGTAGGTGCTAATCCTTTTAGAAATTATCATGCTACCAGGTTGGACACCTATGTCATCTATGATGAGGATCAAGAGTTCCCAAGGGTATTGAAGGACTCCACGACCAAAGAAGCCTTAGAGATTTGGACATTGCACTTCGACGGTGCGAGATACAAAGTTGGCACAGGTGTCGGGATATGCCTAACATCTCCATCCAATGAGCATATTCTCAAATCTTTCCGCTTCCAGTTCACTTTCTCAAATAATGAATCCGAATATGAGAGTCTTGTGCAAGGACTAAGCCTTGCAGAGTGCATGGGTATCAAAAAAATAGTGGTTTTCGGAGATTCTGAACTCATAATCAATCAAGTCAAAAAAATATCCACTCAAAACAATGTCCACATGCGGTCTTATAGGAACAAGGTATGGGTCCTCATCAAAAGTTTTGAAGCTTTTAACATCCATGTAGTGCCAAGCGAGCAGAATTTAGATGTGGATCGCATGGCAACGATAAGATCTCAATTCGATCCTTTCTTCGACTTGATTAAGAATATACACTATGTGCAAGTGATCGTCCGAACCTCCATTCTTGATAATGATTAGAGCTAGAAAGTATTCAAAAGTGGATGAACACATTGCCTCATTCATTCAACAGCCAGGAGAGTTCGCTGATTAGTTTCAACCGAAAATTGAAGAAGCATCGAAGGGCAGATCATCCAGTTGAAATAAAAAAAACTTCCAAAAGGGTTGGTCACTCTCAAAAGTCTATTTGACTATAATGATGCAAGAAATGATAGGAGGAAATTTGTAGCAAACCAAGTAGACTATGCCGACCTGGAGGTTGGAAACGGAAGAAAACTAAAGGTCGGGAAAGAAGTCTCGTAGTGTGACAAAGATAGGCTTATACACTTCTATGAAAAATATGAGGGGGTTGTGGCCTGGTCTTATGACGACCTTAGGGGATATGATCCTAACACCATCTAGCACACCATCGAACTAATGGAAGGTGCTAAACCTGTCTGACAAAAACAAAGGCACGCCAATCCAAAGGTTGAAGCCTTAATGACACAAGAGCTAGAGAAGCTAATCCAATCAAAGATTGTCTTCCAATAGAGCACAGTACATGGGTATTTAACCTCGTTTCAGTTTAAAAGAAAAGAAAATAAATTTGTCTTTGTGTTGAATTTCATGACCTAAATAAAGCATCATTAAAGGATCATTACCCACTACCTTCCATGGAATCAATCTTGCAGATTGTAGCAAGTTCAAAGATGTTTTCTCTATTAGATGGCTTCTCGGGCTATAATCAGGTTTGAGTTAAGAAGAAGATCAACCCAAGACCACATTCACCACCAAGTTGGGAACATTTGCATATGCCAAAATTCCCTTTGGCATCTCAAATGTGGGGGCCACCTTCCATTGGGCCATGGACATCTCCTTCAACAAACTGATCAAAAAAATCATCCTCATCTATTTAGATGATCTGACTATCTTTTCCAAGTCCAAAGATGACCATTTTGATCATCTAGAAATAGTTTTCAAAAAATTCCAAGAGTTTGGGGTATCCCTAAACCCAAAAAATTGTGTTGTCAGAGTACCAAAAGGAAAATTGTTGGGGCATGTAGTGTCCCAAGAAGGAATCGCTATTGATCCCGAAAGGGTAAAAGCAATTAGACAACTTCCCCTTCCAGTAAACAAGAAAGGAGTCCAATATTTTTTGGGGAAGGTTCACTTTGTGAGAAAGTTTATTTCTGATTTTGTAGGAATAATTAGACCAATCACCCTAATGCTAAAAAAGGACCAATCATTCAAATGGACAAAAGAAGCGAGGGAAGCCTTTGAGAGGGTGAAGGATGCTATTTCTTCAGCCGTTGTGTTGGTAAATCTAGACTTGTCAAAAGAATTCATAATGTATGTTTTTAGTAGTAAGAAAAGCATCACCATTGTTCTAACTTAGAAGGATGATGAAGGAAAGGGAGAACATCCTATAGAATTTCATTCCTGGACCTTGAAGGAGTATGAGACAAACTATAACTTCATCAAAAGGAAAGCATTCACAATTGTAAAGGGACTCAAGAAGTTCCAACATCTTGTAGCTTGTAGAAAGGTGATCATTTATGTCACACATTTCAGTGTGCTTGAGTACATCATGGAAGGAGAAATCACCGAAAAAAAGGCCAACTAGATCACTAAGATCCTAGAATATGACATTGAGGTCAAGCCTACAAAGACTATCAAAGGAAGAGGGTTATGTGAATATTTGGTACACGATGAAGAAATGGAAATTGAGGAAGAGCAAGTGGAGATAGTCCTAACAAAAGAGTCTAAACCTAAAGGCTACTGGCTAGTGAATAGGGTAAGATTTATGCACACTGACAAGTATCCATCAAGAATTCTTTCTCAAAGAAGAAGATTCTATCAACTGCAAAATAGTGGGTACTCACTTATTGAAAGGATCCTTTCTAAGAGGAATTTAAATGATGTCTTACTATGATGTGTCACCTCAGAGCATGCAAAGAAAATTATCGACACCTTCCACAGTAGCCCAAAAGGTGAACACTTCTCTGCGAGGACCACCACCATCAAAATTTTATGCGTTGGGTACTTCTAGCCTACATTATTCAACGACTCCTACAAAATGATAAAAGCCTACAAAGAATGCCAATTCTACGTAGGAAGAAGAAAAAATTCAGCCATGCCTCTCAATCCAATAGTAGTGGACGAACCGTTTGCACAATGGGGCTAGATTTCATCGGGATGATCAACCCCACCTCACACACCAGTCAAAAGTGGATCCTCACAGCCATAGACTACTTCATAAGGTGGACTAAAGCCCTACCCCTGATAAATACGACAGAGGCAAAAATTGTAGACTTTCTCGAGGGGCTGGTAACAAAATTCGGTGCACCAAAGACTATCATCTCAAAAAAAGCCAAATATTTCTTAGGCTCCAAGGTATGTTAATTCGAATTTGAGCATGAAATATTCTTAAAAACATCATCAAACTACTACCCAAAAGGAAATAGCCTGGCTAAGTCAACTAACAAGAATCTAGTCTGACTCATTAAAAGGATCGGGTCCGATCATGAGAAGGAATGTCACAAGAATATTTGGACAACATTATGGGTAGACTGCATAACTCCTGATCAAACCGTGAAGACTACGCCATACAAGCTAGTGTATGGGAAAGAGGTGTTGTTACCTATCTCTATAGAGATACTTGCGTTACAGCTACTCAAGTTTGTATAAATTGAAGAGAATAGAGCTATGGAGGTTCAATTGGCCGAATTGCTGGAGGTACAAGAAAAAAGGGAGAAAGCCCTAATAGCCATGTCTAACCACCAACAGTTGGTTAAGAAGTGGTTCGATAAGAAAGCTTTAGACCAAGGTCTAAAATGTGAAAACCTAGTACTAAAGTTCAACGAAAGGGCCGCAAAGCCTGACTAGCATGGAAAATTTGACAAAATTTTGGAGGGTCCTTTCAAAATAATTCAGTGCAAAAATAATTATGCATTCAAATTATAGAACATGGAACAATAAGCACTGGGAATTCTAGTTAGCGAGATTCACTTAAAGTTGTTTAATTAAGCTTTAGTTACTTCGTAAAGGTGTAAATATGTGATTAATGTAATTATTTTCCCTTTCATGTTTTGTTAGCTAGTATTTTCAACATTTTCAGATACAGGAAGCAAGAAAATCCATGAGATTCATTATTACAATAATAGAGAAATATTATACTACTCATGTTGCAAAAATTAAGTTCATGTGCGAGGAATTCAATCCATGTTGCAGAAAACACAAGAATGAAGAGAAAGAGTTGAAGATATGCAAGTATATTCATTATATATATATACTTTGATAGAAACATTGTCAAAATGGCGCTATGGTCATGCACTCAAAAGTATGACTATATATACGGTTTCCTTATATATATGTATACACAATCCCTCTTTCATGCATATATGTACAAAAGGGAAAGAAGTGTGTTAAATTTCAGGTAGCTAGAACATGAATGTTGCCTTCATCACCATGAGCATTTTCTCCATCAACAAGAACATTTTTAGAAGCAACAAGAGGGTTATCACTAGCAGCAATGGGACCTAGAGCAGCAACATCAACACCTAGAATGAGTGGCGAAGAGAACACAAGGTTCCTGATGTCGGTGTACCAATCCACGTCATAGAATAACACTACATTATAGAAGCACAACAAAAAATTTGCACACACTAGTGGCTCTGTCATGGTGCTCAACGAGTGATTGGAGCCATAACCCGCTCATGGATGGCACCCATGGTACCACCGCGTCTTCTTCGATATGCCTCCGTAGGTCACTAGCTACTAGAAGGCCCAGGCCATAGATTGCATTGGTCACTGCTTCACCAAGGCCTTCGAGGTACCTCTTTGAAAAAATCTAGAGTGTTAAGTGAAGAATCATGGCTTTTGGAACTTGGACATCAAGTAGCAAGGAAAAAAAATGGGAGCATATATCGGTGTTCACTTGATATTTATCTGCATACTCAATACAATCCTTGCCCAAAATCCATTTCATGGCTATAATAGTCAGTGAGTGCTTATTTTTGGTCATACCGTTTAGGCACCTATTGGAGATCTCTCCCAGAAAAGTTGTTTGGGACTTGTTTCTCACTAGTCTGATTCGATTATTCATTATATCAACGTCTGCTCAATTAGCCGAGTTTAAGCCCTATGAAAATTTAAAGCCTACTCAACTGCCTAAACAATAATCCTATCTAATTGCCCAATGCTACTTTTTCTAATCACTAAGTGTGATTCTGCTACTATATTAGGACCCATTTATAGAAACATCTAAGGTAGCCTACTTCCCAAGCATGGTGATAATAGAGTTTAACTCAAAAATACCACCAAAAGGCCAACTCAATTTTCCAACCCAGTTGCATCTACAAGTATGAATTGTTGCGTGCAAGATTAAGGAGTGACAATCAATTAGTGCAAATTGGTGGCAAGCTCAAGTGATGGCTTATATGGACAAGTGCTAAGGTGTCACGATGCAGGCCATTTCAAGCTCCAAGAATGAGCGTAAATATTTCTAAAGTACTCATTGCAGCTTCAACTTAAATATGCTTTCAAGGATATTAATGGAAAAGGCATGCAAGAAGATGGTGAGATTTTCACCGACGACTCAATTTCTCATCAAAATAATGTTGAAGGGACGTTATCACTAATGTAATTTGAATTCTTATCTTTTCAAAAGAGGCAAGTAGTTCATTTCACCATTTCAGAGGATTTGGTAGTACATGCTGAGTTAAATGCAAAAAGGAAACCGTTGTCTATTGGTTGAAGGTAGGAAATCAAAGGAAAAGCTAAGTGTCACATGCAAAGACAAAACATAAAACTGCCATCATTCGCAAAGGGTCCTGGAAGAATAAAATTGTTAAGAGAACTAGGTGTGGCACATCTAGCAACAAAGGAGCTGAACACAAAGGTAATTGTAGAAAATTCACTACCCCAATGTGGATTAAACGTGAAACAGAAGGCTGCCTGGTTTTGAGTTCAAAGCTTTGCGTTGTGTTCTAGGTTCCATTCATACCGCTTCAGTGTGCTTTCTGGGTAGAAGGTTTGCAAAGGATGGCGATTTCTTAGAGTTATCAAATAGAAATGCAAGAAGGAATGGCCCAAAGTTTGTTTAATATCATGTGCATAGCACCAACCACCTACGTCTTCAAGGATATCTCTTACACTTCACCTGGAATACTAGAAAAGCCAACATGGGTAAACATGCAATTTGAAAAAAAGAAGAGTCCTCGTAGAGATCATAAATGAATTAAAGAAGAATGGGATAATATTCATGACCCCATCCTTGCAAGGAAACCTAAGACACTTAGGGAGGTGGCCTGTGAAATAATGAAAAGAATAGCGACCCAGATTCATTGGTGCAAAAATGTTGGTTCAGTGGGCTTCCACAATATATGGTCTCGTCCGTACACTACTACCTTGAATTGGTCGACAAGGCCATTAAGAACTTCAATTCGGGTACCAACACCATTGAGGGCCGAGAGGTGACTGTTGTTATATGCAAGGAGGCTATCTGGGATATGTTGTGTATCCCAGAGCGAAGCTCCAAAGTTCCTCAAATGGAGTCATTCACTCCACCAAAAGGGGAGACCTATTGGAGGATACAAGACCTTGCACTGAAATTTTATAACGCAGATGCACAAAGATCCAAAGAATCTCAAAGAAAGCGAATGCAGATTCCAGCAACGCATAAGAGCTTCAAAGATGATATGAATGATGCCTTTTCAATGATGGAGTTTGTTTGCAGTCTGAACACCAAAAAAGAGGTCCAGAAGTTTCAACTAGGTTTGGGTTTTCAATTGTGCAAGCAACATTCTCTCTTTTGGTATGATTTCATAGAATTTCTCATGTAGGAGATGCTTAGCTAGATAGCAAAGTACCAAGTTCAATAGAGGTTCAGGTTTCCATCTTTCCTCGCTCACATGTTTTTGCATCAAAATCCTGAATTCTTCCAGAAGCATCTAGGGCTTTCCATTTTTGATGAAAACTAGAGGAAGAAGTTCCTTTCCACATGGAATCCCCTCCTCTCTGTAACATATGATTATTATGCATTTTCAAATTATTTCTTAAATCCAATTTTATAGGATTTAAGAGGAGACAACACCATCTTACGATTCAACTCAGACCAAATTGAGTTCATGCAGAGCTTCACTCCAATGTGTGATTAGTTTTTGGGTGAGGAATTCACTTCATTGAAGAGCCCTTCTAGCTTCTGAAATGTCTTACAGATCAGATACTTGCACTTGAAGTGTTCCACCATGTATCAATTATTGACGTCACCTTTTGTAGCAGAAAATCAAAGAAGAAGGGATTTTTCAGCTGCCCAATGAGCTTCAAGACCATAATCATGGCCAAAAGGAAGGCTCATGACTCACTGGAAGAAAATTTGGCTCGTCTGGGGTTGGTATGGATTTGCGATAAGTGGAATTACAACCCCAATAATGACTTGCCGAATGAGTATGTTAGGGTAACACACAACCCCCAACCTTATTGGGAGAAGTGTTGGAATCCAGTGTCAGATGCGGATGAATTTATAGTCAACCTAGCTCATATCCCTACTAAAGGTGGTCAACCTCCTTGGCTCAGATTCTACTACCCAACTGGGAAGTATGATAAAACAAAGTAGATGGGGACTACTCTTCGCAACACTCTGATAAGAAATTACAATTGGAAGGAAGAGAAAATTAATGATTTCTGGATATATCGTTAGGAGACCCAATGTCCTAAGGCCCCTTATGATAGTGAGGAGATGGATGACAAGTTCAAAAAATTATGGAATAATGAGCATCTCGATTTTGATGAGAGTGATGAGAAGGAATCCAGTTTGGAGGAGACCGAAGCGCAATCAGATGAAGGAGCGAAACCAGACAAAGAAACACAAAATGCCTTGACATAGCGAGGAAGAGCCATGAAACAACCTAGCAAGGTTTCCTCTAATGTACGAGTAAAAATATCATGTGTGAGGTCTTCACCAACTTGCACCTGGACTGCGAGGAGGACCAGGTCAACCCAACCGCAACAATCTAAAATAAAAGTGGTAGAAAAAATGCCACCAATAAAGCAGTAGTGCACTGAGGCATCTTTTGGAGAGTGTTTGTAGGACCCTGAGGTGAGAAAAGATCCAACGACGGTCCAAGGATTGAAATCATCGACACCCCAAGTATATTTCACTCCCTCTTCTCTTATTTCATAAACCTTAGTTGCCCCTGTTGTGACTACAACACCTCTCATTTCATGTGTTGACCCTTGCCTTTTGGCCTCTACTTCAATGGTCGTAGAGGATTTCACACAGTTCTCTCATGTGACCCCATTTGTCCTTACTCCTCCACGGACCCTTACATGATTTTCCTTGGCCCATTCTATGTCCCAAAGCATCTCACACTCTACCTCTACTACCTTCATTGATACATCTCCTGCCATTTCCATGTCGGCTCAAATCCAGTCTTCCCAGCAAATAGAAACCACCATAACTTCACTTCCTTTGAGTCCTCCTAGTTCGTAGTTTGGGTATTGGAATATCCCTCCTTTCTCACCTCAAACAATTAGTTTTCCAAAGAAGAAATTGGCCCCCGAGACCGCTACCCTTTCATCCCCTTTCACCCTTCCTCTCGGTGCACCTTTCACAGGTGGACTCATCAGGTCACCCTCAAAATTCTTATCAGAAGGCAATAAAAATAAGCGGGCATGAGCGATCAGAGCCCAAAAGCAAAGAGATAAAGATGCTAAGAGACCCATGGAGCCAAAAGTACAAACAATTTTTAATGAGGCTTAACAGTGGCTACATTTTGTGACTATGTACCGAACTTTCAGCAAACTGCAAGGAGAAATGCAGCCGGATGACTAAAACATGTATGCCATGGGGTTTGATTTAAGAATAGCCCAATCTCAAGACAAGGTGGAGCTCATGGAGGAAACATAGCGGGTGGTAACCACCAACTTTCTTAAGTCCGGTTTCTAGCTAAAGAAGAGGGAAGAGATGAAAAGCATAAAGGATAGGGTCGAGGTCTTTCTCGCCAAGGAAAAATCTAGGGATGTTGAATTTAAGTGCTTATCCCCAAAAAAGGAGGTGGAGCAAGTGAAGCTACGAGAGGAACTTGCAAGGTTCCAATCCCTCGATCCTAACTTGGTCACTGAGCTACAACAGAAGAACCAGGAATATCAAGACCAGTTGATGCGGTTGGAGCAAGAAGTGTGACAAAAGGATGAGGAGTTTCATCACTAGCACACTCAACTAGAGCAGTAGAAAGATGTAGGTTTCAAAATCTGTCGGGACCAATCAGAGAATGAGATTTCAAAAATAAATTATTCCTTGGAGAAGGAAGCAACAAACATGGAACGAGCCGAGGCTAGCTGGGTCACATAATCATAGATCCTGCAGGGACAACTCACCATGGTGAATGAAAAGGTTGCAGAGCTTGTGCATGATATAGAATTAAGGGATGCAAAGATAATCCTATTAAAGAAGTCTTCCCAAACTCCTATTTTTCAATTGGATCTTCTTTAGATAGCCCAACAGTTATATGTTTCATACTAGGAAAGAGTGAAGTCCTTCTACCTAACTCTACAACCAACACTCCAATTTATGGCAGAAGCAACAAGTATGGAAAGAGGGGTTCCTAAAGTGATCGAGTGGTTCCCTTAGTCCATCACAAAGAGAGTTCCAGAGGCCAAGAGATTATTCGACAAGCTATATATGGTCCCATATGAAGTCTTGGAAAGCACAGGGGTTGAAGACTAAAAGGCCGCTGCTAAACTAGCTAACAGGTTCATCCACTGCCACACAACCATCCTTCATGCCAACGAGTGTGCCACCAAATTGGATTAGACCATGAATAGCATGCAGACTAGGTTCTCCCACCTAGCTCAGATGGGCTTACCATCCCCATTTCTTGAAGATGAATTGGTGGCCATGATGGAGCATATTGCAAAAAAGATCTAGGAGAAGCAATGAGATGCGTCTACTTTTCAAAGTTTTAGTGAGCCCCTTGCTACAGGAGATATTGAGAGCATCACTCATCCGATTGCAAGACTTCTTTTCCAACTCGAGTCCTGGGCTGGTATATCAACAATGTCGCCTTACAAAGAAATGATCGATCTGCATGGAGTGCAAGAAAGTCTGCATGACATATTGAATCTATTTGATGCTGAATGGCTTCCTCTACAGATTGCCCTCTCTAATCTCTGATTGCGTCACCCAATCGATAGAGCTCTAGTCTGCAAACCAATTTTTTTTGGGTTCCTCATTCCATTGGTGAAACGGCCCTAATAATTCACCAAAAGCTATGAATATAAATTTCCCAAACTCCCTTTGGGTTATTTTATTTTTGCTTAAAGTACCAGCCACACCCTCCTAATTAAAAGCAATATCAGGCTCCTTTTGCAAAGTTTAATGTAAATGCTGCCACTTTTTAGCCGAGCGCTCCTCGCAAGGTTCCTTTCTCTCACTTTTCAAAATTTCTTGCCATGCTTCCACATGTCGATAGTTCACACTCTTCAGTGCTTCTTTTCATCACTCCTCTTTCAGGCCCTGACCGCATGCCACGTAGCATCGAGGATTCCTCGCACATTCCTTGGCAGCCTCCACCTTCAGTGCAGTATGTTAAGGAGACCTCCACATGTCTTCAAAACACAAGTTTCATCACACAAGGAGAAGGATGAACATCTACTCCCGATCGCTTGCTAGGTAGATCTTTTAAGGAATTCATCGCATAGAGGGACGAAGCAAGCGACAACCTCACAATAGTTTCCATGTTTTGTAACTGCCGTCATGAGTGGATGACACATGTTGACACTCTAGTCTATTGGGACCACTGCCACCATTCATAGGGGATGCATCTAGCTCCGAGGCGTCCTCATTAAGGGCTCAAATCTTTTAGCGAAATATTCTCTTGCAAGTGGGAGGGTGAGAGAAATTATCTAATTAAGTAATTTGATAAATTACTTAATTGTGCAAGATCAATGAAATTAGGGATTTCATCAAATAGTTAGCTTATTTGATAATGGGGTTTAATGACATTCAATTAAAAAATTAGAATTATTTAATTAAATGAGAAGACATAAGAAATTTAATTAAATAATTTTCATTACCTAATTAAATAAGATGAAAATTAGTGTGAGAGGGGATGAATTAGCCAAATAACATTTATTATTTGATTAATAGGAGAGAATGATATATTAATTTAAATAATGAAGATTATTTAATTAAACAATCGAAAAGAGGTGATTTAGGATGAAATGGTGTTAATAATTAAATTCAAATGTGCAATATCAATCAAGACAATTTTAAGTGTCTACATTTTTCCTCTCTTTGAAGCCAGGTAGTCGTTACATTGGTTCAAAGACTGATGCTTTTCGTATTAATGTTGCTGCTTAGATAAAAAAATTAAAACTTCTTAATTTTTTGGATGCCCCACTATTGCTCGATTAGAAGAAATTATGCTAGTACTCTGCCCCCTTGAGAGATCGAGTGAACATTTTAATTTTTTAGGTTGAGATCATGACAAAGATTTAACATAGGTTCAATAGCATAAAATATGCTTCAGGACGTGATAACAGGCTCAAAAACCTAAAATGCTTCAAAATAAGATAAATGTTCTCAAAATTTGATTAAAAGGATTAAAAAATCCCATTTTCCCACCCTAATTATGGGAAACCCTAATTTTTAGGCTTAAATATATGCATTTTCAATTCGTTTGCACACTTGCCTTTAGAGAATTGCTACTAGTTTTGCTTTGACCTCTTGATGATATGGGTGACCTAGTGCTTCCTAATTACCTCATGGACAAGGTACAGGAGTACTAGCGGCCAACCGACACAAGACCCTCGATACACATTTCAAAACAAATCTTTTTATTTTTTATTTTTGTGCATTTATTATGATTTCAAGTAGGTTAGACAATTATGTTGCTTTATTGTGATGCCTTTGTCATGATGTATCACAATGTTTGATTTAGGTCTAGGGGTGCTATTATAGGATAGCATCGCTATTGTCAAATAGCGACATGATATTCAATTTTAGTCCAGTGTCGCAATTGAAATGCTGATGCGTAATTGCAAAATAACATCGCACTAGGCGATTTGGGTCTAGCGTCACACTCAAATGTCAATGCACAATTGCAAATAGTGACATAATTGTAAAATTATGACTTAATTACAATTCACCAGAGCAATGCAATTGTTAAATTGGTGTGCAATTGTAAATTTAGGGTTTTATACTCCAATTTTTTGTCATTTTTAGCAAATTTGACGTTGTTCACTTTGTGCATGCATGAGATCATTGGACCTTATGTCTTTAAAGTATAGACTTGACATTATTTCTCACATTATCTATTTTGGGGATGACGAGAAAATTTTCCTTGGAGTGATTTGATTAGGGTTCATAGCTCACATGCTAGAGATCTGGACCCATCTAGTAATGCTAACAACATTGATCGAGCATTGGTGTAGACATGAAAAATATACAGATTGATCCTACAAACCTGATCCTGATCTTACTAACATCTTCTCTTCCTAAATCTTCCTCTTTACTAATCAATTTAATTGAATAATCTTTATTTGATTAAATTCATCATATTTCCTCTCTTAATTAAATAAATCAAATTTATCTGATTAAGTCATTCTATTCTATTAATTAAATAAATCATTTTGTTTAATTAATCTATTCATCCTTCTTTTAATTAAATAATTCACTTTATTTAATTAATCTCTAAAGTCATCTCTGTAAATTAAGTAAATTAATCTTTATTTGATTTAACACCACCCTCTTTAATTAAATAAATCAATCTTTATTTAATTAAATCTAAATCATTATTCCTCTCAGCTTTGAATTATTTAAATCCTAAAATCTAAGTCAAAATTGTCAAATCATCTAATCTTCATCTAAATTAATCAAATCATGATTAATCCTAATCCTAATCACTCCAATCCTCTAGATTTTACAACTTGCACAATAAATCAATTTAATTGATTTATAAATTCTTTATTTTCCCTCAACTTGGCATCAAAAGGGAATATTCTTTAAATTTGAAAATCCCTTCAAAAGGGATGAGTACATCCAAAAAAACATTAAAGGCCTCTTACATGTCCTTTGCCTTGAGCCAAGTGACATTTACTCCATTCCTCTCTCCCTCCAACTTGTCATTTCATCAAATTCAATTTTGAATCTAATAGCATTTATGTACACATTCATCAAAATGTGTTCATTCCTCCTCCAATCACATCTTGAGAAGTGGCACAATGCCATTGGTCCATCTTTAATCCCACATTCATCCTATTTCACTTTCCTCCATCCTTATCTCCTATAAATAAAGAGCTTCTTTATTGATTTTAGGATCCGCAATATCATCCACAATCCATGCAAGCTTACTATACTCAATTTCACTCACAACTTCATCCATTGCATTTTGAATTTCATAGTTTTGTATCAAGTTTATCAAGGTTATCATCACATTGCATCAATGAATCAAGAATCTTCATCAAATCACACTAAGGAGTTGGGAAAGGGAAATTTCCTACACATAAATCACACCAACTCCCCCATGGGATCAAAAGTTTTCTCATTAGAATAGGATTCAATCACTTTCATTGTGTTGTTCTTCATTTTATTCCTATTTTGATGTATCAATGTAATTTCATGAGAAATGTTGCTTCTTACTTGCATTTTGATCTAATATTGTGTTTGTTCTTTGTGTTTGTGTAGGTATAGAAACACCATTCACATTTTGGTGCTAGAAGGAGGGCGAATTTGGAGAAATTCATCACATTTTTCTAAAACTTTCGTGCTTTTTTGATTTTTTTTGTTGTCTACAAGAAACTTTGTTGCTATCAGTACAATGACACTATATTGCACTGCTTCAAATTTCAAATTGCGTCGCTTCAAATTTCAAATTGCGTCGCTTGAGTCTTCCCACCCACAAAATTTGAATTTCAAAGTGCGTCGCGGGTTTTCCAAATTTCAAACAGCTTCGCTTGCCAAATAGCGCTGCAATCGCGGTCACTGTTTCTATGCAGAGCGCCACTCTCAGTCATCAGCGGTGCTATATTGCGTTGTTGACCTTTCCAAACTGTGTCGTATATGCAGATTGCATCGTTGGATTAGGGTAAAAATTAGATTTTAGTTTATTTTCAACATGTTCTTTTTTCACTTTGGTTGTTTTTGACTTCTAACTAGTTTTTTGGCCTCTGTTTTAATAGTATTAACCCGGTTTTGTGATGCAGGGACTTCCAAAGGTCATAACTTTTGACTCAGATGTCCGTTTAGGCTGAAATTTTACAGGTGGTTTTGTTATGAGGTGGCATGTGGATTCTCAATTGACCTTGAGTCAGATGAAGGCCATTTTGGCACTTTTTCGAGGCCTTAAACTTTCATCTTGGCCCTCAAAATGGCAATTTAGTGTTTTTTTCTAGTTTTTTTAAAGTCGTTTTTGTTAATAACTTGAAAATAATGTTTTGAATTTAGGATGTTAGTTGGCAATTCGTCCTATCTTAGTTTTAGGAAGTTTTTGGGAAAAAACAAGACTCTCAAAGTTATGCATGCAAAATTACCAAAAATGACAAAATCTGACAATTGTTGAAATCTGCCAAAAAAAAGGTTAGCTTGATCGAAAGTGAAGGAAGAAAAACGAAGACCAAGAGTTGTCTATGTCATCATTATCTTATTGTATCAAGTGTTTTTAAACAATTTGGGGAGAAATTATAATCCCTCTACTAAGGATTAGTTAGATTCTTGCTTTTTAGGACTCACTAAATTTTGTTTGGGCTTAAAAAGAACAAAACAAAAGGATTTAGAAAGAACCATACGAAAACTTACTGGATTTTTTTTTGGACTTAACAAATGAACAAGCAAATCTCACACTTCAAAATTGGTGCTTAGAAGTCATATCATTTCTTTGTGGTTTAAAATGAACATGTGTGTTCTTTCTTTTGTAATCTTTTACACAAAGTAATATCATTTAGAAGAGGCATATGCACTTCTCTCACGATTCACAAGTGATCTTGAGAATCAAAAGATTTTTTTGTGATATTAAGTTGTGTAAGTGATTGCCTCCATAGTTCAATTTGGGTGCCTAAAATTTGAACAAATCATGCGAGTGTGAAGAAAAGGCATTATGTGTGCTCCCACCTAAATGTGTTAGGTGGTCGAACTACAAATGTACTCCTTCGCTATTATCCACCTTTAGAGAGCCTACCTTGGTGGGAAAAAGTACTCACCCCAAGGGAACAACTCAAACCAGTAACGAGCTAAACACCAAGCTTCTCCCAACCGATATATAAATTCGAATGTTGAGGAAATCTCATCATTACAGGAGCTGCTACGGAAAAGTAGGTGATACTCTTTATATGAGTTGATCTTGCCTCTTGTGTGGCCTTCTGAATGGGTGCCTTGATTACAAACCAATTTTATAGAAAGCCAAATCCCTATCTATTTGTTGATGCAAGAACAAATGTTCTGAAGCCATCCCACATTTTTATGGCTCTTGGTAGAGATGAGAAGTATGCCATGGGAGTTTCATGGGTACTGATGCTTGGCTGACCTGAGAAGTGAGTGCACTATAAGGGGGAGCCTATGTGGTCAAGAATCTAATCATCCACTAAGAGTAGGTGTAGCTAGATTTATCCAAGTGGGAACCCGACAAATATTGTCTCATTTTATCCTAGGGTTGTGCATCATTTTGGCATCAAAATGCTTTGCTTGGATCCAAAACATTTGAAAACAAAAATTCACTGAATCCTCCAAATTTCAAACCCTTTAGGAGGAGAAAATACCTTTGAAAAAATTTGAGTGCTATTTCTTGCCCTAGGGATTTCATCCTTAGAGGCTTCTAAGTATTTAGATTTATATCATAATTTGTTCTCATGAAACTCAACATTAGGAAACTTTTGCCTTAATTTGCTTGATTCCTCACATAATGGACTTTGTGGGATGAAAAGAAATCGGGACATTAGATGTTTAGTTTGAAAAGCTAATCAAGAGAGTGTTTGTGGTAAAATAACTCATTAAGAAAAGTTAAGAGCAATTGAACCCCACACGTGTGCTTGGTATCTTTTGGTCATATGGTTTTCCATGCAAACATTGGTCTTTTGGTTTGAACTACTCTTAGGAAAAAGCATGTTCTTCACTACCTTGGTCCTATAAACAAAGTACTCTTAGGTCCATCTAGGATCAGATCAAATGCTTCACCCATCCCAGAACATCAATCAAATCTCATCTCACCAACAACTCTTGGAAATCTTGAAAAAATCATTCATGCTAGACTTTTGGAAAAATCCAAATCATCTTGTTTTATTAGATGTGTGTAGATGAATCCTTCTCCACATATTTAGTCAAATTATCAATCCTTGTGAACAAGTCTACCTCTTGATAACATCCAACATCTTGAGGTTTATAAGTTCATTATCCCAAATCCAAAAAGCAAATCAAAACCAAAATCATCTTGTTTGGCTAGGAGTGTATAGATGAATCCTTCTTTACACACTTAGTCAAATTATCATGTTGTGTACAAGTCTACTCTAGGACAAAATCCAACCTCTTGGAGTTTATAAGTTCACTATCTAAACCAAAATCCAATCAATCCATCATCCAAATCAAATCAAAATCAAAATCCTAAAATCCTAAAGTATAGTATTCCTCCAAAGTTCCTAAAAATTCAAACACCCATGTCACTCACCCTTTCATCTTTCATCCCATCATTGGTCCTAAATCCCTTAAAGGTAAACAAGGTAAAAACAAAAAAAAACATGGAATATAAGCTTGATTCATACATCATGAGTTATCCAAGTCAGCCAAACTATCAAAGCCAATACTCATATTTGTACAATCCATACATGGGATATTTATCTCCTTGAAATTTCAATAATACAAAAAATGTCACTTTTCCCAACTTGAATTTAGGAACATAAAACCTCAATGATATAACAAATGTGACTTTTCCCAACCTGAATTTAGGAACACAAAACCTCAATGATATAACAAATGTGATTTTTCCCAATCTGAATTTTGGAACACCTATTCCTATGGTAGATTTAAATCAAAGCCAAAACTTACAAATATATCAACCAAATAATCAAGGCATGAGTCTTCCAAACAACATTATACCACCAAATCTGTACATGCCAAATGTGAGTATACCAAATCCAATCTTACCAAACATAAACATATCAAATCCATAATTTGTAAACTTTGGGATGCATATGTTTGCAAATCCCACCAATGTTGTTCAAAATCTAGGAAATATGTTGACAAATTCATGTATTGATCCAAGTCAAGGTAACCCCATGCAAAATCAAAGTTACCTAAATCCAAGGAATGTGTTTCCCAATCAAAACAATGTTCAATATCAACCAATAATTCCAAATCAAATTATCATACCAAATCATAACATTGTTCAAGATCAATCCGTCCATGATTCCATGCAAACACCACAAGTATACATGCCAAATATGCTTTCTCAACAACCAAGTCAACCATATAATGACAACATCAAGTCTTGCGAAAAAAATTGCTACACTAAAAAAACTCATTGATTCATATCACCAAGAGACATCTCCACCCCAAAATCAATACACTCTTCCATTGATTGAACCATGCCATCAAAGCATTGAGTTGTCTCCACAACCATATCAAGAACAATATCTCCAATATCAAGAGGTTGGATATCAAAAACATCAATAAAAAACCCAATCACCACATCTCGAATATCATTCATCACATCTCAAAGATCAATCACAACTACCCATCAATGAGCACCTTGAAGATGTTTCCATCTGCTCCGAAAATCAAATCAAGATATATCAAGAGTCACTTTTCAATCATGATCAAAACCCACCAACAATACCCAACAATAATCCAATTCAAGAAACGTTAACATAATTTGATCTTATGGTTGAAAACATTGACAATCTCTCCACCATAACTACTGAGGACAATGATAAAAAATAATCCATCAATGAGCACTATGAATATATGTCTACCCCATCCAATGATCAAATCAAAATTCATCAAGAGCCACTCACTAATACATTTTGACTCAAATTCTGACGAATTTTTTTTTGGAATTTCAACAAACTTTCATTGGAATTATTCCGTAGATTTTTTGACGAAATTTGAAATGTCAAAATTCTGACCCAGCATCGTTGCCTAGGTCGAAATTTCAACGTTTCAAATTTCATCGAAAAATCGACGAAATCATTTTGAAGAAAGTTCGTTGAAATTCCAACAAACTTTCGTTAGAATTTGAGTCAAAATGTATCAGTGAATTTTTACTAATCTATTTCAAGATGTGTTAACATTATTTGATCCTATTGACATAATCCACGATCCATCCACCAATGATCATGTTGACGATGTCTCTACATCATCTAATGAATTAGAGGACATATCTCAAGAATGTATTCCAAAACATGATCAACATCTTCCACCAAGGTCTAGCAATGGTCCTTCCCAAGACATATTGACATCCTTTGACCTCATGGTTACAGATATTGAAGTATTCCTCAACTCAACACTAGATCCAAATCCACTCAAAGATCAAAAGGATATTGAGCAACTTCCCATGCCTAATGACGATGTCCAAGAAACCTTTGTAAGCAATCCGTCCTTTAAAATTGATCCATGTCAAGAACTTGATCCAAAGTATGTCAAAATCAATTCCAACATTAACCAAGATCAAGAATTTATATCTCCACAATACTACAATAATCTAATGGAGACTCTCCTATCTATACAAGATGTTGCAAAAGATGATCATATCCACATGGCACATACTCCTCCATCTTCCCATGAGATGATTTCTTTGGATGGACACGTAGATGATCTTCATTCAAAATAAGATTATCATACTCTTGATATCATTACCAAGGAGGAACAAGAGTCTCCTACTCTTAACATTTGTACACATGATCAGTATATAGAAAAATATAGAGACATATCAGAAAGGGGTCATGAAGAAGGCTTCTACAGAAGTTGTGAATTAAAAACATCCTGTGAAGGCATATCAAAAATGAATCATGAGGGATAATTTTACGCAAAAAGTGAATCATCAACATCACTTGAAGAATCATTAAAATCTGATATTTCACAAGATCAAGCCAAAGATATCAATCAAGAAGTCATCCCACATATGGAGGATTTTATCACTTATAAAATTGGATACTTTACCTTTTTTAGAGGAAGCTATCTTATCAATGAAGAAGATATCACCTTTGAAGATCCACGATAGAGCAGAAAAAGGATTAATACCCTACTTTCAAGATAAATCATATCCTATTGCAAATAAAATGTTTCAACAGATGAATTATCAAGGAAGAGGATTAGGCCTACATGAACATGGTATCATAGAACCAATACATATTATTGGCAATCCTAAGCATCAAGGTCTTGGTTATTCGACAATTAAGGGATCTAAACATATTAGTGATACCTCTGTAATACTGGGGGAAATTTTATCTAGTGCAAGCATCAACATAGGGAGCATGAAGAATACTTATGATGAAACCAATGCCAATACTAAAAACCACCATGTCATGAATCTTCATCCACCCATGACCCCATCTATGAAGTGGGACCAACATCAAAATAAAGATTTGAATCAAAGCATGAAGAACATCATCAAAGAAAAAGAAGTAGTGAAGCATGAAGGATAAATCAAATACACATGGATACCAAAGAATATAAAAGATTATCCCTATCAAACTCCATCATTCAAAGAGACTATGGGGAAAAATAAAAAAGGGGCAAGTATCCATCAAAGATGTCCACAAAGGAAAAAGCAGGCTTCTCAAGCAATGCACAAATTATATCAAGTTGTTGGTCCTAATTCCATGCACACTTTCGTATCCACCCATCATTGCCCATCTTCCCAAGTTTGGAGAGTCAAAGTTTCCAAACTATCAACCATTCGATATTTTATTACTAAATGGACTACACCATCCACATCTCCACACATGATATCCAATTCTCAAATCTACCATGTATTGTTAGCAACCCTTCATCATAAGGACTTAGAAGGCACTCTATTGGGATGTGCACACAAAGATAGAGTTAACTCCGATATCAGCAAAACAGTTTAGGAATCTCAAAAGTTGCTTTGAAGTGCACGTATCTTGGCAAAGAAGCCTCTTCAAGTAGGATATCGATGGCACATTATGAAAAAATCATGAATGTCAATAGTACCAGGTGATTCAACATGAGCTTAAAATCTTTCAGCAAAAAATCCAAAAAATCCAAAAATATAAAAAAATCATGAAAATAGTAAAAATAAAAATTGTGCTTCAGTGAAAACCACTATGGTGGCGCTTTGGACAAGTACCATGATGAAAACCTAGAAAATAGGTGTCATGTGTAGAATCAAGCATCTACGTGCACCATTTTAGGAGAAAGCATCTTATCACATCCATAATAAAGCCATCATTCCATCCATTTTATCCATAATAAATCCATTCATCCTGTTGGCATTTTTTACTACAACCCACACGTATTTCCTAGAAGCTCCTATGAGCTTGCCACATTCAATAATAAAAGTCTAGGAAAAGTATGGCCAACTTAACGAGAATAGCAATAAGGCTAATTATCCTACACTTTGGAATCTAAAAAATCTAGGAGGGTATTCCCTAACATGTGCTCTTAACATACATCATTTAAACGATTCATTTGCACACAGGTTAGCAATAGATAGATTCCCCAATTATTGTTAAAGGATGAAATCCTTCAAGAAACTGGCTATTCCTTGAAAAGGCTTGGGTCCAATTAATAGAGAATTGCAAACTCAACTTAAAGTAAATTGATAGGAAATGTTTTCAAAAATATCCTAAGGCCATAACACAAAACATGCGAGAATAAAATGTGATCAAAATTCCAGTGCCATATCCCAACGCACAGAGTCAAAAGAGAAAACTGAACTACATGGTATATTTCATCCTGAACACTTATGATCTATTATGAATCACATTACAATCCATACATCTATACTCGAGTTTATTACTTCTTTATGAATCCTATTTGTTATATTGCATGAACTTACTGGTTAACTGAAGCATTTAACTGATCCTTTGAACCAGAGCTATTGTTAAACATAATTCACAATAAAGAACAAATGAAGATCAATGAAAATCATCTTGGATCAATATTTCATTAATAATCCATGCAAAAAAACACAATAGGAGAGAAAATAAACTCCAAATATTTATGAGCTTGATACAAACATGCTCAAGAACCCCATGATTAACTGAGTTCTCATATCTGACTCAAAAATTTAAAACCGAGACTTACAATTCATACTCTTTGTATCACTAGACTCTTATTTCTCATATTTCAGATATTTCAACAGACCACTCTCTCGGCCCCGAATTCCCTTTTATAAAACAAGGGAGCCAACAAGCTTTAGGTCGGAGAGTACACATGTCCATTTGTAATTGGACCGCTAATTCCTAATTCAGTTACAATTCTATTATGCAAGTGGAGCATAAGACAAGAATCATCATTAGTTGATATGGAGGAAAGAAAACATCGCTCCAAAGGCCGCTCACTTTATATCAAAGGCATGCTTAACCATTATAGTACTTATTCCACCTCAACACCTTGTACTTGAAGTCAAAAGGAGAATGCAATTTTAAAATATAATATCTAAGGCCAGACCTATATTATACATGACCAAGTTGCAATTCTCGACTACAACATTCATAATTCAAGTTCATCAGTGAACACCTTTTTCCATAATTCAAAATCCTCCTCAGAGGCCCACTTGAAAGCCACCACCTGATCCACCTTGTTTCAATAGGGTGCATTCTTCACCATTATCAATGTGGCCTTTTTATCAAAGTTTTCTAAGAAACTAATGACAATTGACAAATTTTCTAATGTATTCTCTAGCATGTGGATGTCAGCATTTTTGCATATCTCATGTGTTTGAGCCATCATTATATTGTTCATCTGATCCTTCCAAACCTGCAGGGGTTTGACTTCATCCTGACTGTGAAAAATATGCGGCAATGGGGTCAAGTAATTTCCATCATATACATCGTTTAACAACTTAATCTTGGACTCCATAGGGATAGAAAATCCCTGAAACTTCTTCTCGACAATTCCTTTGACCAATTGATATGTTGCTATAATGGTAGGATATTTATCCCCATGTTGTTTTGCCCCTATTGCCATGAATTTCAACTTCTCCATTCAAGGGCCCCATTTGTTCACTAATGGTATGGCCAATTCTTTATCCCTTGGAAACATTTTTAGTGCTTGCAACATTAGGACATAATTTGCATGAACACTATTTAGCTTACTCTGGACCCTTCTATTGTTTCAAAATAGTGTCCACTATTACTAAATTGCTTATCCCTGCTGCATCCTGGATTTGATTTATTATCTCCTTATACTCTTCAACCTAATGAATCAATATCTCCCTAGAGAGTCCCCCTCTAGGGCTAGTAGCTCTCTCAATTGCAATAGGAAGTTGTCCCATATTATATGGAACAATAGCCAAAGACTGTGCTTGTGCAAAAGGCTGAGACTGCTCTACTGGTGGGTCGAAAACATTGTGGCTAGAACTGGCTTGCTTTTGAGACCTCATGGTATCCATTTGTTGCTTCAATAAAGCCAATTCAATTTCTAACTCTACTACCTTTTGTTGACTCTTATTATATTCAATAATAATGTCATTATATTGGCCTCTCAGAGTATCTCGGTCCTTGGGAAAATATTTAACAATTGCTCTAGTGAATTTGGCAACATTCATGACCATATCAGTAGCTTCCAATGCTGGGGTGTCAACAAATCTCCTCACAACCAAGTGACTACTGAAGTTAGATGGTTCTGCATCAATTGGTTTTTTAGACCTAGTGGATAGAGACCAGATTGCCAAAGTATCCCATTCCTCACTAAAGGTTGATCCTTTGAGTGCTAGTGTAGCCTCCTCATCAGTTGCAAGAAGTGGCCTATTGGCCCTTCTTATTGTGTCAAACACCACATCGTCAGTGATATCCCATTCATGAAGTAGCAATAATCCACTTTTTGTACCAATGCTCGGCCCTTCTCTGGTGTTATTTCTTTGAATTTTTCTCTCATCTATTCTTTGACCCTAGATTGAATCACCTTCTCTGGGAGCTTTGGATGCAGACTTATCTCATGTTCCACCTTTTCAGAATATAGTGAGAGATGCACCCTCCATACAAAGTCTTTAAAAGAGTTAGTTTGAATAAACGAGTCATCCATCATGAACTCTTTGCAGGCCTCTATCCTGAAATCATCATTACTTGTTATTCCTTTGATTTCATCTTTTCCTAACCTCAAAGTAACTGCCCCTGAACTTTTTGCTGTATCAACTGGGTCTGATGGAATCTCCTGATGCATTTCATCTAGAGTCACAATAATGTCATCATCCTCATCACCATCACAATCAACCATCTTTACTCTTTCAACCTTCTACCTCTTTGGTGATGGTGGGTAGGCCCGCTCTAGAAACCTTGGAGGAGAATCCAAATTAACAATTTTTTGCATTGACTGCCCTAAAGAAGATGGTGCAATATTTTTAGCAACATCTTCAGCCCTACTTCCCCTTCTTCTAGAAAAAACCTTTATCTTCTTTTGGGGCTGATAAGTAGGTCTCTCCTCCAATCTTACTTCAGGGCACTCCTCAATAGTTTGTGATTATCCCCTTTCTTCCACAACCCTTTCATCTTTCAAAACCCCAATCAAACTCTCAAAATTATCAATGGCATACATCGCCCTGCTTAATTCATCTTTGGCATCACTTATAGGATTGAAACCAAGTATTCTCTCGTGCTTAATTTTTACCATTTTAGAGTAGAAAATGTACATTGCCTTTCTCTCCTCTTGTAATTCCAAATAAAAAATATTCATGATGATGTCCTTAGGAAAGTAGAAATTATGGACAAAGGTTCCTGTTCGATGTTTTGCCTTCATTTGAGGGATGAAACCCTCAGGGTCATGATTCCTAGGGTGCATAGTCCTTAACCTATAAGGCCCAAGTAATATGTGTAACTCCTTACATCCTCCCTTTGCCATAACAAAATTGACAAATGTTGTATATTGAGGGAAGAAATAACCTTTCTTCTGTTCAATTGGAAAGTGTAGTTCTTGAGCACCTCCCAACTGCCTCATGATTTCTAGAAATCCAATTCTAAGGGGCACCTCCCTTGGCAGAACCCTTGGATTGACATTGGTGCCGAAAAACCTGAAAAATTTTGTGTTATGATAGGGGATAATGTCTCCCCAATTGTGCATTAAGTTCAATTCAGGTCTCCTCTCCATCGTCCTGAAAAAATCACAAATTTCCTTTGGAATCCTTGGGGGGTCAGGAACCAGAGCCTTCCTTAATGTAGATCCAAAGACATTATGGAAATTTACATAATCAAACTTATGATCATGCATGTCAGGAATGCTAGTCCAATATTGGACAGGCATTTCAATACTACCTTCCTTCTTCTTTAATTCCATATCTTTTTCAAACATAGCCTAACCCCTATACAAAAAAATGTGGATTAATAGGGAAAACCACTTGAATACAACCCAATTCCTCTCCTCCTTTAGAGCCACTAGACCTGTGTGCATTTTCTTCGCTAGGTAAGTGGAAAAATCATACACCATGTTGAAATCTGAGTGCTGGAGATTTACTGCCATATACATAATATCAGTAGACAAGGTTGTCTTTAAACTGACTCCAAGAACTTGACATAAAGCACAAACAATCTTCTTGAAATAACTAGAGAAATAGTCCATAGGAAAAGGTTTAGGCTCATTCCTGCCGATCACTACCTTCTTCTGATTTTTTCCTCTTCCCAAAACAACCAAATGAGGTATCAAAAGGGATGTTCTGAACAAACCCTTAGTATTTCTATACTTTTTTCTGAAAACCTCAAGGTTGACAGGAACCATATCTTGAATCCATTCGTGCAACTTGAAAATCTCTGTGATTTCTTCTTTGGTTATCTTAATCATTTGTACACCAGTATGAGTTCTGACAACTCGGGTCATAGGATCATATCTCATAGCAATATCCTTTAAAATATCTACATCCAAGTAGACATTAGGCACCACCAACTTACCCAAGTCTAACCTCCACGGGTTACACAAAGGGACAGATTCCTGTTCCCAAACCAATTGGAGAACAATTGCCACCCGATATATGGTAACTCGACATCTCGAATTGCACACTGCTTGTTTGTTAGCCCTTCCAAGAGTAGGGGTCCATAGAACAAAACCTTTCCCTCCTGCTTCTTGTTAGTAGAGGGCTTCAAAAAATCAATAACATCTTGGGAGAAAGACTTGGTAGTCATTTCAAAACTAGAACTTTGGGCCTTGGGTGCCATTTATATTAGACAGATGATAACTCGAGCTAGGGTTTTCTTATTTTTGGATGGCAAGCAATTACAATTTTCTCCCTTTAGCCTTAAATAGAAAAATACCTCACGATTCAAGAATCCCCAGCAATTATCTAGACAAGCTCTAAAAGAAGATCTATTCAAACAATTCTTCAGGAACAGAATGGGAAACAATCACTAATTGTTCAGCAAGCAACCATATAATCTTCTGAAATTACAAGAAATGGCGTATGTGCTACTTATGGTTTCATTCGTAGAACATCCAGGACAATGAGATTGGAAAATTGCAACAACGGCTTGCTTCAGTTGATACCAAGCAATTCTTCTTCAGTGTAAAGATACAACATGAAAATAGCAAGTCACTGATCTTTTATCATTTAATTATGGGAGTAGAGTCGAACTCGACCATTACTATTCACTCACGCAAGATAAAATGACTATAGTACAACACCAGTTTATTTTAAATACGAGCCATTGATCAAAAGCAATGTTGACTAGGAGAATGGCTCAGATTAAGTCAAAACAGTTTGAAAATGCCACGTCCATTCTCCAGTCACCAAACGGACAGGAAATTCACCTACTGGGAACCACATCAGCACAGAACGGGTCCCACCTTGGTCATCCAAAGTACAACAATGACGTCCACGCGTCAACAATTCGCACACCTTGCAACATTATTGAAACTAAAGTTTTAATTACGCGAGGTTAGCGAGGGACGACCAAGATGCATTGGTAAAGGAACAACTATCAACATCAACATCCATCATCGGTCAATGAGCAAAACTAGTCACCACCCTCAAATGCGATAGGTGGCAGCATCTCATACGCCTCGAACCATTTTATGAAATTCACGCAATCTGCACATGCGAAAAAGTTATTTATAAAGAAGGGGACCGACTAGGTGGATGGGGAAATGACCCTCAAGGTTGAAAATATTATTTAGAAGTTAATCTAAAACAATTCATCAGCCCGAAATTATGGAAATATAATATGGTCATGACACAAAAGATCGAAAGGACGGGTAAAAGGGGCCGGTAAAGTCTTGACCAAAAAGGAATAGAACATTACTTAATCGATCGATCGCCATTAATAACAAGTTAACGCTCGAAAAGAGAGCCCATGACCCATACAACTAGAGCCGAGGGAAAAATAAACCTGCAAGGGGAAAAAATTAAAAGCTCCAACTCCAGATGTATGGCCCCTGTGGGCATAACAAGATTCTAGAATCTATGGTTACGCAAACTAGACACAAAGAGAAACAAAACCAAGGACTTGTCCGGATAAGACAAGGAGAAAAAAAGCAAAAATAGAAGGAAACACACCTATATACACAATTTACAGGACTGTACATTGTACATGGAAAAAGAGCTACTTCAAGAGAAATAGTATTTCAAGAACTTCACCTACAAGTGTCTGTAAAAAGTATGAGTATTCTCCATGTGTATCCATAATTATATATGGGCCTAGCCAAAGGGGATCAAACTTTCCATGCTTTCCCCTATCTTCTGATCTTGCATTCCAGAGCAACACCATTGCTCCAATTTCAAATTTTCTCTCAACTGCTCTTTTGTCATAAAGGTGATTTACTTGAAGTTGTGGTTTTTCATTTCTCTTATGAGCTTCTCTTCTATTTTCATCCAATTGATTCAATTCATCCATTCTATACTGCATCTCATCACATACATCATCATCATATTCTTGGAAAAATTCATACATCTTCAGTAGGTTGTTTTGTGGGATACGTGCTTCCATCCCATAGACTAGGTTAAAAGCTGAATGACCAATTTCCTTCTTGACAGTTGTCCTATCATCCCATAGTGCCAATTTTAATTTTGAATCCCAAGCCCTTTTGTTCTTCTTAATCATACGTTTGATAATCTTCATTAGACTCTTTTTATTGGACTTTGCCTTTCCATTTACTTGGGGGTGATAAGGGGAAGAATATGAGACAATTATACCATAACGATCACAAAAATTAACAAATTCCTCAGATTTGAAACACATTGCATTGTCTGAAACAATTCTTTCAGGTATCCCAAAACGGCTTAAAATATTATCAGTAAAAAAATCAATAACAACTTTACTTGTGGCCCTTTTGGATGGGATTGCTTCAATCCATTTAGTAAAGTAATCAGTTGCCACCAATATCCATGCATGTCCTCCACTAGATTTTTTAGATATCTCCCCAATGAAGTCAATACCCAATTACTTGAAAGTAGCCTAAACTGACACACGTCTCAATGAAAAATTTCCAGAAATTTTTAACTTTCTAGCAAACCTCTGACATGCATCACATTTTTTAACATATCTATGGGAATCCTTGAACACAGTAGGCCACCAGTATCCTACTCTTAGAATCTTATGAGCAGTTGTATTAGCCATGTAATGGCCTCCACAAGCTCCTTTATGCATTTCTATCAGTAGATCTTCAACTTGGTCTCCATCCACACATGTGAGTATAATACCTTCAGAGTTCCTCCACCAGAGCTCACCATCAATAATGAAATATCTAATTGCTTGCAGTTTAGGAGTTCTTTTCTCAGTAAGGGGCATACCTTCAGGGCATTGCATTGTCTATAAATACTCAACAATCCTCCTATACCAGCCACAAGTTTGCATATCATAGATAGGCACAATGTTCTATTGCTCTATCTGGTTGATTTGATTTACCTCCAGATTTGCCTCAGCCATTAATTTGGCTAGACCCTGACCTCTTACAAGCTTGGTATATTGTATGTCAATATTAAACTCTTGGATTCTATTTATCCACCTGCATCTTCTTCTTGTAGTCTCTTGCTGGGTGAAAATATCTTTAACTACTGCCATTGGTACATATGCTACAACAATTGCTCCCATTAGATAAGGTTTTAAATTATTAACTGCCTTTATCAAAGAATATGCCTGCTTTTTAGATATATCATACTTCAATTCTGTAGCCTGACATGATTTAACGAAGAATGCAATTGGCTGCTCAAAGCCATCATTGTTTTTCTGCAACAACACACCAGCTATAGTGTGAAAAGAGGAAAAATTAAACAACTGGAATGGTTTTGAATAATCAGGTGACTTGAGGATAGGGGCTTGCTTAATTTCATCTTTGATAGCCTGGAAGGCTTTGGATGGTTCTCCTGTCCACACTATCTTTTCTCCCTTCTTCAGCATCTTAGATATTGGGCGAACAATCTCAGGAAAATTTGTGACAAATATTCTTAGAAAATTTATCTGTCCAAAGAAAGATTGGATTCCTTTTACATTTCTTGGTTGCGTAATTCTATCAATAACAGTCACTCTTTCAGGATCAATCTACACCCCATCTTTTGAAACAAGATGCCCCAACAGTTTTCCTTCTTTTACCCCGAAGGCACACTTCCTAGGATTTAAAGATATCCCATATTCCAGAGCTCTGATAATTTTTTTCTCTAAGTGAGGACAATGATCCTCCTCACTTTTGCTATGGGCAGTAAGATCATCTTGGTAAATGGCAAGGAACAGATCAATAAAATCAGCAAAGGCTAGATCCATAACCCTCTGAAAAGTTGCTCCAACATTTATTAATCCAAATGGCATTCTTACATACACATATGTCCCCCATGGTGTGGTGAACGCGGTCTTGAATTTCTCAGACTCTTTAACCATTACTTGGTTGTACCCAGAGAATCCATCCATCATAGATAACAGTTCACATCCTGTAACCTTTTGCAACATAGCCTCCATATTAGGCAATGGGTAAGTATCCTTTAAAGAAGCAACATTCAAGTTTCTAAAATCAACGCATAACCTGATATCTCCATTTTTCTTTCTAATAGGTACCAAGTTAGAGACCCAAGATGAGTGCCTAATTGGTTTGATGATTCCTGCCTCCCTTAGCTTAGCAATTTCTTCTTGCATTTTGGGTTGCAGGGTAGGGTTAATCGGTCTCTATTTTTGCCTGAAAGGATTCATATCAGGTTTCAATGGGATCTCATGTTGGAATAAGTCCTCCCTATATGCTTTAATGTCTTCATACGACCAAGCAAAAACATTTCTATATTTCCTAAGCAAGGTAATCAGCATGCTTCTAACATGTGGCTTCATTTTCCTTCCAATATAAACCTTCTTAGGAGCACCTTCTGTTCCTAAGTTTATTTCTTCTAGGTCCTCCTTATGAGTGGATGCTTGCTTAGTATTCGACATATCCAAGCCATCAAAAACTCTTTCAAGTGCAACTAAACCTCAAGGAATGGTATTTGTTTTGAGCTGAATCACCTCATTCCCAAACAAGGTTCCTTCCCATCAATTTCTATTACAAATGAGCCAAAATCAATCTCCTGGATCTCATACTGATCCACACAATGCAAGAATTTCAATATGTCTATTTCATCATCAAACACTTCCCAGTTATAGATATTATCAGGTATTGTAGGCCGAGTCTATACTTCTATTTGTGAGATGCCACCAAAAGTGACATCATCCAATTTGATAGCTATGTTTGCTAACAATTCAACTTTAGCATTTTGTCCTCTTTCAATCCACTCGATACCAAAAGCACTAAATCCTTCAATGGTATCCCATACTGCATTTCTGTATTGCCTAAGTATTTTATCTTTAGTTGCAAAGCGAGATCTAATCTAGGAAACAAATAACTTAGAATCTCCCAAAACTTTTAATTATTTAACACCATGCTTTGAAGCTATCTTCAGACTGAGTATGAGAGCTTCATACTCAACAACATTGTTGGTACAAGAAAATTGCAACATGAAAGAATATTTAAATGTTTTACCTTGTGGGGAAGTGAAGAAAATTCTTGCTCCTGAGCCATCTTTGGAACAAGCTCCATCAAAATGCATTATCCATAAATCACCTTCTGATGATATCTTCAGTACTTCCTTTTCAATAGGTGTTGATTGGATTTCTTCTTTTGTGTTATCTTCCTCAAATTGGAAGTTTTCTAGATTAGTTTCCACAAAGTTAATTCTAATAGGTTCTAGTGATTCCTCCACATTTTCAATCATGTGAGGGGCTCTTTTTTCCCTATCTACCTTAACATCTTTCTATTCAATAGAAAATGTAGAAAAAGACAGATAACATTGTATACTCCCACCCATTGAAGCACTCCAAGGCCGGGATAACAACATGCCATAAGTAGATAGAATATCCACCACTATAACACTCACGTGTAGCTCTTTCTCAGGAAATGATGCTAGTCTATATGGAACATTATTTATAATACCTATAACAAGTACTTCCCAAGAATCCATTGCATAACACTTACGATATGTACTGTCCACTTTTAGTCCCATTGCATGCATTATCTTTACTGGCATCACATTGTTAGATGCTCTTGGATCGATCATGCAATTTCTTAACATTTTCCCATCAATAATTAGACTTAAGAAAAAAAGATTGACATGGTTGGGATTAGCAGTAATAGTGGTACCTAAGTATATTGGGGGGCTTTCTGTGATATTTTCTTCCACATTTTTTTGCTTTTCTTGATGCTCTTTTGATTTTACTTAATCAAAAACCACTTTACTTTTTCCACTTGTAGGAATAATGTTAATAAGTTCAATAGTCTTATCCTTATGTTCATCTATACGCATCATTTATAAGAAAGGAACATTAACCCTAACTTGTGAAAGTACTTGGAACATATCTATTGAAGTGTACTTTGGTAATTCAAGAAAATTTGTGTTTTCAGAAATTACCTTTTCTTTTCCTTTGGGATTTTCATCATTAGAAGAGTGTTGATTTATGTCTTTGATGTTCTGGGGTACAAATTCATTCTTTGTTTTGGTCGTATCAACTTTCTTTACCCATATCCAGGGCTCCCTTATTTCCTTAGGCTTTGAAACTACATTCTTAGCCTCTAAATTGATATTTGTTCCAGTTACATCTTTTTCTTTTATGAACAGGCTGCAAGGCTTACCTAAATCACCTAGAACAATTTTGTTTCTCAATTGTATGTTATTCCTTGCCCTTGCAACTAATGCAACAGTGTATTTTTCAATTTCTTCATCGGAAGGTCTTCTCAAAACAGTATTATCCACCTCCAATTCGTTCACAAAATAGTCATCATTGTCTCCTTCATTCAGAAACACTTGTTGATTATGTACATCATTATGTTGTCTCTGAACATCAACATCCATGCCACAAGGCTCATCATCTGAGGTATAATCATCATAGGCTAGATTAGCTGGTCCTAATAATACATTTTTCATTGTATCCTGATCCTGGGGAGACTGAGCATCTCCCTGATCATCCTGAGACTCTACCATATTTTGTGCTACTGCACACTGTTGTGGAGAATGGTGCATTCCACATACTTCACACCAAGGTAAATTTTCTGTGGCATTCAGATAATTCTTCTGTAAAGGATCAGGTGGAACTTGATTGTTTCTCTGGTTTCCTTACAAAGATTTTCCATTATTCCAATTTGTATTATAGGGATAATCTTGTAGCCTAGGGGGCCTATAATTTCTTTGAAAATGAGGCTTGTCATTTTTTTCTTATTTCTGTAGCAGGGTAAGGACTTGATCTATCTTTTCATCAACAGCAGTAGGTTTACCAACCTTTTCAGTCTAATTCTTGGTGCCTTTAAAAGTTTTAGGATCTTCTCTTCTCCCCACTTTACCAGAAGCTCTTCTATTATTTTCAATGTTCACCGCCATCTTATATGCTTGCCTCAAATTTTGAGGATCTTTATCTCTTAATAAATAGCACATTTTAGCATCATAAGCATTACAATACACAACTAAACATGCACTCTCATTAGGCCTCAAATATGCAGGAACTCTTGTCAGAGCCTTTTGGAAATGAGCATTAAACTCAGTAACCAGTTCATTATGCCCCTTGGTAATGTTATTGAAATCATTTAATTTAAATTTGGGGTGAGTGTAATCCCCGTATTGTTCCCTGAAAACTCTGCAAAAGGAATCTATGGAGTCAATACTAGCATCAGGTAACGCCCTATACCAATCCCTAGCATCTTCAACTAATGATTGCATAAAGTATTTCATTGCTACGTCATCATCCCATATTTTAAAGTCTTCAACAAAGCCTTGAAAAGCTTTCAAATGGTCTTCCCCACTAAAAGCATTATTACCAGTGAATTTTGGGAGATGCTTTTGTGCATTATCTGGGACTGGATTAGGATATCCCCGAATATTACCAAAACACAATTGTCTGTATCTATCAATTTGGGGTGATCCTCCACCACATCCACTTCTGGGGGTGCTTTGTTGCTCAATATCTTTATGATCAAACCCCTGTTTGCCCTTGCCACCACTACCTTGTTGTTTATCCCTACCAGTGCTTCCCTCTTCATCCTCAGAGTAAGAGCGGAATTTTTTATGACCACCTCCACCTCCACCACCTTGGTTACCACCACCCCCACCTTTAGGATTTTTCTTCTCTGAATTCTTTCTAAACAACTCATTCTCGCTCTTTCCTAAACCAGAAGCTTGGGGAGTGGGTATAGATATCTTTAAGAAAGCTATTTTTCTTGCCATCTCAGCATTAGCAGCTTCTATTTCGGCTTTTCTCAGATTAGCCTGCAACTGATCATTTATTAGTTGCAATCTTAGGAGCTCAGGATTTTGAGGAAAATCCGATGGTCTAGGATTAGCTTCATTATTTGTTTCATCACTAGTATTAGGATGGCTTCTATAATTTGAAAAATTGTAGGCACTTTTCAGAGGTTGGTCAGCATGAGCTTTCCCAGGTCTACAAAGGTTGTCTTCTTGGATCTAGCAAATGGATTTGAAGTTTTGGTAGCTGATATAGAAGGGGTATATGTGGGTGTAGCAGAAGTTCCAATAGAGACTATTGCTTTAGAGACTTCTCAAGCCCTATCAACAGCTTCCTTAGCCACCCTTTCCTGAAAGGTTTTTCTCTTAGTTGCTTCTTCCCTCATCTTTTCAACTTTCTTTTTCTGGGCATTCCTTTTGGACTGCTTAGCTCGAAATCTCTCTAGATTCTCTCTTCTTATTTTATCCCTATTATCCTCTACCTCCTGCAACCTCTTTTCTTCTTCAATTAAGGTTTGCATATCCTTGTCTATATCCGTTTCATTCTCAAGGATATCTCCTACCTCACTTGGAGCTAGAGTATAGTAAGGCTTCTCTGCTTGATCTTCATCTTGAAGCAAAGGTGTTTCCTCATTCAAAGAGGTCCCTCGTGGTTTGAAATTTTGTCCAGTAAAAATAGACATAGTACTAGGTGTTATAGATTTTGGGAACTGCTTATCCTATTCCCAAAATCCCCATTGCTCCTCCTCTTTGGACATATCAGCTTCAACTTCTCGAGCCATTTCAAAAGGAAAACTACCATGATCCATTTGAGACACAATAACTTATGAGGAATCTCCACTAATAAAAGTACTATTCATTTCAACATTTAAAGTAGGAGAAGAGACCATAGGAGATGAAACAGACTTACTTGGGGTATCATTTATTTTTACCCATTTCTTGTCCTATCCCGATTTGAGCTCTAGCATTGGCTCTGGGTTCTTTTTGCATAGTTTCTAGTCTTCTTCATGGTCTTTGGTGTACGGGGACTCTCCTTTGCACATTGCTATTTGTACTTTGTATGAATGGTTGTGTTTGAGATATCAGAGTTGCCACCCAAAATATTGGGAATTATGAAGTGATTGCACTTCACTTTTGCACTCGTGACTTTGGACAAGAGTTTGAACATTACCTAACACACTGACACAAAACTTAGGAGAAATAGACACATACGTTGAATATGAAAAATTAGGCACACAATTTAAACCAAGTATATTATAAAAAATGATTCACAAAAACACTTCTACACTAGAGACTTTTCATTCGATAGTTCGCCAGAAGAGTCGTCATTTTGTTGGCATTTTTTACTGCAACCCACATGTATTTCCTAGAAGCTCCTATGAACTTGCCACATTCAATAATAAAAGTCTAGGAAAAGTATGGCCAACTTAACGAGAATAGCAATTCTCCTACACTTCGAACTCTATAATATCTAGGAGGGTATTCCCTAACATTTTCTCTTAACATACATCATTTAAATGATTCATTTGCACACAGGTAAGCAACAAATAGATTCCCCAATTATTGTTAAAGGATGAAATTCTTCAAGAAACTGGCTATTCCTTGAAAAGGCTTGGATCCAATTAACAGAGAATCGCAAACTCAACTTAAAGTAAATTGATAGGAAATATTTGAGTAAAATATACTGAGGCCATAACACAAAACATGCGAGAATAAAACGTGATTAGAATTCCAGTGCCATATCCCAACACACAGAGTCAAAAGAGAAAATTGAACTACAGGGTAAATTTCATCTTGAACACTTATGATCTATTATGAATTGCATTACAATCCATATATCTATACTTGAGTTTATTACTTCTTTATGAATCCTATTTGTTATATTGCATGAACTTACTGGTTAACTGAAGCATTTAACCGATCCTTTGAACTAGAGCTATAGTTAAACATAATTCACAGTAAAGAACAAATGAAGATCAATGAAAATCATCTTGGATCAATATTTCATTAATAATCCATGCAAAACAACACAATAGGAGAGAAAATAAACTCCAAATATTTATGAGCTTGATAAAAACATGCTCAAGAACCCCATGATTAATTGAGTTCTCAAATCTGACTCAAAACTTTAAAACTTGGACTTACAATTCATACTCTTTGTATGACTAGACTCTTATTTCTCATATTTCAGATATTTCAACAAACCACTCTCTCGGCCTAGAATTCCCTTTTATAAAACAAGGGAGCCAACAAGCTTAGGCCAAAGAGTACAAATGTCCATTTGTAATTGGACCGCTAATTCCTAATTCAGTTACAATTCTATTATGCGAGTGGAGAGCATAAGACAAGAATCATCATTAGTTGATATGGAGGAAAGAAAAAATCACTCCAAAGGCCTATCACTTTGTATCAAAGGCATGCTTAACCATTATAGTACTTATTCCACCTTAACACCTTGTACTTGAAGTCAAAAGGAGAATGCAATTTTAAAATATAATATCTAAGGCCAGAGCTATATTATACATGACCAAGTTGCAATTCTCGATTACAGCATTCATAATTCAAGTTCATCAGTGAACACCTTTTTCCATAATTCAAAATCCTCCTCGGAGGGCCACTTTAAATCCACCACCTCATCCACCTTGTTTTGATAGGGTGCATACTTCACCATTATCAATGTGGCCTTTTTATCAAAGTTTTCTAAGAAACTAATGACAAAAGAAAACATTTCCAATGTATTCTCTAGCATGTGGATGTCAGCATTTTTGCATATCTCATGTGTTTGAGCCATCATTATATTGTTCATTTGATCCTTCCAAACCTGCAGGGGTTTGACTTCATCCTGACTATGCAAAATATGCGGCAACGGGGTCAAGTACTTTCCATCATATACATCCTTTAACAACTTAATCTTGGACTCCATAGGGATAGAAAATCCTTGAAACTTCTGCTCGACAATTCCTTTGACCAATTGATATGTTGCTATAACAGTAGGATATTTATCCCCATGCTGTTTTTCCCCTACTGCCATGAATTTCAACTTCTCCATTCTAGGGCTCCATTTGTTCAGCAATGGGATGGCCAATTCTTTATCCCTTGGAAACATTTTTAGTGCTTGCAACATTAGGACATAATTTGCATGAACACTGTTTAGCTTACTATGGACCCTTCTATTTAAATGTTTCAAAACAGTGTCTGCTATTACTAAATTTCTTCTCCCTGCTACATCCTAGATTTGCTTTATCATCTCCTTATACTCTTCAACTTGATGAATCAATTTCTCCATAGAGAGTCCCCCTCCAGGGCTAGTAGCCCTCTCAATTGCAATAAGAACTTTTCCCATATTATATGCAACAATAGCCAAAGACTGTGCTTGTGTAGAAGGTTGAGACTGCTCTACTGGTGGCTCTGAAATAGTGTGGCTAGAACTGGATTTCTTTTGAGACCTCATGGTATCTATTTGTTGCTTCAATAAAGCCAATTTGGTTTCTAACTCTGCTACCTTTTGTTGAATCTTATTATATTTAATAATAATGTCATTATATTGGCCTCTCAGAGTATCCCGATCCTTGGTCAAAACTTCAATAGTTGCTCTGATGAATTTAGCAACATTTACGACCATATTAGTAGCTTCCAATGCTGGGGTGTCAACAAATCTCCTCACAACCAAGTGACCACTAAAGTCAGATGGTTCTGCAACAATTGGTTTTTTAGACCCAATGGATAGAGACCAGATTACCAAAGCATCCCATTCCTCACTAAAGGCTGATCCTTTGAGTGCTAGTGTAGCCATCTCATCAGTTGCAAGAAGTGGCCTATTGGCCCTTCTTATTATGTCGAACACCACAACATTATTGATATCCCATTTAGGAAGTAGAAATACTCCACTTTTTTGTACCAATGCTTAGCCTTTCTCTGGTGTTATTTCTTTGAATTTTTCTCTCATAAATTATCAATGGCATACATCGCCCTCCTTAATTCATCCTTGGCATCAGGTATGGGATTGAAACCAAGTATTCTCTCCTGCTTACTTTTTACCATTTTAGAGCAGGCAATGTACATTGCCTTTCTCTCCTCTTGTAATTCCAAATTAAAAATATTCCTGATGATGTCCTCATGAAAGTACAAATTGTGGACAAAGGTTCCTGTCTGATGCTTTGCCTTCATTTGAAAGATGAAACCCTCAGGATCATGATTCTTGGGGTGCAGAGTCCTTAGCCTATAAGGCCCATGTAATATGTGTAACTCCTTACATCCTCCCTTTTCCATAAAAAAATCGGCAAATGTTGTATATTCAAGGAAGAAAGAATCTTTCTTCTATTCAACTGGAAAGTGTTGTTCTTGAGTGCCTCCCAACTGCCTCATGATTTCCAGAAATCCAATTCTAAGGGGCACCTCCCTTGGATTGACATTGGTGTTGAAAACCCTGAAAACTATTGTGTCATGATAGGGGATAATGTCTCCCCAATTATGCATTAAGTTCAATTCAGGTCTCCTCTCCATCGGCCTGAAGAAATAATGAATTTCCTTTGGAATCCTTGGGGGGTCAGGAACTAGAGCCTTCCTTAATTTAGATCCAAAGACATTATGGAAAGTGACATAATCAAACTTATGATCATGCATGTCAAGAATCCTAGTCCAATATTGGACAGACATTTCAATACTACCTTCCTTCTTCTTTAATTCCATATCTTTTTCAAACATAGCCTGGACCCTATATAGAAACATGTGGATTAATAGGGAAAACCACTTGAATCCAACACAATTCTTCCCCTCCTTTAGAGCCACCAAACTTGTGTGCATTTACTCTGCTAAGTAAGTGGCAAAATCATACACCACGTTGAATCCCAGGTGCTGGAGATTTATTGCCATAAACACAATATCAGTAGGAAAGGTTGTCTTTAAACTGACTCCAAGAATTTGACATAAAGTAAAAACAATCTTCTTGAAATAACTGGAGAAATAGTCCATAGGAAAAGGTTCAGGGTCATTCCTTCCGATCACTACCTTCTTTTAATTTTTTTCGCTTCCCGAGATAGCCAAATGTGGTATCAAAAGGGATGTTCTGAACAAACCCTTAGTATTTCTTCACTCTTGTTTGAAAACCTCAAGGTTGACAGGAACCATATCTTGACTCCATTCATGCAACTTGAAAATCTCTATGATTTCTTCTTTGGTTATCTTAATCATTTGTACACTAGCGTGAGTTCTAACAATTCGGGTCACAGGATCATATCTCACAGCAATATCGTTTAAAAGATCTACATCGAAGTAGACATTAGGCACCACCAACTTACCCAAGTCTAACCTCTATGGGTTACACAAAGGGACCGACAAATTCCTGTTCCCAAACTAGTTGGAGAACAATTGCCACCCGGTATATGGTAACTTGGCATCTTGAATTGCACACTACTTGTTTGTTAGCCCTTCCAAGAGTAGGGGTCCATAGAAAAAAACCTTTCCCTCCTGCTTCTTGTTAGTAAAGGGCTTCAATAAATTAATAACATCTTGGGAGAAAGACCTGGTAGTGGTTTCAAAACTAGAACTTTGGGCCTTGGGTGCCATTTATATTAGATAGATGATAACATGAGCTAGGGTTTTCTTATTTTCAGATGGAAAGCAATTACAATTTTCTCCCTTTAGCCTTAAACAGAAAAATACCTCACGATTCAAGAATCCCCAACAATTATCTAGACAAGCTCTAAAAGAAGATCTATTCAAACAATTCTTCAGGAACAGAATGGGAAACAATCACTAATTGTTCAGCAAGCAACCATAAAATCTTCTGAAATTACAAGAAATGGCATACGTGCTACTTATGGTTTCATTCGTAGAACATCAAGGGCAATGAGATTGGAAAATTGCAACAATGACTTGCTTCACTCGATACCAGACAATTCCTCCTCAGTGCAAAGATACAACATGAAAATGGCTATTCGCTGATCTTTTGGCATTTAATTATGGGAGAAGAGTCAAACTTGACCATTACTATTCACTCATGCGAGATAAAATGACTATAGTACAACACCAGTTTATTTAAAATACGAGCTGTTGATCAAAAGTAATGTTGGCCAGGAGAATGACTCAAATTAAGTCAAAATAGTTTGAAAATGCCACGTCCATTCTCCAGTCACCAAACGGACAGGAAATTCACCTACCAGGCACCATATCAGCATGGAACGGGCCCCACCTTGGTTGTCCAGAGTACAACAATGACATCCATGCATGAACAATTCACACACCTCGTAGCATTATTGAAACTGAAGTTTTAATTGCACGAGGTTAGCAAGGGACGACCACGATGCGTCAGTAAAGGAACAACTGTCAGCATCAAAATCCATCATCGGTCAACGAGAAAATGTGGTCCTCACCCTCAAATGCGATAGGTGGTAGCATCTTGCATGCCTGACACCATTTTTATGACATTAGTAGAAATCTTGTGAGGTCTACAAGGAACGATCAAGATTAAAATCACTTTATCCGATGGTCACACAATCTGCACATGCAAAAAGGTTATTTATAAAGAAGGGGACCGACTAGGTGGACGGGTAAATGACCCTCAAGGTCAAAAAGATTATTTAGAAATTAATCTAGAATAATTCATTAGCCTGACATTATGGAAATATAGTATGGTCATGACGTAGAAGACCGAAAGGATGGGTAAAAGGGGCCAATAAAGTCATGACCAAAAAGGGATAAAACATCACTTAAGCGACCGACCACCATTAATAACAAGTCAACGCTCGAAAAGAAAACCCATGATCCATACAACTAGAGCAGAGGACAAAATAAATATACAAGGGGAAGAAATTAAAAGCTCCACCACATCCATGAACCATTTATCCAACCCATTGTCATCTATCTACCTTATCTTGATCTTGACAAATTTTGGTGCACACTTTATACTTGCTTATGGTAAACATCTCGACATGAGTCATTTCCCATGATCCTATCCTACCCAACATTATCTGAGCCATGAATCATTTGAGAAACCTTTGTTTGAACACCTTATCCTATCACAAGATAATCCTTGGCATCCTTTGCATTCTTATCATATCCATCCATCCACCTATCCAAGAATCCACCCATGGCATTCCATAGATTGCTAGACACTAGGGGAAAATATTTACATCTTGCTTTGGGAATATATCTTGCTCTATATCCTCCAACTTATGTGGTGATCTGAACATTGGCAAACACAAAATAAAATTGGTCAAGCATTTGTGATAAAGAAATCCAAATCACTAGCCCATGGCATATTTTGATGAGACGATGTTCCTTATCAAGCTTTATCTTTCATTGAACACCAATCCAAACAATCAATATTAGTAGCATTTAATTTAAACTTCAGTGTCACATCAAATCATCAAAACAATTTTATTCCAAATCAAGCCTCACAATCCTGATCAATCAAATCCAATCAATCCATCATCATCTTGGGATATCCTTTCTAATCCTTGTGTTGCTTAACACTATCCTTGCATTGTTGTTTATCCTCAACAATGGTATCATCATCAATCCTGGTCAATCAAATCCGGTCAATCCATCATCATCTTGGGATATCCTTTCCAATCCTTGTGTTGCTTAACACTATCCTTGCATTGTTGTGTATCCTCAACAATGTTATCATCATCAATCTGATCAATCAAACCTAGCTTGGTTTTTAACAAAACCCCAAAATAGAGCATTGATATCATATCTGTATCCAAATCATCAAAATCATGCAAAAAACCAATAAAAAAGAAAAATAATCCAAAACATATCAAAATCCAAAAAAAACATCCAAAACATATCAAAAATCCAAAAAACAGGTCAAAAAAGTCAGGAAAAGTAAAAAAATGGTATCCGAACTACATCGTCTTTGAGCTTAAACGTAGGAAAGGCTAATCTTTGATCAGCCCCCGAGACACAAAATCCAAAAACATTCATAAAATCTCATTAAAAACCAAAAAAATTGAAAAATTTGAAAAGCAAAACATCTGTAAAACATCATGAAAATACCAAAAACAACCTCAAAATATTTCAAAAACATCCAAATATTTGAAAAAATCCATCCATCCCATTTTTCTTTTACCCGCAATAATCTTATCCATTATAAATCAATCGTCACCTTCATCCTTTGGCAAAACAAATAGAAACAACCACAACAATTAGCAAAATTTTTTTTAAAAAAATCAAACTCTTGATCATTTTTACAAACATGCCAATCGACCTTATATCAATAGCCTTTCAAACAACCTACAACCTTCCACCATCCACTAACATTTCCTAGGATGTATCCTTCCTACATTGGGCATTATCTTTTGGCAAAAGACTTTGGATACATATCCTAAACAAAACAGCTTGCCACCATCCACTAACATGTCCTAGGATGCATCCTTCCTACAATGGGCATTATCTTTTGGAAAAATCAGTTTGGATACTTATCCTAAGAAAAACACATCCCCTTGGCTAGAGGTATGAAGAACATTGGCTTGTTTGTTCACTTAATCTTTTCTTTGATTTAGCTTATTGTTCCCATTCTAATGACCTCTTGATGATGTCTATGAAAGCAATTTAGAGAGAAAGGAATGGGGCATTGATCATTATCTTTCATTTGTTGTGCTTGTTGGACATTCTTGTAATATAAACTTGGAAAATACTTGCTTTGTTAGGTATGTATGGAGGGTGTTTTGAATAGCTTGTTGACTGTTACATTGGAAGGTTATGCCTTTTCGTGTTTTGGTTTGAGATTGAAAAATATGAAGTACATCTTAGTGAGGCTTCCATATGTCAAGTGTGAACCAGACTACTCCTATCTATTTGTCAATTCAAACTCCATCACACTAGGTACAATTCCATCCTAGTTCTTTATACCTTGATGTATCTTACCTATGTGTATTATCAAACATAAGGTAAATGACCCTTTTAAAATCCTAATTCATAATAAGCAATACATCATAATCATCATCATCGTCATTCATCATCATATATAATAAAGTCTTAATGCTTCATGGAATTGTTAGATCCTGTTATCATCATTCTTTTCTTCTTATCCTTCTAACATTTCTATCCAAAATTGGTGTATTGTATCAAAATATACACAAGGCTACTCATGGCCGATGACTGTCTACACATCATCAAAATTGTCTACGTCAAATATTTGATCTTTCTAAAGAATTATCTTTCATCCTCTGATCAATAAAACCAATCCTCTCACATTTTATCATGACCTCGATCAAAAAATCAAACATTTTTGCTTGATCTCTCAATGGGGCAGTATACCAGTGTAATCCTTCTTGTTGGGGCAGTAGTGGGGCATCTGAAAAATCAATTTTTTTTAAAATTTTGATCTTGGCAGCATATTTCTTTGAATCAACACAACAAGTGCATTGCTTCAAAGAGGGGCAAAATGTAGACATGAAAAATATACATATTGATCCTACACACCTAATCCTGATCTTACTAACATCGTTTCTTCCTAAATCATCCTCTTTACTAATCAATTTAATTGAATAATATTTATTTTATTAAATTCATCATATTTCCTCTCTTAATTAAATAAATCAAATTTATCTGATTAAGTCATTCTCTTCTATTAATTAAATAAATCATTTTGTTTAATTAATTTGGTCATCTTTCTTTTAATTAAATAATTCACTTTATTTAATTAATCTCTAAAGTCATCTCTTTAAATTAAATAAATTAATCTTTATTTGATCTAATACCATCCTCTTTAATTAAATAAATCAATCTTTATTTAACTAAATATAAATAATTATTCCTCTCAGTTTTGACTTATTTAAATCCTAAAATCTAAGTCAAAATAATCAAATAATCTAATCTTCATCTAAATTAATCAAATCATGATTAATCCTAATCCTAATCACTCCAATCCTCTAGATTTTACAACTTGCACAATAAATCAATTTAATTGATTTATAAATTCATCTATTTTCCCTCAACTTGGCATCAAAAGAGAATATTCTTCAAATTTTAAAATCCTTCCAAAAGGGATGAGTACATCCAACAAGGCATTAAAGGCCTCTTACACGTCCTTTGACTTGAGCCAAGTGACATTTACTCCATTCCTCTCTCCCTCCAACTTGTCATTTCATCAAATTCAAATTTGAATCTAATAGCATTTATGTGCACATTCATCAAAATGTACCCATTCCTCCTCCAATCACATCTTGACAAGTGGAACAATGCCATTGGTCCATATTTAATCCCACATTCATCCTATTTCACATTCCTCCATCCTTATCTCCTATAAATAGAGAGCTTCTCTATTGATTTTAGGATCCACAATATCATCCACAATCCATGCAAGCTTACTATACTCAATTTCACTCACAACTTCATCCATTGCATTTTGAATTTCATAGTTTTGTATCAAGTTTATCAAGGTTATCATCACATTGCATCAAGGAATCAAGAATCTTCATCAAATCACACTAAGGAGTTGGGAAAGGGCCATTTCCTACACATAAATGGCACCAATTCCCCCATGGGATTGAAAGTTTGCTCATTAGAATAGGTTTCAATTACTTTCATTGTGTTGTTCTTCATTTTATTCCTATTTTGATGTATAAATCTAATATCATGGGGAATTTTGCTTCTTACTTGCATTTGGATCTAATATTGTGTTTGTGTAGGTATAGAAACACCATTCATAGCTGGCATAGTGAAACTTCATCATTTCATCTTCTCATTGATGAGGCAATGATTACCTTAGAGGATGTATCACACATTCTATGGATCCCCATTCATAGGGAGAGAAAAATTTATGATACCAATTCTAGGATGGATGTGATTTTTGACCTGCTTGGGCTAGAGACCATTTGGGTGGATAGTCACAAGATTGACCTATGGGATTATAGAGGGCATGTGCCAGACTTGACACTAGTTATCAAAGCATTGATTTCAAGAGTACTAGTTCCCAATAGATGCAACAGAGGATTTAGCTTTAGTTGGGGACTCACCTGGGTAGGGATGGTGCAGATGATGACACTCTATGCATGGGGCCCAATTGTACTAGCTTCATTGTACCATAACATGCATTAGGTCATGTACATGAGAGGGTGGGCAATAGAATTTGGAGTTACAGTTCTACATATTTGGGCGTGGGAGCACATTGTTGTGCTTTGACCGATTATCACACTTGTCAACATGGATCTTGATCAATTCACTATATATAGACATGGGGCTATGACTACCTTACAACACATTGGTACCATAGGCATCACCTATTAGAGGCAAGTGATGGATGACATGCTAGTCTTTATATAGAGGCCATGGATACATGCCCATCCTTGGGATGAAAACTAGGAGCAATTTTTTTATGCTTGATAGATGAGGTATATTCTAGGTCGAGAGCACACCATGGTGGAGAGATATCTCATTAATCAAGTGGCTCGATAGTTCAGAAAGGTGAAGGACATAGTGCAACCCACCTATAGAGCTATTTTTGCATGAACTATCTAGGGGATAGTCTAGGGACATCAGGTCCCACCACAGGTCGCCATTGATGACTTTAGATAGCTTGTCCCATAGTCATGGGTATATGCCAGTGGAAATTATGAGGCAGGGACCACTCCTGCATATGATGCCTGGTTTCGTTAGTTTTCCCTGGTTCGGTTGACAACTCCATTTGGGGGATAGGGCTGAGGACATGGTAGAGGATAGAAATAGCCTCCTTAGTAACCTCCCTAGGATGGCCATGATGCATAGGTGTCTGGTGATGGGCACCAACAATAGTAGTAGGATAAAGGTGTGGGATAAGTGTCGAGGCATGTTTTTTTGATCCATCCATTGAGACAAGCACCACCACCAACACCACCACTAGATCAGTAGACATAGCAATGCCATGAACCACAGGTTCTTGACTTGTGGGATGCAAAGATCCTAGCCTTGACAGTAGAGAGGGAAAAATTCATATAGGATTGGGACTCCACTCGCTAGGAGCGGGATGCAACTTGCAAATAGGTATAATAGGTTATAGGGGAGCGAGACTACGATATATAATAGGTACAATAGCTCACTATCTAGCTGGCTTGAGAGATTGGCTGCCGATAGTAGCTAGATTTTGTGGCTCAACAGGCACAACAAGCATAGGGTTAGGTTGTGTCAACTCATCTGTATAGACATGATATGATGGAGGATTCTTATTATAGGACATATTATCGAGGTGATCCTCTACACAAATCATAGCTAGATTTTTCACATCGTAGCAAGGTGGCACCTAGTGGTTCCAGAGGTGCCCCTTCATAGTCCATTAGCCCTCTAGTAATGGATACACACAACCTTCGACGAAACACTAAGATCAGTCCTATCATGATGATAGGAAAAGCCAAGGCTAGACTCACATTTGTAGACACAATTTTGATGTATAACCATGATTTATAATGTATATAGATTTGTTGGCTTATATTTGATAGCCTTGTGTGTATCCTTTTTAGGTGACATTACACATTGTTTGAAATTAAAGTATCATGATAGTCACATTTTGATGATATTGATAGGGTGGAAAATTGTTTTCTTTTTTGGCACCTAGGGGGTTTAGGACCTAGGAGGAAATTTTTTCACTCTCACTCAAAAACAAACCCTTGAGATCTCAATGCAAAAGAGAAAGAGATCTTTTAAGAGGGCTATTCTAAGGGTTGAATATGATCTAATAAGGGGTTCACCACCAAGTTTAGACGTGGAAAAGATAATGAAATGCAAGATGCAATACAAAACCCTAATTCAATCCAATAACCTACCAAATGACCTATAAATGGACGTAAAACATAACATAAAAGCAATAAGATGAATATTGCGCACCTCAAAATCTAGATATGACTAATTGCAGTTCTGAAACACTTGAAGATTTGACTTTTTGACCAACTAGGACTCATTTGCCAATCTGGGTGAATCAGTCCTAGATCTAGATTTCCACATGGGAGCCTATTTTGGGAAAAAGGGTATCTGAATCTGCAAACAAATATGGAAAACACCTATAGTGGGACTCATTCACCACTCTTGGTGAATCAGTTCCACTCCACTTTTTCAAGAATTTAAAGTTCTGATCTACACTTCAACACCTGCTCTTTCCTTCCAAATTGAATTCTGGATCCGAATCTATGAAAAAGACCTACAAAATAAAATATAAACTTGATTCGCTAATGGTGACTTTGCCTTGGTCAAACCCCTAGTTTGGTAATTAAACCTTGATAGAAATGAAACATGCATGTAAATAGGAATGTAAACCCAAGTCTTAAGTGTAACTAAGACTAAGAAATATGAAACACAATGCAATACTATTCTAATGTGTAAGAATGGAGATATGAAGATGAATGACACACTTGGGGAGATCCCTAATGATGCTTGTACCTTCCTTCGACTGAATGTAGAGTGATAATGGAGGATGGAGTCACTTAGGAAACAAGTCTTTAGGCTTGGATTGATGGCTATTTGTATCTACCCAACCTATAATCCATCATGATTCACCATAGACAACCATGATCAACCCTTGAAAATGCTAGATCTTGAATAAAAGTGAGCTTGAAGACCTCCAAAAAACACTTTAGTCCTTCTCCAAAGCTTCAAATATACTAATACTTGCTCTTGAATTCTCTTGTGAAGAATCTTGAATGCCTAGATGTTGAAAATATCTCTTGAGAATTCTTGCATATTAGATTAGCTAGATTATAAAAATGACTTAGAAACTTTCTTATATAGAAATTAACACCTAATTGACTATTATTTAGATCTCAAAGGCCGACCTCCACCAAAAAATTGAATTGAAATGGTGAATTTCCCGCTCAAATTTGACAAAGACCCCAAATGGGACTCATTTTCCATCCTTGGCAAGTGGGTCCCACCTAGGGGGATTAGTTCACCCAAGGTGGCGAATGAGTCCCACCCTAGCTTTTTGAGGTGGGTTTTTGAGATTTTTGATGTTTTAAGTGATTTTGTCAAGGTTTTAGGCAAAATAAGCCTTGAGATATGAGATAATGGGTCTTAGGGGCCTAGTAGTGATTATTTTAAAGGGTAATTAAAGCAAGGGTTCCAAAATAGGTCCAAATTAAGTGTGAAATTACATCGCTTTCAAGAGAATACAATTTTCTACACTACATTGAGCCCCTACTTTAGCACCCATATGAATCTACGTGCATATGCAAGAGAAAAGATTCCAATAATAACCTCTATTTCATAAATAGATACACATATAAGTTCAATCATAATATGGGAGAATGAAGCCCCCACTTTAGCTATCTACAAAACTACAATGTTAGGAACCACATCTTGTAACACAAATTCGTTAGCTGTCCAAAAATCCTCTTGTCTAACTTCTAAAAATTAAATTTGAGGGTAGATGTATGCCCCTCCTTGATTCTTCTTGCTTTATGGAGGTGGAATCAAGGTAGCTTTCTAACCACACTGAATAGGATAAGTCATATCATAGGGTATTTACAAGTACCATACCTCATGATGATAGATAATTGATGAGGACGAAAGTGAAATCATGATTCCAACATAATAAATGATGTTGAAAATGAAGCTCTCTAGCACCCATTATGTTAATTTGAATGAAAGGAACATTTTAACCCTAATTTTAACTTATATAACAACAAAAAGTGAAGTAAATTCTAACTATTTTGTCATTTACCTTCTTGTATCTTGAGAGTGATTGAAGAGTGGTTGAAAATGTTGAGCAGATGAGACTACATGCCTACGAGATTGGACGTCTTGCGAGACCAAGTGGCCCACGATGAGCACTATCATGAGGTGAGTTGATTTTTATGCCTTAGATTTTTCCTTATGCAGTTATTTTATGATTTTTACGTATTTCTAGGTCAATCTAGGGCCTTAGAAAAAAGTTCACAAAGTTTCACTTTTGTTTGTGAAGTGTCCCACTTTTTTGCAAAGTGTCCCATTTCTTTGCGAATTGTCCCAAAAGGGGTCTAAAGTGTCTAGGAATTTTAGGATAGTACACTAGAACAAATTCAGTACATTGTTGATTGTTGATGTAAATATTTGAAAATTTAGACTGCTTATATGACATATTTTTTCTTTTTTGTTAGGTTCCCGCCTATTTGCGACAATGTCTAGGTGGAAAACAAATTAGGTTCCTTCGAGACTTAGCCCCTCATGCCCCCCATAGAGATTTTATTGATCATAGGATTATACTAGGCATACCTCATGCCCCCCATGAGGTACCACGATCCTATGTTGATGGCATTAGTAGAGCGATGGGATGCAAATACATTTACATTTCATCTGCTTGCTAGTGAGATGACCATCACACTAGAGGATGTACACCACATACTCTGAGTTCAAATTTGGGGTGAGAGAGTACATTTTTGAGCAGAGTAGTCATTATGAGAGATGAAATACAACATGTAGTTATACCTTGGAGGTCTAGTGCATGATGAGAGGGTGAGGCCTAAAATACATCTAGCTATGCTACTATATTCATAGGCCCCACTATTTACATGGAGTATGATGATGATAGTAGCACTAGTACTTTCCCTTGATGGCTGGAGAGCACACTTGGAGGGAGGAATAGTACACATGATTTGAGGGATGGTAGAGCATAGGACTGTGTATGCCTAGGGGCACAACATCCTAGCGCATTTTCACTATGATCTTGGATGATTTGAATTTTGGGAGGTAGACAACATGGTACACTTTACACTTCAATAGGTGTGGTACCCAAAGCATATCATGTGTACTAGACCAATAGGGTTCCCATGTCCAACAACCTTAGGGTATCCTTGAGCTTTCAGCTATCCTTTGTGGTGGCTATGATAGTATGGTGACTTACACTTTTGGAGAGTTTTATTTGACCAATTGGAGGAGGATGAGATCCTTTGGATACCTTATCAACTTGTTCTACAATGGCCAGATGAGACTCGATAGATGAGGAGATTACATATGGAAAAGTTATTAATTGGTAGACATGATTACATATTATGACCTTTCTACTATGATCACGTCATGCAATAGTTTGGTTAGGTTGAGATAGCACCCAAGGCATGACCCTTTTTTAGGAGATTAGTACGGAGTGCCTAGAGACCCGATGATTCTAGATGGTTCACTACCGAGGATGTTGTCTACAGTGACTATAAGTTCTCAAATCATGATATGCCTTTGGTCTTCGACACTGATAACGTTGGTGCCATAGATGACTACAAGGAGTGGTGGCCAGTATCATTATCGACTCTTGTATTCTCGATGGACGAGTTGATAGGTGAAGCAAGGCCACTCATAGATGAGGGAGATGAGGTGGAGGATAGGGATGAGGAGACATGCTACAGGGTTGCAGACATATTTACATATATGATAGATGAGGAGTACAATGAGGATGCAAATCCTGACTATGGTGTCTAGGAGGGGGGGATGAGGAGGAGGAGGAGGAGAAGTAGTCAATAATTAAGGGTGGTGTGGTAGTAGTTTTGGATCCAATAGGGCACAAGTGGGGAGAGCCATCTCCCATTCATGTTACTAGATCATGATCAGTAGCTACAACAAGAACCAATAGCCACAACCATGGAGAGGCTAGCACATCATCTATGCCCCCTGCACACAATGAGGTTGACTTCACATAGCCTGCCAAAGAGCTAGGTGATGATATTTTATTTACTATTATGCTTTATGCTTATGCTTATGTTTTATGCTTTAATTTTATGTATATATATGTATCATGATGTGTACTGATTATGTTTATGGTTTTTATCTTGCAGGATTGGTGAGAGATCTTCATGAGCTCTCTCATCAGGTGGTTGCAGAGATAGTGCCCCCATCAATCGATGAGGATGCCACTAATTTAGACTATGTGCCCCCATCCATCATGGAGTAGGACCTAGAGTTGTTCAGGCCATATGTCAAACTACGGGTAGCATATGAGAGTCTTAGGAGGTATGTCCATTGGGCCAATGCTACCCAGGATGCATAGTCATCTTGGAGCCCAACAAATTTCAAGAGACTACAGTATGAGGTAGGTAGACTACATGCAGAGAGAGATCAGATAGAAGGGGAGCATCAGGAGGCCCTTGGACAGGTACATGGCTTACAATTTCCTCTTAGTACACTCGACAGATCATGATCACGATCAGATACCATCATCTCCTGACAGACTACCACTAGATAGATGCAAGCACCAGGTCTCGAGAGATCTAGTAGTCACAGACCTTAGTAGTATTGTATATATTGATGACATGTACACAAAAATTTGATATATATATATGATCATTTGATGTGTTATTACTTGTGTTTATGAGTTGAATGTTAAATGGTAATGTGATCGATTAAATAATATTTGTAAGACTATTTAATGAATGTCTCCATGATTTAACATGTTTTATGTGATATAATTAAAACTCATTCTAGTTTCTCTTAGATGCAACATTGTGATTAAGTATGTTATGCTAAATTAAATGCACCTATGATCTAATTAAAGAATATTAAATGCATATAAGGATATAATCTAACATAACACACCAGATGAACTTGAATAGCATGAAACCTAAATTAATCACTTAAAAATGAATTAAATAATAACTTTAGTATTCAAGACACACAAATAACTATTTGTCAAGAAGGAAGCAATGAGAGAGCACATAGAATATTATCCACTAACTCTAACACCACTGCTTTATAATTCAAACTATTCATGAGGGTTAGACATAATACTGACACAAATTCACAACATTAATGGGGTCTTTGAGGGGTGTTCCATCTATTTATGTTAATGTGTATGCATCAGACCCATAACTTTCATTAATTATGTAAGGTCCTAACCAATTAGGGACTGTATTTTCCTTTTTCAATTGGGTTGGCATTAACATTACGTTGATTTTCACATAGGACTAAGTCACCTTTGTTGAATACACAAGGGATGACATGATCACTATAACTATGTTGTAATTTTCTAGCCTAAGCTTGGAGATTCCCAAGAGTGTTAATGTGTTGTTCATCAAGTATCTCAAGCTGGTGCAATCATTGTTCTTTATAAGTGTTGTCATCAATAAGTCCCTGAAGAGAAATCCTTAATGTAGGAATTTCTAACTGCAAGGGAATAATTGCCTCGGTACCATAGACAAGGTTATAGGGAGGTCTCAGTGGATATTTTGATACTAGTACGGTAAGCCCATAACACATATGTCAATTGTGTGTGCCTATCCATGTGTTTGTTTACTATCTTCCTTAGGATTTGTTCGAGAGTTTTATTAGTTGATTCAACTTGACCATTAGACTACGGGAAATAAGGTGTTGAAAAGTGATGTTGGCTATTAAATGTTTCTAGGAATTTATTTACACCATTATTCTTAAAGGGTGTCCCATTCTCTGAAATCAATGCAGAAGGAAGTCCAAAGTGAGCAATAATGCGTTCCAATATGAAATGACATATTACATCAGCAGTTGTTGATAGAAGAGGTATAGCTTCTACCCATTTTGTGAAATAATATGTCATGGTGATTATAAAGGTATGTTTGATAGAGGAAGGTGGTGAGATTTTTCTATTTAGATTGAGTCCCCATACAGAGAATGGTCAAATAGGAGTTTGGGCCTGAATTTCAAAAGCAGGAGCATGAATCAATTTTCTATTTTCATGACATTTGTGACATATCTTAACATATTCATAGTAATCTCTTTCCATATGTCTCTAGTAATATCCCATGCAAATGAGTTTTTGCACTAATGATCTTCCTCCAAAATGACCTCCATAGGCACCCGCATGAGCCTCTTCGAGTGCTATGGGGATTTCAAATTCCTTAAGACATCTAAGTAAAAGGTTGTTAAAGGATCTTCTATATAATATGTTAGTGAGAATGATATACTTAATTGCAAGCTTGCGAAGACGATCTCAAGTATTTTTAGTTGTCAGCTCAAGAAAGGTACCGTCTTTTAAATAATTAAATATCAGTGAGTACCATTCACTAGAGATTTCAATAGTTGTTATTAATACATCTTCAATTTCAGACTCGATCAATGGTTTCATAATTGGATGAACAATAAATGTGAAATCCTTGAAGGATCTTGAGGCGATATAAGAGAAGCTACACTTGTCATTACATCTGCATGTTGATTATCCTTTCATGGGATGTTGTCAATGATAAGTGATTATAACTTCTCCAAAAAATTCATTGTGAGATCCTTGTATTCGATAAATTTTCATGCTTTTCTTGATATGTCCCATTTATTTGCTTAGTGACTAATTGTGAATCACCAAATATCTTGAAATTTTGAACTCCCAATGCTAAAATTTTGTGTAACCCAACAATTAATGCTTCATATTCTGCTATGTTGTTGGTGCATATGAATTTTAAGCGGTATGATAATGGAATAGGCTTTCCTGCAGGCAAAACTATTATAACCCCAACACCGGAGCCTGTTCTACACTTAATTCCATCAAAGTATAATTGTCATGCTTCATCATATTTTTGAATAGTTTACACATTCTCATTAGGGAATGTTTCAACATTAGGTAATGTTGGGGTGAGGGAGCGTCAGATAAGTGGTTGGTTAAGGCTTGTCCTTTAATTTTTTTTTTGAAACAAACTTAAGGTCAAACTTTGTTAACATAACCCATATAGCCAAGCGTCCCGATAAATCTATTTTATTAAAAAAATGTTTTAGAGGATCAAATTTCATCATCACATGTATTTCCACATTCAATAAGTAATGTCTCTATTTACTTGTAGTGAATACAAGAGCCAAAAATTATTTTGCTATTGTTGTGTATCGTTTCTCATAATCAACCAAAGTTCAACTAATATAATTAATAGGATTCTCTTTACCATTTTTGTCTTGTTGATCCAACAATGCTGTGAGAGCATGGCTTGATGTGGCCATGTAAAGGATGAATGGTTTTCTTTGCATAGTGGGTTGTAAAATAGGTGGAGTTGCAAGATACTCCTTTAAACTCTCAAAAGCCTATTTACAATCCTCATTCCAATCAAAGTGCACATCCTTTTTGAGGAGATGTGTAAATGGTAATGTTTGATTAACTAAAGATGCTACAAAATGACGGATAGCTTGAATTCTTCCTTGTAATGTGCGCATTTGAGAGATGTTTTTAGGAGGTGGCATGTTAACTATAAAATCAATTTTCTTCGTGTCCACCTTGATGTCTTTGTGAGATATGATAAAACCTAGAATTTTTCCACTATCTACACCAAAGACACTATTTTGAATTCAATGTCATGTTGTATTTTTGCATTCGCTCAAAGATTTTCCGAAGGACATTCACATTGTCTTGTCTTGTTAAATATTTGGCTTGAATATCATCAACATAGTCCTCCAAAATCTTATGTATGTAATCATGAAATATTAATGTCATAGCTCATTGATATGTTGTGCCTGCATTCTTCAATCCAAAAGGCATCATGACCCAACAAAATGTTCCCCAAACTATTGTAAATTTTGTTTTATATTGATCTTGAGGGTTGATAAAGATTTGATTGTATTCAAAAAATCCATCCACGAATGACAACAAAGCATGTCCTACAGTCGAGTCTACTATCATGTCAATATTAGGAAGGGGAAAGTAATCTTTTAAAGATTCTTTATTCGAATCACAAAAAATTATACACATCCTAATACGATTGTCAGGTTTTACGATTGCGACAATGTTTGAGATCCAAGGAGAATAATCTATAGGTCTTATGAAACTAGCCTCAAGGAGTTTTTTGATTTCTCCATTAACTAACAAGGCTATCTTAGGATTCATATTTCGTATCTTTTGTCTAATCGATTTAGCATTTTTAGAAAGGACAATATTGTGTGTCAATATCTTAGCATCGATTCTTGGCATATCCAAATATTTCCAAGCAATTTTTTTGGGAAAGTTATGGAGTAACATTGTGTGATCTTCTTGTTCTTCATCATCAAGGAACTTTTCTATCTTAATGAATTTATCCTTATAAATGATGTCCATTGGTATTTCAATTGTATCTCCTAGAGGAAGTGCACTTGGTTTTGTAAATTCAAGGTTGTATTTTTCTTTACTCATATCTATCTCATTACTTTCCTCTTCTACATATTTTCTTTTGGTGCTAATCATAGTACATGTAACCTTTTTCTTTTGAGGAGTAGAGGATGGTTTGTCATAAAAGCCTATCATTTTCTTCAAGGCTTCGTCATCCCAAAGTATTCCAATGATGGTTTAGAATCCATATCAAGAAATTCAGGATGTTTCAAGGTGAGATTGATTTTTTATTTTCACATGATGATGTTGATGTTTAACGATGGTCTCTTTGTTGCTTGCGTAATATTAGAAAGGAAATAACCCAAACCAATTTTTATCCCTTACGTGTTAGGCTCTATAGGAACATGAAATCCTTGTTCTTTCTTTCCACAACCTTTACCACTATAACCCAATTTTTTTAGAAGTTCATAACCTCTCCCATAAAGTTTTTCTTTTTCTTTTAGGTTTGGTTGCTGTTGATAATCTATCTCATCAAAGTTTGTTGTATAGATTGTATCTTCTTCAAGAGTGGATGAGGTAGATGCTTTTGAATTTTTTTTTGAGTTTTGAGTTGACATGACCATTGGTTGCTCTTTTTTTTCATCTTCTTTTCTTGTGATTATGTATTCTCCCATAAACAAGGGTGTGAACTCCAAGGAACCCCAATCATCATCTAGTAATTTTGACATTGTTTCCGTTTCTTGTTTGTATTCTTCTATAGGTTCTATTTTTGATGTTGGAATCAATGTGTTTAGAGGACTTGTTGTTCCTTTTTCAACTTGTAAACAACTTTCAGGCTTGAGGTCTATTTCAACTTGGTATACCTTGTTGTTATAGACATATTTCATGATATGATGAAGGGTCAAAGGTACCACATGCATCTCATGAATCCATGGTCTTCCCAAAAGAAGATTGTATGAAAGGTCATGAGGCATAAAATGAATAGGAGTTTGTAAGGTAGCCTTTCTAACCATAATAGGTAAAGTAATCACATTGAGCGGTTTCTTTCCTACAGTATAAAATCCTCAAATCAATAAGGAGTTAGGCTCCATTTTTTATTTATCCACATGTAACCTATCTAAAAGTTTCACATTGCACACATTAAGGGTTGAACCATTATCAAAAAGGGTCATTTTTATTCATGTTTTATTGAACTTGGCTATTATCATGAAGGCATCATTTTTTTTCTCAATTCCAAAGGAAGCAGCTCATGTTGATGAAAGGTGATATCTACATTAACTGTATTCATTAATTGTATTAGAGTTTCTACATCATTTGCATTTGTACTAGGAGGAACAACTACTTGTTGTAAGGTTGTTTGAAGCATGGTGTGGCAATTCTAGGTGTATTATGAATTAAGTCCCATAGGGATATCTTTGCAGGAGTATTATTAAGTTGTTCAACAAGATCATACTCCTTCCTACTATGCAAAGTTAAATTAGGAGCACTAGGCAAAATGGGATTAGGCACAGGTAAGATTGTTGAGGTTGGTTTCCTTGGTTGTAGATTGTTTTGAGTGTTGTATGTATGAGCAATGGTATTATTACTTGATTGATGGAAAATATTTTTCTTAGGTGGGTAAAGAGTAAATTCAGGCTTGTTTTTAGGTTGTGGTTTTTGTGAAGGTGGATAAAGGATGAGTTGAGTTTGAATCAAATTAATGTCTCTTTATTTTGGTTTTTCATAACAAGCCTTAGTGAATGAAATTTGTGAGATGAAATACTCAAGGGCTTCATCTAACATGTCAAAGTCATCACTACTAAAAGGTTTGAGGGTTCAATTAACTTGGAAAGAGAGATTTGACATAGTCAAATATGTATACTTTCTCCAAGTGGGTTAGGTGTTGGGTATTGTTTTTGTTTTTGTTTTATGATCTATGTTTAATGTAATCTAATCTAGATGCTGAAAAATGAAAAGTGCAAGAATCTAGTTCTATCCACAATTGCAATGAATACAAATTATGCTACTTCTAATGATCTGAATGTAACAGAAAGTAGGAAAAATGAAACATAAAATAAATAACAACAAACAAAAGCTTAAAAATAGAAAATTTAACTTTGTAAAATGTAATTCAAAATATGTAGAGGGACTGACTCACCCAAGGTGGTGAATGAGTCCTAGTAGAATTTTTTTTCAAATTTTTTAGAATTTTTCAATTGAATTTTATGATTTTTATGTTTTATGATCTATATCTGAGATGTAAATGTAGATTTTGAATGATTTTCAATAAAATTAGATGCAAAAATACAAGCTATATGAGCTTTCACTAATGCAAAATTTGAAACCCTAGAATGCAAATTAACTAGTTCCAATCTTAATGCAATGTTCATGCAAGCCAAATCTATGATGATACTGCACTCCAAATCAGAATTATGATGTTCTAATGTAGGTTCACCAAAATGAAAAGGTGGAAAATTGTTTTCTTTTCTAGCACCTAGGGGGTTTAGGACCTAGGAGGACAATTTTCACTAACTTTCACTCAAGAACAAACCCCTAGGATCTCAATGCAAAATGGAAAGAGATCTTGCAAGAGGGACATTCTAAGGGCTGAATATGATCTAATAAGGGGTTCACCACCAAGTTTAGACTTGTAAAAGATAATGAAATTCAAGATGCAATACAAAACCCTAATTCAATGCAATGACCTACCAAATGACCTATAAATGAAAGTAAAATAGAAGATAAAAGAAATAAGATGAATATTATGCACCTAGAAATCTGGAAATGACTGATTGCAACTCTGAAACATTGGAAAATTTGACATTTTGACCAACTGGGACTCATTCACCAATTTGAGCGAATCAGTCCCAGATCTGAATTTTTGCATGGGAGCCTGTTTCGAGAAAAAACGGTATCTGAATCTGCAAAAAAATCTGGAAAACACCTACAGTGGGACTCATTCACCACTCTTGGTGAATCAGTCTCGCTCCACTTTTTTGAGAATTTAAAGTTTCAATCTGTACTTCAACACCCACTCTTTCCTTCCAAATTGAATTTTGGATCCGAATATGCAAAAAGACCTACAAAACAAAATATAAACTTGATTTTCTAATGGGGGTTTTCCTTGGTCAAACCTTTAGTTTGGTAATTAAACCTTGATAGAAATGAAACATGCATGTAAATAGGAATGTAAACCCTAGTCTTAAGTGTAACTAAGACTAATAAATCTGAAACACAATGCATCCTATTATAATGTGTAAGAATATGATGCAAGAATGGAGATATGAAGATGAATGACACACTTGGGGAGATCTCTAATCACCCAAAATGAGCCCTAATGATGATTGTACCTTCCTTTAGCTGAATTTAGAGTGATAATGGAGGATGGAATGACTTAGGAAACAAGTCTTTAGGCTTGGCTTGATGGCTAGTTGCATCTCCCCAACCTAGAATCCATCATGATTCACCATAGACAACCATGATCAACCCTTGAAAATGCTAGATCTTGAATAAAAGTGAGCTTGAAGACCTAGAAAAACACTTTAATGTTGCTCCAAAGCTTCAACTTTGCTTGTTTCTTTCTCTTGAATGCTCTTGTGAAGATGAGCTTGAATGCTTAGATCTTGAAAATTGTTCTTGAGAATGCTTGCATAAATTAGCTAGATAATAAAAATGACTTAGAAACTTTCTTATATAGGCATTAACACCTAATTGACCATTATTTAGATCTCAAAGGCCGACCTCCACAAAAAATTTGAATTAAAATGGTAATTTCTTGCTCAAATTTGAAAGACCCCAAATGGGACTCATTCATCACCCTTGGTGAATGGATCCCACCTAGGGGGACTCATTTTCCCAAGGTGGCAAATGAGTCCCACCCTAGCTTTTTGAGGTGGTTTTTTTGGATTTTCAGTTTTAAGTGATTTTGTTAAGTTTTTAGGTGAAATAAACCTTGAGATCTGAGATAATGGATCTTAGGGGCCTATTAATGATGATTTCAAAGGGTAATTAATGCAAGGGTTCAAAAATAGATCCAAATTAAGTATGAAATTCCACCACTTTCAAGAGCGTACAATTTTCTACACTACATATATATATATATATATATATATATATGTGATGATTCAATGTGATTATGATATGTTCTTTTATTTTATGTGATTCTTTATAATCATGTATGGATGCACATGCTATGTTATGGTTGCAAGTGTTTATGTTATGTATGTGGATGTTTATGCATATGATGTAATCTTTATGATTCATAATGTGATGCTATATGATATGCAATGTATGATTTATGTTATGAATGTAATGAAATAGATGATTTACTTTCATTTTCAGTATCTTTTCTATATGATATGTCATGATGATGTAGGATGTCCATGCTATGAGATGGATGCATTTATTCTTGTGTACTTTCTATGCAATGATGTTATGCAATGATCATGATTATGATTATGCAAGATGCATGTATGCTGATGGTTTGTGGATGAAGGGTGGATTCATTTATTATTTTGTTGACTGTGATGATACCATGTTAGTGTGGAAAGATGATAGATTAATTAGATGGATTAACCATTGATTTTGAGATTGATTTAGAAGTCCAACATGTCTATGATTCCTTGAGACTTTATTAGATATGGTGACGAGATTGATGATTTGCTTTTTTTAGGGATTGGGATACTTCATCATTTCCTTCCTTATTTTTGATATCACATAGACACAATGTGTCATGGTATTGATAACTAGGATGGCTTTGTATCTAGTGCGATGAAATTTGACGCTGCAAATAGATAGGATAATCCTTGCTCACACCTGACATACAAAAACCTCATTATAATTTAGTTTCAAACTTTAGAACATTTTGGATGAAAGCATACACAATAGTCAACAATTTATTCAAAATGACCTCCCCACACACAACAAAGTAAGTATTCGCCAAGTTTATTTTATAAGAACATCCCACAAGCACATCAAACAAAATATAATGATCAATGACCCATTCCTTTCTCTCTAGATCATTTTGATAGACATCATCAAGAGGTCCTTAGAATGGGTCAATAAGATAAATCATAAGAAAAGATCAAAATGAACAAATAGACAATGTTATTTATATCTGTTTGCAAAGTAACATAACTAAGGTGATTTATGATGATGATGTCCATTGTAGAAGAGGATACATCCTAGGACATGTTTAGAAATTTTTTTGACTAAAAATAATTATTTGATAGGTCGTTGATACAAATGTTACCAACTTGTTTACTCATGATCAAGACTTTAGATTTTTACATTGAGGTTCACACTTTATGAATTGCCAAACTTGTTTTAACAAAGGTTGTTGATGATGATTAGTTTATTATGAGTGAAAGAGAAATGGGATGGGTGGTTTTGGAATTTTTTGAATATTTCAATGTTTTTGATGTTTCGCAATGTTTTGAGGCTATATTTGGTCTTTTTGGGTGTATTTAAATGTTTAGGTTTTGGTTTATCTAAGGCTATTTAGGATTTTTTGAATGATTTCCAATGTTTTGGGTTTTCGAACTTTTCAAATATTTTTGTTTTTTCTAAGATTTAGACCAATACCTAAGGGGAAACTAACCTACCACCTCGAGGGCTCATCAATGATGGTGTTGCCTATGTTATACACACAGAGATGACATAGTTCAACTGAATCTGACGAGTAACCATTTATTGATGAGTTATGAACATTGATGGATTGTCAGTTTATTGTGACAGAATCCTAAAGGATAGACCTAATGCCTCGGGGGTTAATTGATGATGACCTTGCCTACATTCAAGCTCAAAGACAACGTAGTTCAACATCCATGTTTTTTATTTTTTGAATTTTTGACCTGCTTAGGGATTTTGATGTGATTTGGGTGTTTTTGGTGTTTTGAAGATGTTTTAAATGTTTTGGATTTCAACTTTACAAAAAATTTAGATGTTTTTGGATTTTGGCTATACAAGATTTTGATGTTTTTGGATTTTTTTTGATGATTTTTTGAATGTTTTGGATTTCGAGATTTTTAAATGTTTTTGGGATTGTTTGGATTTTACAAATGTTTTGGGATTTTTTGAAATAACATTAAAGGGATATACAAGAACCTAATCTGATGCAAGTATAGAAAAATGCCCCCAGTGTGATGTGAGACTACCTCAATATAGGTAGGCCAAACTGACCTTAGGAATGTGCCAAGTAGTACTAAAGGGGAATATGATACTTACGTAAAATCCTGCTATGATAGGGATGCAAATGGGTGATGGACTAAATAGGATAATGGGATACGATGGATGGGTGTGATGAATAGCAAAGCAAGATAAGACAAAGAGTGAATGATGGATTGATAGTGCTTATTTATGTAAGGCTCTTGTTTACCAGGTTTTAACCAAGGTACTTGCCCAAAGTGTCATCGGAGTGGTTTTCACTAGAGGGTGATTTTTTTCTTTATTTTTTTCATTCCTTTTTCTATTTTTTTGGATTTTGTTATTTTTTGATTTTTTTTGATTTTCTATATTTATACCCTTCAACCCTAGGCATTTTTTTTGAGATGCAAGTTGTTGATAGTTTCTTGCAAGGTGTCTCCTTCAAGTGTTGACAACTGATATGCTCCTGAACCATAATTAGCTATGATGACAAACGGTCCTAACCAATTAGGCTCAAACTTCCCATTACTATCCTCATCTGGCATATTCTTTTGGTTCTCCTTCAATACAAGATCTCCCACCTGGAAGGACCAAATTTTTATTTTCTTATTATAGCTCCCTTTTAGTCAGTTTTTATAAGCCTACAAATGATTCAAAGCATCAAGACAATGCTCATCCAATAGTTCTAGCTCATTCAATCAAGACACCCTATATTATTTAAAATTTCAATGATACTTAGTGATGGGATTTCGACCTCTATGGGTAGGATAGCTTCAGTTCTATAGACTAGGGAAAAGGGTGTGGCACCTAGATGTGTGTGGATACTAGTTCTATAGGCCCATAAGGTGGGGTTCAATTGTAGAGTCATGGCTAGCTTCATTGACCGTATTCTTGAGAACTAATGTTGGATATTGAATCATTGGCATAACTCACAAACATCATGATTTTTGAAAGGTGTTCCATTGTCTAAGATAAGGGCTTGCAAAACACTATCATGAAAAATGAGTTAGTTCAAGATGAATTTGGGGATTTATTTTCTTGTGATGTAGGTCATAGGGATCACTTCAATCCACTTCATAAAATACTAAGTGGTTGTAATGATAAACTTGTGACCATTGGACGAGGTAGGGGCAATCTTTCCTACGAGGTCAAGTCCCCACTATGAGAAAGGCCAAAGTGTAACAATTGGCAGGAGTTCTTGAGCTGGAGCATGGATAAGGTCCCCATGTTGTTGACACTGCATGCACTTCTTCACATATTAATGAGCTTCCCATTCCATGATAGGTAAGTAGCACCTTGTACTCAACAATTTCTGAGATAAGGTCATACTAGACTATAATGTGATCCATAAATAGCTTCGTGCACTTCTTTTAATATAGTCAAAGCTTCCTCTTGGTTAATACATCGTAATAATGTCCCTTCGAGACTTCAATGGTAAAGGATATCACATAGGATAATAAATCAGGATTCTTTCTTGACAAATGTTTTCTTAAGTTTTGGGATAATGTTCGATGGGAGGATAATTTTGTGTAGATACATGAAGATTTCATGATACCAAGGAGAACCGAGACCAACGATTTTGTATAGAAATTTGGTTTTAGGTACCTCGAATGCTGGTATGAGAAGCTTCTCAATGAGTAATTCACATTTAAGGATGTTAAGCGGCATGTCTAACAAGGACCCAATGGTTCCCATAGCATCAACTGCTCTATTGTTGATGTAGGGTATTTGATCAAATGTGATGTTGATGAAGAAGTATTTGAGAATTTCCACCATCTTTTTGTAAGGTGTGAGCTTGTCATCCTTTGTTTGATAATCATCGCTGACTTGATTTATGATAAGCGTTGAATCTCCATAGACCCTCAATTCCTAGATTTTCCAATGTATCACAATTCTCAATCTTGTTATAAGAGCTTCATACTTGGTGATGTTGTTGGTGCATGGAAAAGATAACCAATATGATTTGGGAATACAATCACCTTGTAGGGTGATGAAAAGAATGTCCACTCCAAATCCATGTTGTGTATGGGAATTGTCAAAGTACATCTTCAACTGATCTATTACTTTGAGAACAAAATCTAACTCATCAGGAAATTCAGACACCAATGGATTCTCTATATAGATAGGTGCATCTTCTAGTTGATCTGCAATGACCTACCCCTTGATATCCTTTTGCTCTATGTACTCTATATCAAACTCTGTTAGGATCATCACCCACTTAGCCATTTGTCCAATGAGATTTTCCTTGTATAACAAATATTTCAATGGATGAATCTTAGCAATGAGCTTTATTTGGTGCGAAAGCATGTAGTGTCTAAATTTCTATGAAGCAAAGACCATTTCTATGCAAGCCTTTTCAATGGGTAAGTAATTCATCTTTATCCCACCAAATTCTTACTAATATAATTAATTTCTCTCCCCTTGCTTATTTTTTCATGTTGATCAAGAAGAGCACCCAAATTCACTGATGTAGTCGAGATATATAGGATCAAAGGTTTGTTCAGTATAGGTGGCATAAGGATGGGAGGTGTTAGTAGATAATATTTGATTTTTGGGAAGGCTTAGTCACATTTCTTGTCCCATTTGTATGTTATCACCTTGTGGAGGAGGTATAAAAAGGGATAGATCTTATCTATTAGCTGTGCTATGAATCTCCTAATAGATTGTAATTAATCTGCCTTGTAAACCTCACATTTGTTTCAATGTTTGTGGTGGCTCCATATCTATAATTTCTTTGACCTTGGCTAGATCTATCTCAATTCCTCTTTGTGACACTATGTACCCTAGGAGTTTGCTTGATGTTGTAATTGAGGATTTTCTGTAAGATCAGATTGTTAGCAAAACATACATGCATATTATATAAAACCCACAATAATCAATGGAATGCATAGGAAATGAATAAAGAAAAAATATGAAACGAGCTCACCTAGTCCTTCATTCTCCATGGTTGATTTCCATTGTACCTTCTAGCTTGCTGAAATGTAAAGTGTGCCCTCAAATTTGATGAGCAACTCTATACTATAAATTGGACCTAAGCAAAGTGTTGAAGGATTTTCTAAATGCCTATACAAAAGAAACTAAATTCTATATGCAAATATTAAAAGTAGCTAAATTACAAAACAAGATGAACCTAAAATTCAAGAGAATGCAAGAGATTCAAAGATTATTCCAGATTGTCAAGATTGTTGAAAATGAGGAAAAAATTGGCATTTGATAGAAAATGCAATTTTGGATGGATGGATTAGATCGAGGATTGAGAAATGCCCTAGAATCAATGGTGAAGATTCAAAATGGAAACTCTCAATTAGGGTTAGGGTAAGATTCCCAAATGAGTGGACAAGATTTATTTTAAGAAATTAAATCAAGGATGGAGAATAAATGTGACAATGAGATGAATATAAGTAAAAATTCAAAATATGGATTTAGTGTGATAGTAAATAATTGATTTTAAGATTATTTACTAAAAGAAGTGGTAGTTAACCATGTGAGGCCATTTTAAATAAATTGTTTAATTTAAAATGAGGAAAATGTCAAATAAGGCAATTAAATAATTAAAGATAATTATTTAATTTAGAGAAGGTGATAAATTAATTAAATAAATTAATAAATCTATTTAATTATAAGAAGACTTTGAGAATTAGTGACATATTAAATGAATAAATAAAATATATATATTTAAGAATCAAGAGGACACAAGTGGTAAAGATTAATTAAATAAATTGAGAACTTTATTTAATTACGTGAATATATTAGATAATTAGTGACACATTAAATAAATAAATAAGATCTATTTATTTAATAATCATGAGGAATAAAAAGGCATGAATTAATTAAATAATTATGAATTATTTAATTAATAGTCGATGGTGGACAACAAACATAATTAAAATGTCATAATTATGCTAGGACGAAAGTGGTAAAATAGAGCTTGTAGGCCTAAGTTTTTTTTATGTGTCTACATTTGCCCCTCTTTGTCATAATGCAGTTTATTGCATGTTATGGAAAAGAAAATAAGGAATCCCAGTGAAGGTATGGAGTGCCTATGCCCCCTTAGGAAATTTTTTACATTTTGGCCCGGGGTCAGAAAAATTTGGAAAGTGTCCTGATTAGTCAATTTGGTGACCAGAAAAAGAAAAAAAATGGCACGATCGATTTCGAAAATGGAGGACGTTGAGGCAACAAAACTGCTAGTCAAAGGTGGTCAAATGAGCCTCCAATACAAACCGATCAAGTCAAAACCCTAATTTGTAACCTATAAATAAGTTGAAAAAGCCAAACCAAGTGTCATTTTCACATTTTCTATTCAAAAATTTGGAGATTAGAGCACGAGGAGAAGATGGTGATTCCCGTGACAGACCACTGTGGCTACCGCATGCGGACATTTTGACAACCCGGGGGCATAGAGGCACCGTTAAGTACCCTATCCGACTTCTAATTTTTCAATTTTCGTGCATTTATTAGGGTTTTAGGGGGGGAAACAAATGCGATGTGACACAAATGATGTCACGTAAACCGTAAATGCTTTTGCATTCGACGCATTTGATTGCATTGTGACACAAGTGATTTGGGTGGGACAGTCAAAGTTTAAAGACACGCAAGTGCAAGTTCAAACAACACATTTGTCAAAATGCGATGCAAGTGTGGTAATCAGTGACACAATTGCGATATTGCGATGCAAGTGATATTCCAAATGATACAATCATTAGGGAATGACACAATTGCCATACCCAAAGATGCAATCGCTCTAAAGGTGCACAATTTCTAGCTGAAATGACGCATTTGATAAAGTGCAACGCAATTGTGAAATTTCGAGCAGCATGTGACTTAGTGCGACGCATTTGCAGTCAACGCGATGCAATTGCCATTGACCAAGGTTGACCAAAGTTGACTTAGTATAGACTCTTTTGTCAGATGCATTTTTGGTTTCTAAGATAGTAGTAATGTGCCAAATTGCTAATCTGTGTGTGCTAACCCATGTTTTTGCGTGTGTAGAGATGATTGATGCCTATTTATATGCGAAAGTTCAGACCAGCTACCTATGTGTTTTGAGATCAAATGACTGATAGGGAGAGATGACGGTTGATGAGACTGGGTTTATATTATGTCACTTATATGCCCATCATTCAGGCAAATAGGGGATTATTGATAGCGCTCTGCAAGAGGTAGCACTTAGAGATTTTCTACTTTTATTTACCCACAAGAGAGGCTATCATTACCCTAGAGGATGTGTATCATATTTTGTGCATCCCGATCAGCAGGGAGAGAGTGGTATATGATCTCCACAGAGGGCGACAGGCCTTGGGAGAGATGTATGACGTTGCAGGTGGTGCCGGTCTAGAAATTCGTGGGTATGAGATCGGGTGGGATTTTGTGGCCGACCACTATCCACGATGGGATGCCATGTTGATGACCTTGATTGTTGAAGTGTTGATGTCAGATCATCGTGATCATGGGTTTCCGATTGGATGGGGGGATGTATTAGTTTGCATGCAAGCACAAAGGATAGTATTTTCTTGGGGGCCTTGCTTGTTAGCTATGCTGTATCATCAGCTTCATGAGGTTGTCTACCAGGAGGGATAGAGTATTAGTTATGGGATCATGTTTGCAGAGTTGTGTGCAGGGCTGACAGAAGATATGGCCAAGGAGTTGGCTATGATGGCCGAGAGTAGGGGCCGATACAGGTTGCTATATGAGAAGGATGTTCCACCAAAGAGACGAAACCCAAGATTGTCCCGATCATACAACAGGATTGATAGTGGCACCCAGACCCACAATAGTAGCAGATCACACAACAATAGTCATACAAGTGCTGGGGGGTCCACCTCATCAGGGAAATCATTGGGCCATAGGTCACATAGTTCACATAGGAATTCGTTAGGCCACAACCACAGGTCAGGGCATAGTCACAAATCAATGTCATCAGGACACTAGGCAAGGTAGAGCCAACCTCTTGTTATTGAGCCCTCGGGATCTCAGAGTTAGACTCATGACACTACGCCTATCCAGGTTACCTTTTATGTATTGAGTCAAGCGTAACCGCCTCATGAGTCACCTCCATGAGACGGAGGTGGCATAACATAGGACTTGCACTTTGTTATTTGTATGAGACATATATTGACATTTGAGCCTGCGAGCTCCATTTTTGGGATATGTCATGACTCTATCCTGTGACATGATATTTTTTTTGAGATTATATATATGAGATGCAGTTTTGATGCGGCCTATATGATTTTATGTGTTATGATGCTTTATGCTTTATCAAATGCTATGTGATGCGATGACTTTATGATGTTATGAGATGTATGGATATCGTAGTTTATGTCAATGAATGCAATTATGGATATGGTTATGTATGTATACATTGTGCAATGTATGATGATATGATTCCTATATGTTAATGCAAATGATGTTTTTGATGTCTATATCTTAATGGAAATGATGGTTTTATGTATGTCAGATGGATGGATGATAATTTTATGCAATGTGAATTATGGTATTTGATTTATGCAAATGTGAAATGTGAATATGTAATGCTTAGATGATCATGTATGCAGCTCTGTTTTTGTATGTCACAGGATATCATTAGAGGATGAGAGAAGAGAAGATGAAGATGAATGTTAGTGCGGAGAAAGAAATGCATGTTAGTGTGGAGAAGATATGCATGTTAGTGCAAAAACAAAAATCCTTCAACATTTGCCATAGTACTATCCTAGTGGTTGCTCTTTAATCATCATTGGGAAAAAATGTCATGATGGACAACAAACACTATGATATGATAGATCAATAGTGTACAAGGTCGAACCATCATGTAGATCAACAGTCACAGACAAGGATGATCATGACTCATATGAGGAACACAATCTGCCCCTAATCATGTTGTCATAACCAACTGTAGACAAACAAGACTAGTCATGGGACATCGTTGCTTCTCTATATCCTGATGTTAGGACATCCTCAATAAACTAGCCACATGACAGTCAACAATAGACAAGAAAATCATCGTACTACGTTGTTGCTCCTCTAAATCCTGATGTCGGGACATCCTTGAGAAACTAGTTGTAGGATGATAAAAAGGACAAGGATGATCATTATGATACATTGTTGTACTTCTGACATAAAGAAAAAATATCATGATAATCATCAAAAGATAGAATAGTGTTTGCCAAGTGTTCGCCAAGTGAACAAAATTTCAAGTGTTGAAAATGCCAAGTGTTTTAATGTTTGAAATGCCAAGGTTGACGAGGTTAAAGTTTTCAAATGTCGAGTGATACCATATTCAGGAAGGACACATCCTGAGTGATGTTGATATCAAGAGGATTGATTCTTGTAGTCAGGAGAATCTATCAAAATGCCAAATGATAATGACGATGCTTAGGAAGGAAACATCCAAAAGCATAAAGAAATGACGAGAGTTGCTTCTCAGAAGGACACATCTGAAGAAGAACCCAAATTTTGACAGGTTGATTTGCCTTGATAGAATTTGACTAGATGATGGAGTTTACAACATGTCATTGCTTGACATGCAAACTTGATTGAAATTTTGATGAAACAGATTTTGTCGGTAGATTGCTCATTTAGGATTGAGAAATGATTTGATTTGAAGAATTTTGATGTGTGTGAAAGTGTAGTACCATGAACCCTAATGGACTAACCTAGTGCGGGCTCAGGGGCTCATCGATTGATGGCCTTGCCTACATCATGCACTCAGAGACCTCGTAGTTCAACATGACCAATGAATTTATCCAAAGGACAAAAGATTGAACCATGATTTTATTTTGACAAACCTAGAAGGATTGACCTAATGTCTCGGGGATTCAAAGATGAATCTTGCCTACGTAGCAAATGTGCAGAGACAATGTAGTTCAAACTAGAACAAAGATTGACTGACTTGATTGACTTGACAAGATATGACTGACTTTGAATTTGTTTTGAGATTTTTGACACTTTTTGAATGTGTTTGTATTTTCTCAGGACATTTTTCAATTTTTAGGTCTTTTTTTCGAGACGTTTTTGGATTTTTATGACATTTTTCAGGACTTTTTCAAATTTTTAGGACTTTTTTCAGGACTTTTTCAGATATTTAGGACTTTTTTTCAGGACTTTTTACAAATGTCGGATCATGTGCAACACCCACTATAGTTATATGATAAAGGTCTTTCCCCCAGACAGGTCGAGGATTATCCAGGGCGAATGATATGGAAAGAGGCAGACACGATACAAAAGGCAATGATATACAAGGGGTGATGTCAACCAATGCTAGCCATGGACGAAATTGACAGGACCTATGATGAAGGTCATGAATGTGTCAGGTTGTCATGATTATGTAAAAAGGCCGATTAGAGTAATAGTAGATGGCAGAGCAACAATCGACTATGCATGGCGCCTGTTTGCTAGGTTTTCACCATGGTACTTATCCCAAGCGACTATTTTCCAAGATTTCACTATTGGATGAATTTATTTATTTTTATTGTTTTTGCCATTTTTGATTGTTTTTGGTGTCACAAATATGCCTGTTTGCCATGTTTTCATCAAGGGATGATTTTTTTCTATTTTTCATTTTTTTTTTCTTTCTATTTTTAGGTTTTTAGCCAACCTTTCTAATGCTATGTGTAAAAATTTCACAAAAGAAGGCTGTTGATGGGTTTTGTCAACTGTTCTCCATCAATTATGGCCAACTAATAAGCTCTGAAACCGAATTTTGTAGTAATAATATAAGGACTGAGCCAATTAGGCTCAAACTTTCTAGGCTTTTCACAGTCAACGCAATTTCTTGGATTTTGCATGAGGCCCAAGTCACCAATTTCAAATTTTCTCACCATCACTCTTTTATTATAGCTCCTGCAAAGACAATTTTGATATGCTTGCAAGTGATTCAAGGCATTTTTTCATCTTTCTTGTAACATTTCTCACTCATACAGGCGAGACTGTCTGTACTCTTCATCATCGATCATTCCCTTCAAGGAGACTTGAAGAGAAGGGATTTTGACCTCTATGGGAAATATGGCCTCAGATCCATAGACAAGGGAAAATGGAGTGGCTCTAGTGGGTGTATGAATGTTAATTTGGTAGGCCCATAAGGTAGGATTGATTTGTAAATGCCAATCTCAGCTAGCATCATTGATGGTCTTCTTAAGAAAGTGAAGAATAGTTTTATTTGATTCCTCAATTTGACCGTTGCCCTATGGATAATATGGGGTGGAGAAATGATGTTGGATGTGGAATCACTCACAGAGTTCACGAACGTCCTAATTTTTCAATGGACTACAGAACACCATACCGAAAGATGATGTAATTTAGGATAAACTTGGATATCTGCTTACTAGTGATGTAAGTGAGGGGGATGACTTCAATCTACCTAGTAAAGTACTTAGTGGTGGTGGTTATGAATTTATGGTCATTAGAGGAGGATGGATGGATCTTGCCCATGACGTCGAGTCCCCATTGTGTGAAGGGCCATGGAGAAGTGATCAGTCTCATCTCCTACGCAGGTGCATGGACTAGGTCGCTATGCACCTAGCATTTTCGACATGTTTTGACAAACTAAAGAGCATCTTTTTCTAGTGTCGGCCACCAGTATCCAAGTCTGGTGACTTTCCTAGTTAAAGTTGGGCCACTTGAATGAGATCCGCATATACCCTCATGTACTTCTTGTAAATTTTTTTAAGCTTCATCAGTGTCGAGACAATGAAGAAGGGTGTTATCAAAGCCACAATAGTATAGGGTGTCACTGACGATGGTGTGTCGGGCGGCTTTTCGGATGAAGGATTTTATCTGATTATTGGATAGGTTGGGCGGTAGGGTTTGGGACTTAAGATAATCATAGATGTCTTGGTACTAAGGTGAATTGGGACTAACAATCTCACAAACCATTTCTGACTCTGGGATGTCATATGCAGGCATCAGTAACTATTCCACTAAGAACTCAAATTGTGACACATTTTTTGGAATGTCTAAGAGAGATCCAATAGTTGCCATGGCATCAACTGCTTTATTTTGTGTCCTTAGGATTTGTTCAAAAGCAATCATTTTGAAATATGTCAGGAATCTATCCACCATTCACTTGCAGGGGAGAAAATTTTCATCTTTTGTTTCATAATCATCATTCACTTGGTTGATAACTAACTGAGAATCCCTGAATACTAGCAATGTCTGAATTTTCCATTTAATTGTGATTTTGATTCCTGTGATCAATGCTTTGTATTATATAATGTTATTAGTACAAGGAAAGGTGATTCAGAATGCCTTAGGAATGGAATCTCCTTGTGGTGTGATGAAAAAAAAACCAACCCCTGAGCCGTGACCAATATGAGACCCGTCAAAATACAGTTTCCATGGTGACATAGGCTCTACATGAAAGATAGACTCATCAGGAAAATCAATTATCAGTGGATGAGTGCCTCGAATGGGTGCATCTACAAGTTGATCCACTATTACCTTCCCTTTTATTACCTTGTGCTCAACGATTTGTATGTCATATTCACTTAAAATCATGACCCACTTTGCTAACCGACCTGTCAATGCTACCTGACTTAGAAGATACTTGAGTGGATCAATCTTAGCTACCAGGTGCGTTTGGTGATTCAACATGTAATGTCTTAGCTTTTGTGCTACAAAGACAACTGTAAGGCATGCACATTCAATGGTTGTATAGTTTGGCTCATATCCTATCAGTGTGTGACTGATATAGTATATGGCTCTTTCTTTTTCTTCATGGTCGTTTTGTGCCAATAATGCCCCTAGTGCATTTGTAGTTGCTGAGACATACAAGATCAATGACTTGCCTTCAATGGGCGGCATTAGGATAGGTGGTGTCAATAGATATTATTTGATTTGTTTGAAGGCTGTGTGGCATTTGTCTATCCATACAAAGGGGATACTTTTGTGTAACAGGTATTGAAATGGTTGACACTTGTCTGCCAATTGTGCGATGAAGTGTCGAATGGACTGCAGTTTTCCCTGAAGTGTTCTTAACTCGCTAATTACTTTTAGTGGAGGCATGTACAATATTGCTTTCACCTTTGTGGTATCAACCTCTATGCCTTATTGTGAAACTATGTTGCCCAATAGTTTTCCCGAAGTAACCCCAAAGACACATTTTTTTGGGTTCAAACGAACCTTGTAATCTTCTAGCCGTCTAAAAATTTTGTCCACGACCCTGAGATGATCTTTCTGTGTCAAAGATTTGGCCAAAAGGTCATCCACATAATCTTCCATTAGGATATGTATCATGTCATGAAATATTGTTGTCATAGCTCTTTGGTATGTGGCACCTACATTCTTTAAGCCAAAAGGCATGACATTCCAACAATATGTTCCCCATGGGCATGTAAATTCTGTTTTGTTTTGATCGTCAGCTACAATGCGGATTTGGTTATAGCCTGAGAAACCATCCATGAGAGACAACATCTCATACCTTGTTGTGAGATCAACAATCATGTCTATATTCGGCAATGGGAAATCATCTTTTGTACAATCCTTATTTAAATGTCTAAAATCTATAAAGATGCGGATTTGTCCATTTGGATTTGTGATAGGGAAAATATTGGATATCCAGTAAGCATAGTCTATTGATCTTATGAATCCAACATCCAGTAACTTCTTTAGTTCAGCCTTTACAAGTAGTGCAATCTGTGGATGCATTTTCCATAATTTTTGTTTGACTGGTGTGATCCCCGAGATTAGAGGAAGATGATGCAATACCAATTCTAGATCTAGGCTTGGCATGTCAGCATATGACCATGCGAAGTTAACTTTCCTTTCTGTGAAGAATTTTTGAAATTCAATTTTTTCTTCTTTTGACAATGAAGTGGCCAAGAGAACCATTTTGGGATTCTCTGGTGTAGCTATGTTAACTTCTATGGTGTCTTTGATAAGCATAGCCAATTTTCCTATGTTATGGGAAGAAAATCCAATCCTCCTTCCTTAGGTGCCTCAAAGAGGTTTTCACCTTTGGATACGTCCTTTATTTTTACTATTTTACTGTCAGAAGGCACCTTGTGGTTTTCACCTAAAGACATTTTTATTTTATTTTATTATTTGTATTCTTGCGATTGGAGGATTGCACAGTCTCCCCAAAGTAAGTTGCATAATCTAGGTCAATGGAAAATCTTTCTTTGTGATCACCCCACGTTATGTCCTATCGAAGTCCAATGAACTCTGCAATGGCCTCATCATTCTGAAACATATCCATAATACGTGGCTCTTGTTGGTCCCAGTCAATCAATTGTGGGTAAACAAGGGAAATCCCATCGTCACTGTGGGTAAAAGATGGGGAATATGCAGAAACAATGCAAATTGAAGCCTCAAGTGTGAAGGAAAAGTTGTCAATTTCAACTTACATGTCAAATGCAATGGATGGACCATATTCATATTTAGATGAGTTGTATTCATAGTCATAATAGGGGATAAAAGTATCAGCACCATGACTAGTGGCTGGTAGTTCAGAGGCCTGGACAGTATATTCAGGAATGTCAGGCTCATGGGTGGGCTCGGGAATGGGGCGGGATAATTCAGATGTTGCCTATGACAACTTATGTTCTTTTGGATCCCAAGGAATTCTTACCCATTCCTTATTTTTAGAATGACGGTCAATAGGATCAATTTTGTATTCTTGTCAGAATCTTTCTTCAAAGGGTGGTTGGCTAGGTTCCATGAATAGTTTGTCAATATCATAGTTGTTGAAGGTTTTCTCAGATCCCCATTCCCATTCATTAGAGTCAGTTTCAGTAAGGGATTCTTTGCATGTCTCAACACTTTCTATAGCCATTACATCCTCACTTGAATGTTCATAGGTACGTCGATCATCAGTTCTGAGTTGGTCAAACCCTAGCCCTATGTACCTTGGTCTTGCAGAGATAATGACACTTTCCCTCCTTCCATTGTTAGCTTTTCCAAGACCACTTGTGCCGTCAAAACCTCGTGCCTTGCATATGTCATAGTCTTTTCCATAGAGATGCACTGGTAGTGGAGGTAATCCTTCTGGGTCTTTGTAGATCCAGTTAACTATGTCAATAATGACTTCATTACCCATATCATCCCATAGTGTGAATATTGTTTTTGTTGGAACCTTAAAAAAAATTTTAGGCTCAATTGCGAAGCATGGTCTACCATAGACTTTAGGTGGCTTAGGTATTGTGGTAATACAGTAAGCCATATTTATTTTGAATTCTCCATAGCCAAGGTCCTAGATCTGAAGGTCATTACTTGGTATGGAGGCTGAGGAGGATGGTGCGACAGAAGTCGATGGAATGGATGATTTTGTGAGTGCAGACAAATCAATATATTTTGAAGGGGTGGAAGTTGAGGCTTCCCGATTAATGGGTACCTGGTGCTCAGCAGTGGCTCTCAGATTGGTATAGTATTGAAATGGATCAGGATCTCCTAGGTTAGTAATTTTAGTACCATCAAAAGGGAACTTCATGCATTGGTGGTATGTGGAAGGAATGGCCTTTAAGGCATGAATCCATGGGTGACCAAGTAAGATATTGTAATGTATATCATGATCCAAGACCTGACATATTGTATCTATAATAACTGGTCCCACACGAATGGGAATTGTGATGATGCCTTTAGAAGTGTGTTCTTCATAATCATATGCCTTGATGACAATGTTCTTGGTAGCATCCACACATGCATCAGAGAAGCCAAGAGCTTTAACCAATTTTAGAGAGTAGATGTTCAATCCTGCTCCACCATCTACTAAGACTCATCTAACCTTATGTTTATGGATAAAAACCTCAATATGAAGGGCATCATTATGAGATAGTTTGGGTGAGGAATATTCAATGTTCGAAAAGGTAATGTGGTGAGGTGAAGTCAAATATCCGACCATATTTTCAAAATGATTGACATCATTGTTGTTTGGGACAGAAGACTCTTGCAGGACTTTATCCAAGATGGCATTATGTGCGGGTGAGATGCAAAGCAATTCAAGGATGGAGATTTGAGCGGGTGTTTTGTTCAATTGCTCGATAAGGTTGAACTCTGGTTTAGGTTTTTGCGGCTTGGCAGATGGACCAGGTATGGTAATTTTAGGCTAATGAGCAGAGGGACCTGGGATGGTGACCTTGCCTTTACGTGTTGTGACATTGCATTTTGGGGCCTTTTTAATGGTAATGGTATTGACACACTTATCTTCATTAGCAACACGAATATTGTTAATAATGGTACCACCAAAATAATTGAAGGCAAGATGGATGTGATTTGCTTGATTATTTTTATTCTTCATGTCAGATGAGGAGGGGTTACCAGAACCATGATCCTGCAGTGGGTTCTTGTGGATTGTATGGTTTGCATTAGATGCAAATGGTTGACCTCCTAACTCAATGTTATGGTTTTCAATAAGGTCTTGTACAAGATTTCATATCTGACAACAAGAGGAAGTTTTGTGCCCTTTGACACAGTGGAAATCACAAAATGTGTTATCATCCCACCATGATGGCTTGAACTGACTAGGGTCATACGGTTTAGGTTCTTCCAAAGTTATGACACCATTTTGGATAAGTTTCTTGAAGACAATTTTCATAGGCTCTCCTAAGGGAGTGTATGTGCATTTTTGAAATTGTCGTGGTTGATGTGGCTGCCTTTGATTAGATTGAGCATGATTATTTTGAATAGCATTGGCAATTCATGTGGGTGTGGTAACAGGTGCATTTTGATTTTGAACTCCTTTGATGGTGAGTACATGACCTGTTGCATTAACGGTTTTTTCATTGAACACACCGTCATTGGTGATGTGTTTATTCTTAACCCAGTATTTGTTTTTGTCATATGAATTACTTGGGTTAGTGTTTGTGGTGGTGTTGATCGTTTTCCCACCATATTTCAATTCGCCTTTAGTGATCAAGGATTTTTCAAGTTGAACACCTTTTTCAACTAGGTGAAAAAAGGTGGTACAAAAATGGATTTGTAAGCCATATATTAGCGGTCCTAGGATATTTTGTACAAACATGGTGACTTTCTCCTTTTTAGGTATTTCTACTGGACATTTGCTTGCTAAGGTTCTCCATCTTTGAAAGAATGGGATAAAAGTATCTCCTGCCTCCTCTTGGGTAAGTCTGCATAAGGAGGCAATGCCAATATCCATGTCAATGTTATAGGCATAGTTTTCAACAAACTTGTTTTCCAATTCATCCCAAGTTTTGATTCCTTTAGGCAATAGCGAGAACCACTCCAGTGCATGGCCTACGAGACTTCTAGAGAAGAGTCTCATGAGATAGGTTTGTTCATATGCAATTTCCATGCAACTGGTGGTGAATTATCTTATGTCTTCAATGGGGTTTGTCTTGCCTTTGTATTTAAGGAAATGTGGCACCACATATCCATGAGGAAATTGTGGCTTATAAAAGGTTGTGTCAAACGGATATGGACATAAGTCATGTGACATGTCAGACTTTTTGGTTGACTATTGCAAGGTTTCCACTTGCGTTTGAAGAGCAAAAAGTTTGAGTGTGAGTGCCTCCACAATTGGGTTGTTAGCATCACACATGTTGGTGATAGGTATGGATTGAGTGCCCACCTATTGTGATGAGATGTGTGGATTTGGGATTTGTTGTTGATGAGAAAAATGAGTGTTCTTATTTGGTTGTTGTTGGAAATGAGAGTTTTGATGAGGGATGTGCTGCTGTGTATGGACTTGAGATGCATAAGTTGGGATGTGGGATCCCGCCATGTTGGATTGAAGTTGGGGGCCCTATTGGCCTTGAGCATGTTGATGCCCAAATTGAGTGGAAAATTGGGTGCCTTGATTGCCTTGCCCAAATAGGTAATTATGGCATTGAGGAATGTTGGTATTTTTCCTCAAGGGAATGTTGGTATTTACCTGTGAGGAATTAGGTTGGATGGCTTGAATAACAACTCTTCCTTTATTCCTCCCAAAAGGGTTTGATGAGTTGGTTTCCATAGCATTTGAAGAACCTAATAAGAGGTTTTCTGATGTACTCATGTAACTAGATGAAGTCCCAAAGAGGTTTGAGGTGGTTGCACCCATTGTTGATCCAAACGTTTGTGAAGGAATATGTTGGGGATGTGAGATGGTATGTCATCATAGAACGGACGTCTAAGATAGCAATGCCTTACTGATTTTAATTTCTTCAAATCACATCAAAGACACAAACTGAGCCATAAAGTGGAAACAGGCATAGTGGATCCCCCATTGATCTTTCCAAGAAAATTAAATGCTTAACAAAATATAGATTCAACACAAGCATAGATTCAAGAATGCAGAATCAAACAACCATGAAATACAAACATGTGGACACAAAGATATACATGGGGAAAACCCTTTCAGGTAAAAAACCCCACCCTCCAAAACACTCATCTCACTTGTATTATTTAGTAACAAAAAAATTACAATACAATATCAAAGCTATGCTCTTCAGAAGATTACATCTTGTCCATCTGGAGAAATATAGGAAACACAAAATACATAATCTTCACATAGTTACAATGTCTTCAAATGAAATACTATGTAGATTCCCTTCAGCTCCTTAGTTGACTGTCACAACCAGCCTCACTGCCAACCCAACCTCTAGGTATCTTAGGTTCACATCTTTTCTGATATGAGATTCTAAGTGTTCATGGTTATTCTACAATATGTGAAACCGCTCGAACATTCTGAGCCTCTCTCTCTTGGCTCATCACCCTTGATCTTGCACACAAGATTACTTTATATTCTCTAACCATGTGCCTAACTATTTTTCCCACTCAAGCAATCAACAGTCATCAGGATAATTAATTATCCTACTTGTCGAGCTGCACAACATTAAATCAGTTGCAAATACATGTCCGTCAACCTCCATTCAAATAATGCAGCCCAATCACAATCAGAAAATAATATTTCGGCCAATCAGATCTTAAAGATCTTGCCACGTATTGCCCATCCATTCGTTCATCGCTTTGACTTCTAGTTAAGCTCGGTCAAGCTCGGTCGATCGAGGTTCGAGCTCATACTGGCTTCCCCCGTGCTACCGCTCTGAGTCCAAACATCCACCACGGTATGGTGGTGAGCCTATGTTGACCCGTTCTATGCCTGCAATTGTGCCACAACTGAGCTTTGACATGCCACTTGCGGTAAGGAGGTAACTACCTGGCATCACCGATGTGGTCAACCATGCTACCACGGAGGCCACCAGGTCACCCCGCGGTAGGATGGTGACCACCCTGGAAAACTACCAATGGTCTTACCATGGCCACCATGGTGAGACTTCTCAGCTCCCGTGATAAGGTAGTAACCACCAAACATAACTACCACCCTTCATCCTTCATCGACCTTTCCTGCGCCACTCACCACGCTACGTCTACCGCCAGATAGAGACCCTGCGGTAAGGAGGTAACACATCGCTTGGACACCATGCCACTCACCATGCCATTGTTGAAAAACCTTCGTGGTAAGGAGGTAAGACTTCACTCTGTTAGCATGCCACCAACCATGCCACCTTTGAGGGAACCTTACGATATGGCAGTAACCAGCACACCGACTATCACCGCTCACCGTGCCACCGCCCATCCAGAAGAAGACCACCACGGTGGGGTGGTGACACCACCCAACTGCCAGACCAAGCAGGGTGGCCCATGGTAAAGTGGTAAACCACTCAACTGCACCACCAAGGAAAGCTTGCAGTGGTGTAGTGATAAAGGCCAGAAACATGGAGAAATTGCCCAAGTCCGAAAGGGATCTAGAAAGTTGAGGCATAATTTCCCAACAGAAGAGTGGAAGTTTGTTGGGGGATGGATTGTGATGTGGTGTTGGTTTGGGTAGATGATCCCTCAATAGATGTCATGTTGATCATGGTGGATGCCTTGGTTGTGGTGGTAGGATGACCAAGGGAGGTGGCATTAATGGTGTTAATGACATTTTGTGAAGTTGCTCCCATGGAAGTATTGTGTGATAGGGGATCAGGAGATGTTGCTCTAATAGTGTTGATAATAAATCCTTTTGGTAACCTAGCCCCTTGGTCAAGGAGCATGGCTAGATATCTGGATGATTCATTTAGAATGAGTTCTTCCACAAAAGAGGCCACTTCTGGGTTTTGGGCAGCAACTTGTATGTCTTCTTCAATGAATTCCCCATTTTGGTCTTTGTCGACAAATTGTTCAAGAGGATTGCATGAAGAGGATGGAATGGAAATATCACTGAAAGGATTAATGAACAAATTCCCCATGTTGGTATTTGTATTCATGTCATTCATGTTATTGGGGAAATTGTTGGTATTAACATTCATGTCATTTGAAAAGCTGCAAAGGTTGGTGTCTTGACCAAAAGAACCCATGAGTCTTATTTTTCTTTGCAATCTAGTTTCAACCATAAGAAGTTTTTCTCAACTTTGGAAAATGGCAGAGGATGATCTAAGTATGCAAATGTTATGACACTATATGTTTTTTTGGAATAAAATAATTCTATGCAATGATGGTGAGTGGTTATGAAAATGAGACTAAAAGGAAAATAAAGGTATGTAAATGCAAAGGATACTACTGCAAATGGGATGAGACCAAAAGTTAAAAGACTGATGGTATGCAAAGGATTCTAAGATGCACTCATTAATGATAAATCTAAGGAGATGTAAACTTGACCACTCAAAGTTTTGGCAATGCTTCAAGTTTGGAATATCAATGGACTGTAAAAGGACAAAGGAGGAAAAAATGAAATTTCCACACTAGACTAATGAGTGGGAAATAATTCACAAAAGGTATTGACTAAAGAAAAAAAGTTAATTGAGTCCAGTGTTAACCTACTTTTGAATGCAAAGGTTTGACAAAGGTTGATAAGGAATCTACTCCTAAAATCTACAAAAAATGAGTGTCTAAGACGATGGTAAAGTCTAACAATGAAACTAATGAAATGCAATGGAATCCTATGGAGACTTAAGAATGCTACCTATAGTTCAAAAATGAGGGAAGTTGAGCGATTCAATATCTGGTTAGAGAAAGATGACTGGAATCTTTTATGGACAGAATGGAGTCTCAGTTTTCTAAAAATGAAACGATTTTTTTTGGAAACTGGCAAATGCGTTGCAGAAAATGCATCTCAGGAAATCAGATGTGTTGCAATAAAGGTGATTGTGCTATTTGGGAAAGTGCATGCGGTTCAGAATGGAATTTACAGTGTTTTATCAAGCAATTGTGGTGAAAGATAGTCAATTGCATTGCAACAGAGCGATTGTGGCTCAGAAATTAGCACTTGTGGTTTGAAATAGCGTATGCAATTCAAAATGGTGAATGCAACATTTTATCAATCAATTGTGGTGAAAGACAATCAATTGCGGAATTTTAAGTTGCACATGCATTGCAACAAAGCAAGTGTGGCTCATAATTTAGCATTTGCAGTCTGAAACAGCAGTTGCGTTGCAAAAAGATGATTTTGACAAAAAATCAGCAGATTGCAAAGATTTTGTTTTTAGTTTGGTAGTGTTGTTTCAGATTTTGGGATTGATGTTCATTTTTTCAAATTGTCTGAATACACTTGGCAAACACATGATGTTGTAAAAATGAAAAACAACCAAATAGAAAACCTTTACAAAAATCCTATGGCTGCAAAGACAATATTCTTTTGGATCCCACACAGATTTTACTCCAACCGCATATTCTTAGCGGATGAATTCAAAAGCTTGGCCCCACGAGCTCTCCCTTACAGTGCACTCACTTCTCAGAGAAAATAGGCTTCCAACTTTCATGAAACTCCCATGGCAGATTGATCATCTCTACTAAAAACTGCGTAGGTGTGGGTGCCTTGGCAACGACCATTGCTGCACCAACGAATAGAAGCTTTTTGGTCACAAAAAATAAGGGTTTTAATTCAGGCACCCGTTCGAGTGGTCATACATGGGGCACAAGATTAAGCTCCATTAAGGAGGCACTCTAGCCTAAAGAGGTTAAGCTCAACAGGGTTTTGGGGAGTACTACTTGGTCCGGATGACATATTTGCACTCGTAATCCTAGGCTTTCCCTTAGGATTCACATTTATATACCTATTGGGAGTAGCTCAGCTAAAGAGCTTCATTTCCGGTTTGAGTCTCTTTGGGGTGAGTAATTTTTCCCACCAAAGCAGGCCTAGTTTCTAAAGATAACAAAATCGAGAAAACATATTCATAGTTCAATCAATCTTTGTTGAAAAACAAAGAGAGAGCACACCAATATGTTTGACTCACACTCGCATGGCTTTTCTTTTTAAAACCCAAATTGAAATATGAAAATCGTGATAACTAACTAAATCACAAGACACAAAAGACACACATTCATTTTAACTCTTTGTAGTGTTATCAAACAAAGGGGTTCATTTTAACCGTTTGTAGTGTGAGCTATCTAACAGCTCATTTTAGACCCATGAAATTGTGATTGTTCTTTTTAACCTCATGCAAGTGTGTGATTGTTCATTTTAACTAATTGTGTGTCATAAGTTGTGAATGAGCCTATCAATGATATTTTCATTCAATTTCAATGGTATATTTGAATGTGTTCTTCATTTCCCCGCTTTAGCTCAATGAGTTACAGATTTATGATTATACATTCAGGAATGCTAAGGAGTGTTGTTTTCAAAATTAAAATTCGCATGATGTAAAATGAGTTACAGATTTATGATTATACATTCAGGAATGCTAAGGAGTGTTGTTTTCAAAATTAAAATTCGCATGATGTAAAGCATTATGGTGATATGTCTACGATATCTGGATTATGCTTTGTATGACTCCTGCCCAATGGATGAGGCTCTGGCTATTTTCTTGAAGATTACTATGGGACTGTAATTCTAAACATGGTGTTCTAAGAGTTGAACACAAAAAAATATTAAACCCTATCTCTCTGTGAGAGGCAAATATTACATTGAAGTATTCAATCCCGTTGCTCTAAGATACCTGTTATTATTCTTTGGTCTGCCAATACCGAGAGTAATTACTATCTCATTGCATGTGTATAGATTGTAATCTGTAAGAAGAAGTGTTCTTACCAGTCATAGAACATTCTTATGAACACATTTAGGTTTACCCACCTTGGTTTCACAGAGCCAAAAGTGTAGGAGATGTCAGTCTTTGACTGGATCTCGTTAGTTGGCCACTAGCCTTTGTGGTTCTTTATAATGGAGGTTGGCTACCTCTTAGAGAATTGAAGTGGGAAAAAACACCAACATAATCAATGGTCAAGATTCAAAATGGAAACTCTCAATTAGGGTTAGGGTAAGATTCCCAAATGAGTGGATAAGATTTATTTTAAGAAATTAAATCAAGGATGGAGAATAAATGTGACAATGAGATGAAAATTAGTAAAAATCAAAAGATAGAGATTGAACAAGAAGATAAGATTTTAAAAATCAAGAATTTTAGTAATTACTTGATTTATGGAAGAATATTACCATTTTGAATTAAAATTAATTCAAAATATGGATTTAGTGTGATAGTAAATAATTGATTTTAAGATTATTTACTAAAAGAAGTGGCAGTTAACCATGTGAGGCCATTTTAAATAAATTGTTTTATTTAAAATGAGGAAAATGTCAAATAAGGCGATTAAATAATTAAAGATAATTATTTAATTTAGAGAAGGTGATAGATTAATTAAATAAATTAATAAATCTATTTAATTATAGGAAGAATTTGAGAATTAGTGAAATATTAAATGAATAAATAATATATATATATATATATTTAATAATCAGGAGGAGACAAGTGGTAAATATTAATTAAATAAATTGAGAACTTTATTTAATTACGTGAAGATATTAGATAATTAGTGACACATTAAATTAATAAATAAGATCTATTTATTTAATAATCATGAGGAATAAAAAGACATGAATTAATTAAATAATTATGAATTATTTAATTAATAGTCGATGGTGGACAACATACATAATTAAAATGTCATAATTATGCTAGGACGAAAGTGGTAAAATAGAGCTTGTAGGCCTAGGTCATTTTTATGTGTCTACAGATGTGACCCCAAAGATGCACTTTTTGGATTTAACCACACCTCATACTCTTCAAGCCTATCAAAGATTGGTCCCAATACTTCTATATGCTCCTTCCATTCTCTTGACTTAGCTAAAATTTTATCCACATTATTCAACAGTTTTGTGGGTCATGTCATGAAAGATCAGTGTCATTACTCTTTGATAAGTGGATCCAACATTCTTCAAGCCAAATGGCATCATATTCTAGCAATAGGTTCCCCACAAATATGTGAATGTTCTTTTCTATTCCTTTGCAATCATGATCTAGTTGTATCCTAAGAATTCATCCCTAAGTGATAAAATCTCATGTCCAACAGTCAAATCTACAATGATATCAATGTTTGGAAGTGGAAAGTCATCTTTGGGACATGCTTTGTTTAAGTCTCTACAGTCAATACATATTTTGATGCCCACTCAAGATAGTCTATTGGTCGAATAAGTCTCATGTCAAGAAGTTTCTGCAATTCTAGTTTAACCAATAGTGTTATCTATGGGTGCATCTTTCTCAAATTTTTATTTACTGGTTTAGCTTCATAATAAACTATAAGATGGTGGACAACCACTTTAGGATCAAGGCCAAGAATATATGTATAGGACCATGTAAATTTTTCCTTTCACTCTTTTAATAAATCTTCCAAGTTCATCTGCTCTTCATCCAATAGTGATTGTGCATAGAAGGTGATTTGTGGTGTCTCCTCTATCCCTACATTCATTGGATTAGCTTTTTTTTTCTAGTACTCCTGACTTTTCTAGATGCATTACACAAAGGGGAAAATTGAATCCCTCATCCTTTGGTGCCTTAGAGAGGTTTTCACCATTAGATGCCTCCTTTATTTTTACTATTTTATGATTAGAAAGTGCCACAGTGTGGTTTTCTTAAAGATCGACATGTGATTCATCATTTTTGAACGAATCCAAAATAGGTGGTCCTCGTTGGTCCCAGTTAATGAGTTGAGGGTAGATTAGCTTTAGTTCAGTGATTTGGTTGTTTGGAGAAAAGGAAGTAGTGGTTATCATGAATCTGGAGGTATCCTCAAATAAATGTGACATCGAGGGGAAAGTCATCAAGTGTATTATCACATGATGTAGGTAACCAAGAGGAAGGTTTGAATCGTTTAATAGAAGCACTCTTTCCAAGAATGGTTACTTTACTTGTGGTACATCCAAGACCAAGATTCTTGGGTCATTTCTTAAGAGCAAAGGGTTTTAGAAAACCATTGTAATTTTGCCCCAAATTCTCATTCTTTTTGTATCCCCAACCCATAATTAGTTGTAATCCTTTGTTGTCATCTTCCATTGCAAGAACGGGCATGGGTTTGTTATCTTGATATAATAATTTGGATATATCCTTCTTATTGATGAATTCTTTGTTCAAGTATCCCCACTTGGTGAAAGTGGTAGATTCTACCTTCATTTTCTTAGAGACCTTGTTAATAGGTTGAGTTTTCCCTTAGGAGACAAAGGCAAATCTCCAAGTATGAAAGAATCCTTCTTCAAGTTATAGTCCCCACAACTGTTATCTTTGATCACTGCTTTTCTATCCAATATCTTTTGTATGATAGATGTTTTAGATTCAGAGGTGGAGGATAGGGAAGATGGGTCAATGAATGAGGAGGATGTTGGCCCCTCATCATTTTTAGGTAGTTGCGGGATCTTGTAGTATTGTTTTTGAAGGTTCTTATAGTAATAGAATGGTTCAATATCACCATGGATTATGACTTCTCTATCTTCATAAGGAAATTTGACACATTGATGGTATGTGGAAGCTACAACTTGCATGGCATGTATCCATGGATGACCTAGAAGAATGTTGTATGGTAGATCAAGATTGAGCACTTGACAAGTAGTCTTAGCAAAGGTGGGTCCTAATTGGATAGGGAGCTTGATTATCATATGCCCTTATAGTCACACTTTTTTCCTTTCCAATGATATCTTTAGAGAAACCCAAGTTCTTGATTAGCTAAAGGGTACAAATATTTAGACCAGCACCTCCATCCACAAGGACTCTTTTGAATTTGTTCTTGTGAATGATGACCTCAAGGTGCAATGCACTATTGTGTGATGGCTTCATTGGGAGGTCTTTCTTAGAAAAGGTGAGAAGATGGGGAGTGGTGATGTGTCCTATCATAGCTTGGAATTACTTAGTATCAAGATTATGTTGGGTTTTTTCCTTAGCTTTTTGGCTTGTTTCTCCTTTCGCCTTGGCGTTTTTCCTTTGTTTATGGTGTTTACTGCCATACCACGCCTGACTTATTTATGCCCCTGGCGATACCGCGGTGACAGGTCTGGCGGTTACCACCATACCGTGGCAGTGAAGACCTTCACCACGGTGGCCATAGTGAAGCCGTCGGTGATGGTCTGGTGGTTACCGCCATACCATGGGTAGTGGGTCCACTCATCATGCTAGCCGCGATGAGACTGCCTGCGGTCGGGTCTCACGGTTACCGCCATACCGTGGGCGGTGGGTCCACACACTGTGGTGGTCTTGGTGAGATTGCTTGCAGTCTACCTAGCGGTTGCTGCCCTACTGTGGGGTGGCCTGGTGGCCTCTGCAGTAATGCAATAAGACCGCCTGCAGTCTGCCAGGATGGCTATCGCCTTACTGTGGCTAGACCTTGACTGGGCTGTGGTAGTGCGGTGGAGTCTGAAGGCGGGCTCGAACAGGTTTACCGCCATACTACGAGGAAAAGCCAACAAGGTTGCGATAACGTGGTAGGAGCTTAGATGAGCTCGAGTTTGAGTTTGACCAAGTTGGACTCAGTGATAGTGCGATAGGTGAATGATAGGTTGGCATGTGGCAGGTTGGCACATGGTAGGTTGACTACATCTAGTTGGCCGAAGACAAAGAAGGGATAGAGCATAGTGAAGACTTGAGTGAGCTCGGAGCTCTGTTGAATGAGTTGGAATTGACTGTTAGAGTGACCAAGGAATGGGTGGTGAACATGTGGCTTGGCTCAATAGATTGATTGGCTAAAATCCAAAAGCAGTTATTGCTGTTGACTCAGGGTGGCGAACAAGAATCTGATTTTGGCAAGGAGTTATTGCCTGGGTGGATCGATGCAAGGAGGACGGCATGGGAAGATCTATCAGTGATATCCTGAGGATGGTTATGACTGTTTGGATGGACATGACTTGTTGACGCATGAAAAGAGATTAAGTAATCTCATGTGAAGGAAGAAGGGTGATGAGCGAAAATAGAGAGAGGTTGAGAGCATTCGAGTGGTTCAACCATGAACACTTAGACTCTCGGATATGGTAAGATGTGAACCTGTGAGGCCAAGAGGTTGGGCTGGCTGTGAGGCTAGCTGTGACAGTCATTTGTGAGGAGCTGAAGGGAATCTACACAATATGTCATAAGGAGATTGTAACTGTGTGATGATTTTGTTTTGTGTTGCCATTATTCTTTCTCCGGATGAACAAGATGTAATCTCTTGAAGAGCATAGCTCTAGTTTTGTATTGTAACCATTTTTGTTACTGAATAATACATGTGAGCTGAATGTTTTGGAGGTGGGGTTTTTTACCTGAAAAGGTTTTCCCCACGTATATCTGTGTGTTCATGTTTTTTCTTTCATGGTTTTCTGATTCATGTTCTTGAATCTATGCTTGTGTTGAATCTGTTATAAGTTTTGCATTTACTTTCCTTAGTAGGATCAATGGGGGATCAACTGTGCCTACTTCCGCTTTGTGGCATAGTTGGTTGTGTCTTTGTTGTGATTTTAAATTGAAATCACTAAGGCATTATTGTCTTAGACGTGTTCTATGATGACATACCGAATCCTTATCCCCAACAAGTGGTATCAGAGCTAGTAGCTTATTGCTCTTGATACCAGCAAGTGGTATCAGAGCTAGTTGAAGGATGTCGAGGCTTGATGATACCAACCGGTGGTATCAAAGTCTTCTCCTGGTTGCTAAAGTTCTGGGTATTTCTCCTGTGATGATTTCTTAGCCTGTCAAGCTTGAGGAAGTCTGGAGAAATCGATTGGTGTTTGATCCTTGGATGGGTGGAAGCATGTGCTTCTTTGATTCAACACATAGTTTGAAAGATGTTGGAGATGACTAGAGTTGGTTATGTTGTGGCAACATGGTCTGTGGCTCTTGGCTCGCAGCAAAAGTTCCTGATGCAAAGGGCATGAGAAGTGCTTGTGGTTGTGTTGTAGCAAAGTGTGGTGTTCATACTGGGCATCTATGTGAGATGCTCCCTGGCAGTATGGGATTGTTTGTGTTGCTATTTCAGCCATGCAAATGTTGTGCTTGTGTTGGGTGTTCTGACTTAGCACTAAAGGCATTTGCTCTGCTGCTCTGATTGCATGGAGGCTATGAAGTGACCTTGGTGGTCTGCAACTTCTGAATAACCTGGCTCTCTCGTATGCTTGTGCATGACTGTGGTTTTTGGAACTAGTCTGAAATGGACCTGTCGTTTCATTCTTACCTATGTCTTGCACTCACATGGTTTTAGATTCATGTCTTTGGCTCTGAAGGTTTTGTGTAGATTTTCCTAAAAAGTCTATGACGCATATTCATGTTTCTTTTCATTGTTCTGGTTAACTATGATGGTTGTGTGTAGACTCCCGAGTCGTCCAAATGAGCAGTGAATATGGAGATGTGTGGGTGTTTTGGAAACATTGTGGTTTTGCAGGTTTTGGACGGTCAAGGAAAACTTGTGTTTTTTGTGGAGCTGTTGTCTGCTATTTTCTAGACCCTAGCTTCTAGGGTGTGACTAGATGAGATAGTTTGCAGTTCGACATGTTTTGAGGAGGTGTGATGTCTTCTCTACATGGGAGTGTTGGTATGTGTTATTCAATCAACATTCTTGTGGTGTTTCTTGTTGGTTACCTGGACTATGGTGCTTGAGTTGTGGACATGACTGGCAAATTGGATCTGTTGCTGATCTGGTGTTTCATTCATGCTTGTCTACTTTGGCTGTTCTCTTTGATTATCTCAGTTTTGCAGTTTCTAGCACGATGATAGATTTGCAAGGTTTACATTTGGTTGCATCCATGATTTGTGCAATGTTGTGGGCTGTCCTTACATACATGTTTGTTGTGAGACAACTCAGAAGTGGACTATCTATATCCACGAGGTTGTAATTGTGTAGTGCAGATCTATTATTTGACCTTGTCTGTGGTCACTTGTGCATTGACATGGCTGTTTTGAGATGAGAGGAGGAATGGAGTTTGAGTACCTGAATGGTCAGTGATGGGAACCTAAAGCATGTGAATCATGATGTCATGGAGAGCTAGATATACTGGCTAGTGTAAGATTTTGATAGTGATGGTGTGGTCGGTCATGATGCTTGGAGAGCTCGGTGTCACATTTTAGTGGGAGCTTTAGCAGTGACTGTGGATTCATCACTTGGTGATGAATGATCTTCTTTGGTGTTGTAGATGCTTCTTAGGGATTCTTAGATCCTGTTGCTGCAGAAGATTTTCTTTTGTATCTGCATGGTCACTATTTGAAGATGTGCAACATCTTAGAGCCATGAAGGACCTTGGTAGTCTTTGGCTAAGATGCTGGTGGTGCTTGACAGGTGATGTTGGTTTAGAGTTTGTTTTCTTTATATCATGGTATACTCTTGCTTGTGCATTATAGTTTTGGCATGTTGCTTTGCTCTTGAAGACCATGGAAATTTCACTTGAAGCATGGTATCTCCTAAGGGGGATGTTTAGATCATGGTGTCATGATAAGTTCTTGTCCTAGCTTTGGAGCTTTGACAGTGGTCTGGGGTTTCTCCTTGCTTTGAGTACATTGGTCATATGCTGAAGGACTTCATGTTTATTGCTGTGATGTAGTTTGGAGTTAGCATGAGATGACAATATGTTGGTGCTCATGGATACATGGAGAGTAATGTTTTCTTGGAAGGTATTTTCCCATTATATCTTTCAGATGTGAGAATGAATATGAATCTTGAGTTGTTTAAAAACTTTGGAGGATTCCTATTGGAAGGTGGACAACATTGTGTATCTCCTTGTTCTCTTCAGGACTGATAGGAGATGGTTATATGGGTGAGTTTGATCTTCTTTGAGGAGCTTACATCCATGGTTTTGTTGGATGTTGTTAAGGTTTTTCCCTTGGGATGTGAAGAAGATCATTCTTGGCACATCTCGCATATGGAAGTGTTTGTAGGACATATTTTGATTTGTTGTTTCTCTCTATTTTGGTCTCTTCTTCCTGAATGTTCTTGACTTTAGATGTGGGATGTCTATGTGGAGCCATGTTGGTCACTTGTTTGTGATCATGTGTTGTCACTCGGGTGATGACATGAAGGTTCTTGTGTTTCCTTCTTTAGTCAAATATGGAACCTTGGAAGAACGGTGGAAGATGGTTGAGAGAAACGTTCCTTGCAGCAGGTGGTTGCAGGGTGTGCAGATTAGAGTGGGTGTTCCTTGGAACTACATGGTTACTCATTTCTATGTGTAGGGATTGGTGGAATTAGTATGCCTGGATCATGTGTGATGGTGCTTTGTTTGCACTCATCTGGACTATACCTTTGCAGTGGGAATACCTGGACGTGTTTTTTCTATGACTGGTTGACACTTGGTGGTTGTTCTTTGCTAAGGTGGATGGTTAAGTCATGGCATGAGTCTGCTGATGGTCATACCTTAGAGGTATGGATGACTGGATGGTTATCACTTGTTGTGGGTGGTATTTTTCAGTCATGTAGGGTTTGATTAGTTGGATGAGGGTAGTCAATTTGTGGTTGCTTTTCTGGCTGATGTTCTATCTTGTTCTGGAGAAGTGTTTCAGTTTCTATGTTCATGTTGAGTGTTGCTATTGTGCTTTTTCCGCCTGAAGGATCTGATGCTTGCATTCTTGAGACTGGTGCTTTTTCACCTTGGTGTGTTCCTATGGTTGGAGTTGTTGCCTGATATGGTGGACATTTTTTGATGTTGTTGCAGGGGTCTTGGTTGGAGTGTGGAAGCATGGTGTTGGTCCGTGTTCAAGTGTTTGGAGGAATCCTGAAAGCTTGCATCAAGTGGGAGATTGTTGGGTTTTTTCCTTAGCTTTCTGGCTTGTTTCTCCTTCATCCTTGGCATTTTTCCTTTGTTTATGGCGTTTACCACCATACCACACCTGAATTATTTCTGCCCCTGGTAGTACTGCAGTGACAAGTCTAGCAGTTACCACCATACCATGATCATCGAAGACCTTCACTGCGGCGGCCGAGGTGAAGCCGTCGATGGTGGTCAAGTGGTTATCGCCATACCACGGGTGGTGGGTCCACTCCTTGGTAGGGTGGATTTCCTGATCGGAGTGGTAGTTCTTGCATTTCATGGGTGGGTGGGTCCCACTCGCTGTGGCTGTGAGACCGCTTAGTCTACTTGGCGGTGCAAGCCCTACAGGTGGCTAGCAGCCTGTGGTGTCGCGGTAAGCGGCCCTGATCTACGGGATGGCTACCACCCTTAGCTGCAGACCTTGTGGTGCAGGAGCACTTGTTTGATTTCTTGACTCCATGAGGCCATTTGTAAATAGTTGCTCTATTTTATGTATTGGGTCTTATAATAAGGTTTATAAAACCATTTTATAGGTGTTTGAGTCTTAGGAAGTAATATTTGAAGTCATTTGTCAAATAATGTTTAAAGTTGTTCCATTTTGTAAAAATTGTAAAAGTTGCTCAAGAAAGTTGTCAAGCAACTTGTCAAAAGTGTCATTAAGGTGTTTTGTCAACAAAGTAACTAAAAGGTGGTTGAAAATAGTTGGTTTTGGTTGTAAATTTATAATTACACCCTCCAAAACTCGAATTGGAGAGGTTGGAGACATTATTTGTGAAGTTTGATGAATGGCAACCTCAAGTTTGTGTGCATTTTCTGATTTTACATTGTTTCCAGGTTGAAGTTGTGGTTTGTACGGCCTTTTATGCACTCAAATAATGGAGTATCATATATGGATGGAAATATATTTGTTTCTAGTTTCCAATTCTTTTTGTCTCATTCAATTTTATTAAGTTTTGTGGGAGATATGACTATTTTGGTGAGACTGCCTATTTTAACAATATTGTGTAGAATTTACAGTCTGAAAGAATGTGATGGTACGGATTTTAAAGTATATATTTTGGGTTTGAAACCAATTTTATGTTGTTCCTATATGAATCTAATTTCATTTTATTCAAGTCTCATTAAATTTCATTAAGATTTGAATAAGTTATGATCATTTTAGTGAGGGCAGGTTTGAACCCTGTCTAGGGTTTGCAGTTTTGGGAAAAATGAAATAGTTTTCTTTTGGGCTACCATGGTTATGTTTCCAATGTGACATAGAATGAATAATAGAATGTGTTATAAAAAGATTGATTTGGATTAATTTTGAAGGATTGTGAGATATGTTGTTGAATCCTCCTAACTCACCGCATCACCTACTTGGTGGGTTGCGATGAATTAATAAGTGGAGTCTGAAGGTGGGCTCGAGCAGGTTTACCGCCATACCATGAGGCAAAGGCAACAGGGCTGCGGTAACATGGTAGGAGCTCGGATGAGCTCGGGTCTAAGTTTGACCAAGTTGGACTTGATGATAGTGCGACAGGAAAATGATAGGTTGGCACGTGGCAGGTTGATTGCATTTGGTTGGCCAAAGACAAAGAAGGGACAGAGCACGATGAAGACTTGGGTGAGCTCAGAGCTCGGTTGATCGAGTTGGACTTGACTATCAGAGCGACCGACGAATGGGTGGTGAACATGTGGCTTGGCTCAATAGATTGATTAGATAAAAGCCAAAAGTAGTTATTGTTGTTGACTCAGGGTGGTAAACAAGAATCCGATTTTGGAAAGGAGTTATTGCCTGGGTGGCTTGAGAAAAAGGAGATCGGTGCAGATCGGATGCGTTCCTGGTGGCTCGATGCAAGGAGGACGACTTGGGAAGATCTGTTAGTGATATCTTGAGGATGGTTTTGACTATTTGGATGGACATGAATTGTTGGTGCATGAAAAGAGATTAAGTAATCTCATGTGCAGGTAGAAGGGTGATGAGCGATAATAGAGAGAGGTTGAGAGTGCTCAAGCGGTTCAACCGTGAACACTTAGACTCTCAGATTTGGTAAGATGTGAACCTGTGAGGCCAAGAGGCTAGGTTGGCCGTGAGGCTGGCTGTGATAGTCATTTGTGAGGAGCTGAAGGGAATCTACATAGTATGTCATAAGGACATTGTAACTATGTGATGATTCTATTTTGTGTTGCCAGTATTTTTCTCCAAATGAACAAGATGTAATCTCCTGAAGATCATAGCTTTGGTTCTGTATTGTAACCATTTTTGTTACTAAATAATACATGTGAGCTGAATGTTTTCGAGGTGGGGCTTTTTACCTGAAAAGGTTTTCCCCACAGATATCTGTGTGTTCATGTTTTGTCTTTCATGGTTGTCTGATTCATGTTCTTGAATTTGTTATAAGTTTTGCATTTACTTTCCTTAGTAGGATCAATGGGGGATCAATTGCACCCGCTTCCGCTTTGTGGCATAGTTGGTTGTGTCTTTGTTGTGATTTTGAATTGAAATCACTAAGGGACTATTGTCTTAGACATGTTCTATGATGACAGACCGAATCCTTATCCCCAACAGATTATTAGGTACAAAATAAGTGAACAAATCTTTTTCTAAGATATCCCTATGTGCGGGGGATAGTTTTAGTAACTCTAAGATGGAGATCTGGGAAGGGGTCTTCTTTAATTAGTCTAAGATACTATAATCACTAGGGTTCAACTTCAGAAGCAGGGATAACTTTAAGAACCCTCCCCTTGTCTAAAGTGTAAATTCTTGAGAAATCTTGTATACTTCGGGAAAAAATATTAATTTTATTGGTGAATTTTTTCTTTTTTCAGATTTTTTTTTCTCAATTGGTGAATCTTTTGTAATCACTAGAAGTCTATGTAAAATCCTGGTGAATTAATTTTTTTTAAAAGCAATAAAATATTTTCTTTGGCGATTAAAACCTATTTTCAAACCAATTAAATACTTCCATTGGCAAATTAAACATGTTTTCAAACCAACAAAATATTTCTATTGGCTAATTAAACCTGTACTAAAACAAATAAAATACTTTTGATGGCGATTAAAAAATGATTTTTCAAACCAAAAAAAAAAATTCATTAGCGAATTAAGCCTATTTTCAAATGAATAAAAAAACATTGGAAAATTAAATATAATCTCAAACCAATAAATTTTTTTATTGGCTGAATAAACTAGTATGCCAATAAAAAATCATAGCGTGGATGGAGAAAATAAAAAAGCTACATATTGTTCTATTTTGTGACAAATTTTCCACACATTAAAATTCGTTCAATAAGTGTCCTGAATGGGGACAAGTGTCAACATATTTATTATGTTTGAAGCTAGATGTCAGTGCAAATTAATATAACTCATGACTGTTCGATGAATTTTTGATGGATGACTGTAGTTGCATTCTGGAAGCAAATGTCTGAAGCACTAGACTTGTGAATTCAAACCTCTAGAATAAAAATAGAACTGTTATATTTTCAAAAATCAATGGTTGACATTTTATTACTTATTAAATCACTTAAAGTCATGACACCCAAAATATTTTTTTATCATTGACTGGCTACCAGTAGTTGAAGGTCACTTAAGTTATGACTTAAGCCTTTGGAGTCATCGTGGTGACCGGTCCCTCGACCTAGGAGATTACTCAATCCATGGAGTATCAAAGACTTTAATATCTCCTAGGTCAAGTGACAAATATTTTCTCACAAAAATCAATGGCTGAGATTGACAATTAACAATCGAGCGACTCCCGCATTCCCACACTATTGAGAAGGTGATGTCATTAGTTTTTCATGGTAATGTGGGATTGTGCCATCTATCCTCGGTGGGACCGAGCTTCATCTCGTGGTTAATGGTCTAAAGATCAACAATTATCACAAGATAGACGACTGTAATTGCATTCCATAAGTAAATGTCTGAAGCACTAGACTTGTGAATTCAAACCTCTGGAATAATGCCAAAATTGTTAGACTTTAAAATATCAATGGTTGATTATTTATTATTTATTACATCACTTAAAGTCATGACTTAATTTTTTAAAATAATATTGTCACATCGAGTGGTGAATTAAATGTTCAAGTGTTGAGTATTTGATGTCTTCGTTCTATATATACTTCACCAATTTGATGTTCTTCATATCATTTATAATATATTTGGCTTTTCTATCTTTCTTCTCTATTCTCAATTTCTTTTTGATATTATGGAGTCTTCATGGCATTTCATACTACCTAAATATTTTTGGGAGAAAAGAAGCAACTATGCATACGATAGATGAAAGCTAGGTATAGATTTTACTATTCCCTGTGTGCAAGTTGAGGAGGCTATAAGAATAGTTGTGGGTAGGGAATGGATTCATAACAACCCCCACACTCTATTTTCTAAGGTATCTTCTACTTTCTTGTCCAATTACATGGAAAATTTATTAGATAAATATTTTGTGAAGATGCTGGCAATATTTTATTTGCAGCCTTTCATTTACTCTCTTTCTTCATTGGAGTTGGCACTTGAGCTTTACAATTTTGAAATTTGGTTAAGGCATGTTGGTGGAATCTTCACCAAACTTGAACTAGCCGCTTCTATAGTGCAAGCTCTTGCCATGGTTAATATGAGGTGTGGTCTAGTGTGTGATACAACCAATGAATCATTGCATAGTCTGAAGTTTTGGAGGAAGGATTTGGGTGATTCCCTTTTCTTTTGCACTATTACTTTGTTCAATTCAATTCACGTCTTGCTCAAACACTTGGTTGAGTGCCTCTACCATTGTTACAATTTTTTATAGTAATGAATTGTGTCTATATTTTATTGTACAACTCTTGTAATATGTATTTTATGACTGGATTTTTGGTCACGATTAGTGGCTTTTTGGCTAGGTTGACTATGTACTTCATGGATGCTTAAATTAAAATAATTTTCATGGCTCAATTCTTTTAAATCCTTTTTTCTTTGTTCAATATAAAAATGTGGCTTGTAAGTCTGAAATGATATTTATATTTTTTGTATGATTCAAGTTCAACATATAGTTCTAATTATAAGTGAGTGAAATTTATTGTGACTTATTAGTGGACATTAATAATGATTAAGCTACAATAAGCCATTTAATTCTCTCTTCAATTCCTTGAATTACTCTACCTTTCATTTAATTCTCAATCTTTTTATTGATTTTTGCATATTTGCCAGATAGTCTTTCATTGAAGAAAATTTGGCTGCGGTATTGCAGATTAATGTCATATGTACATTGGAAATCTTTAAAAGATTCCAAATTAAGTTTTTCTTCTAATCCAAAGTGACCAAAATTCTTGATTTGATAACTTGATACTAAAAATGGAAAAAAGTATGGCATATGCTTTCTTTTTATCGATTTTCATATTTTTATCGATTTCTGCATATTCGTTGGATTGTCTTTCTTTGAAGAAAGCGTGGCTTTGGTACTGTAGATTAATGCCATTTGTACATCCAAACTGAGTGATTGGATAACTTGATATTGAAAACTACACGACGTACTGTAGATGATGATGATGTCATTAATCTAGTGATCAATTGAAATGAGATTTGTAATAATTTCATATCATTTGAGTGGCAATTTTGATAGCTTGTTAGCTTGAGGTATAGTGTGCATGTAGCCAAATATCAATCAAAATAATCATTGTAAATGTAAGACTTAAGTTACATGATTAAGTTGATTACATGGTTTTTGCAATTATACGTCGCACAACTCACTAGTAAATAGGGATCATGCTAGTAGCCATGGCCCATAAATAGGGATAGTGAGCACAATTGAAAGCATTCATAGAAGGCTAAAGGATTTATTATTGAGTGCAATGTTCTAAATTATCATAAGGGTTTTCATTTTGCAAGGTTAATAAGGAAGAAGATGATATGGTATTATTAGGGATACTCTAAATTTTCCTACCTCCAGTTATGTAGTTATAGAGTAAAAGACTAGTTTCCTTCAAGTTCAAAATGGGTGGAATTAGAAAAAAGTTTATTTGGTTCACCTAATTTTTGAGATAGGTTTTGAACCAGGATGATGAGATCTAATGGAGATAAGTGCTTTCATAGAGAGTACACCCACATAAGTATTTTGATCTTTTTTTAATTCAAATTTTAACTTCTCATACTCCATTTTGATAGAGGCCCTCGAAGAGGAACCATGTACTTTAAACTCATTGTGTGCTATCCTGATGCATGGAAGCAACACACAGAAGGTGGTAGCATATTTACTACCCCTTATCTTCTGCATGATTCTAGTTATTAAACAAGATAGGTACATTTTTTATCTTCACAACTCCCATTTCCCTAGCATGGTAGGCAAGCCCTATGGATTCTCAAATTTATTTATTTTGTAATATGGTCTAGATCCCATACCCAGCACTACCAGCTTGGAATCAATTGTGTCATTTTGGGTTGTTCTGGTGGATCAAATTGAGCATATTATAAATGTAGAAGGATATTTGAGATCCCAAGATCCAAACCATGCTCGACAAGCCTCGTGGTTTGAGAATATGGTATAAGAAATGCTCTTCTATGGTCATTTTGTAATCAATTTTATCTAATGTAAAGTGACATTTGTCATTTATACAAAACAAGAGCTTTCATGCTCTACTCATCTTTAAAAGGCTATGTAATAATGTAACATTGTAATTTAGTGGTAATAAAATAAATGGTCATGTTATTCTTTAGTATTCATTTACAGTAAAGAATTATTTTGTGTTTTCAGTGTCTATTCAAATTATACAAGTAATGTAAATGGAATAAAAAAATGATTTGAAATATTTAATAAACATAGAAAAATCAAATTTTTTTCCTTTAAGAGATTAAGTATTATCTATTTAAGAAATATTTACATGCATATTTAAAACATAAAGCAATACAAATGAAAAAAGAAAGTTGTCACTATTGCCAGGGTTTGCTGAAATGTTATTGATTTCTAATTTATCATTGACCTGCTCCTCCAATTCCCAGCACCATTAGTCATTTTATTAAGTCCTTTGCAACGTTAAGTTACTAGCCCCTTGGCCTTGATGTCAATCAATATCTTGATTTTAAAGGGATTCTGTGAGTCTGCATGATGCTTCAAGTAGATATATATGTGACTCATGGAACCGCAAAATGGACACATGGAATCATCTCAATGACTCCATTAGGATTCTATATCCTAGCACCACTAAAGTTTACAAAAACTTTATAACACATGCTTATTGTTTATATCATAAATTACTTAACTGTTTGATAAACATTTGATGGATGGTTGTAGTTGCATTCTGGAATGAAATGCACAAAGCATTAGGCTTGTGAACTCAAACCTCTGGAATCACCCTATAACCATTAGATTTGCAAGGATCAAAGCTTGAGATTTATTTTGAGAATTTATTTCTTAAGTGTCATTATGGAAATACAATGTACTAATTGTGTAGTGTGAAGGCAACACATTGACGTTTCCTTCACTTTAATATTAAAAAAAAAAGTGAACTTTCTATTGCTAAGTGATTTTATTTTTAAGTGAGAGATTAAACACATAGGGAGATTTTAGATTTCTCATTGCAGTGCACCAAGTAGATTCTGGGTTCCAACAAGGCCAATCCATGCCTACCAGTATTAATCTTTTCAATAATCAAAATCCGGATAAGTGAAAGATAGAATTCCCATGGATATGTTTCATCATTTCTTAAAATATTATTTTGTCAAACTTTGAAGTTTGGGTTTAGGGTTGATAGACTTACGAAAAATTGAGGACTAAGAGGGAATTCACAATTTCACATTGTGCAAGCATGTCTACCACCACTAGCACACTAAAACAAGTTGTTGGGAAAGGCAAAGAAAAAGTGGATAGAAAAATATATTATGTTGGATTGCTTAAAAACCCAGGTTTCATTGAATTAATATCATGATATTTATGATCCTAAAATCTATGGTAGGCTTACCTCAAAATTTATATTTTCATCTGAGAATAAGGATGCAAACCAAATGAAAAATAATAGTTTCAATGCACCATGGGTAAGTGGATTAGGGTGCATAATGTTACATGAGGTTTTCCCTTGCCCAAAATTTTTCATGGTCTATTCCCACAATTATGATGATAACAAAAGAGTAATTGTTAATAAAGATAGAAAAGAAGAATTGTTATCCATTAATGCAGAAGAAATTGGAAAAGTGTTGGGGTTTATAACTAAAGAATTTGGAAATGTCCACATTGAAAAAATAGTTCAAGATATAATTTTTTTGAAAGGTAATCATAAGCCTCCTTATGATTTTGATATTTTTAAAAAATGGATTCAGGATACTATTTCCATGCTAGCATTTTTCCTCAGACTGGATAGCAATTGGGAAGTGGGTGCAAGCCTCCTTGAAATGGCATATAATATCCATTATGTTTTTCTACCTATCAAATATAACTTTATTGAGCACATTTTAGAATCCATACATAAACAAATTTTAATGATTAAAGGAGGTTCCACCAAGACATTTAGGTTCACAACCTACTTGTGCTACCTTTTTCTATTCAAATTTAGTGGAATGTTTTAGACCAACAAGCTCTAGATTCAACCCTATATGATTAGACCACTAAGATAAGGATGCATGATTCTTGAAGGAACTAAAATCATTTTGTAGACTACTTTTTGGCTCCATTTCATCAAGAAATTACAAATAATCCAATGGCTAGATTGCCTATGTCATGTAGAAATTGCATTCAACTAGGAAAATAAATAAAATTGGCAGATTGGTACTTAATGGAAGGATATATTGTGATAATATTTTATGGATCAAGAGTAGAGCCATACAAACTTCCAATACTTGTGACAAAAAGAGTTTTTACATTAGAATATGTAAGGAAGATGAAGAGTACTGATGAACTACACTTTTTCAATCAGCAAAAGAATACCTTATTTCCTTCTTTACCTTTTTCATGTGGAGGGTTCACATTCAAGAGAAACAAATTTATGGTAGTGCATGATATTTTGATTTTTTTAATTTTGATGCTATTTGTCATTGGCAGTATGATCCATGTGACACCATTAAATCAATTATTATGGACAATAGGAATGTTGCAAGTAGAATTCAACATCAAAGTAAACCCTTGCTTGAAAGCTTGAGAAACAAGGATTCTTGGGATGAGATCAAAATAGTAATGGAGAAAAGTGCTATTGAGAAAGGTATTTATTTTGAACAATTGTCAACAAAAATTATGTTGCACCAAAAGTCAGGAGAAGATCATCAAATTAAGAGGTACAATTTTTTTTATGAAAAAGGTGATAAACCATCTAGTAGAGTAAAAATACCAAATTCTCTAGATAAGGAAGTTAAAAAAAAAAATTGGTCACGATAAAAAAATATTACCTTTTGGTCTATGAGGAAGGAGCTAGGTGAACCAAGAACTCTTGAAAAATTTGGAAATAATGAAGAAGATTATGAGTTTAGAAAATTTTAGAATATAGAGCATCCTAGTGAACATGAAGATCAAGAAACTGATGATGAATCTAATGATGATAGGGAAGAACAAAGCTATGTCAAAGCTGGTTTAAGTGAGGCCACAAAAGAAGAATATACTTTAGGAGTATCCATAGCCAAAAAAATGTGTTATGAAGGTGGTCCTTTCGGGTCCCAAGGACAAGGACCTTTGATGATAGAAGATTTAGAACATAGAAACCCAGGTGATAAACAAGGCCTTGGAGCTGATGAAATAGACCAAGGGTGTACAAGTACAACTAAAACCATTCATTTTGTTAAAGCTTCAAATCCTAATCCTTAAGGTCAGATACAATCACAACTAGGACATGCCCATGGTCAAGAACCTAGTGCAACTAGCACTGCCATTGGTGGCGGTGGTATGGATAGTAGTACTAGTAGTGGTCAACATGTGTTACAACAACAAATTAAATACAAGAGGATAACAATACAAGATACCACACAAACACCAAGTGATCAAGGAATACTAAAGAGGGAAAGGATTTTGACACGTCCAAGTCCAACTACTAGTTCCAACACAAAGGAGTTATTTCCAAGCACTCCCTCAGTTAGTGTGGCTACAAAAAACAAGTACTCCTATTCCTTCACCATTCAAGCATTCCATTATTCTTGCATCCCCAAGTTTTGATTACATTGATGATTTTTCAAAAAAATCAAAATTGTATAAATAAAGGAAGCAACTAATGGAGAGTGTGTCTTTTGTAAATTCAGATCCTGCAACAACCATGGTATTTCCCACATTTGACATAAATAAAGAAATCATGGAGTACACATTTTTTGTTCCCATAGTTCAAAATAAACCAGAAAATTAGATGGATCGATCTAAATTTCGGGTGAGTATTTTCCAATTGGATTTTTTTAAATTAAAAAATACTAACAAAATTAATGTATCAAAGAAGAACAATGAATTGGTGTAAACATCATTTCTAAAGAGACAGAGAGAGAGAGAGAGAGAGAGAGAGAGAGAGAGAGATAAAAGGTTGCAGATTCAAATAGAAAAGTTATACGCAGACCTAGAAAATGAGAAAGCAAAAAGGAAAGAAACAAATAACAAGAGCAATGAATTAAAAAAAAAGGAATAAAAAAAATTGCCTCTACATCAAAAAGAAAAGAAAATAAAGAAATAGAGGTGGAATTGAATGAATTGAAGCAAAGGTTAGATGAGAGAAAAAAGAAATACGATGAGGAAAATTCCACTTCAAAAAAATTAATACAAAGCATTGGGAAAAAAAATGAATAGTGGGAACAGAAATTGGAGAAAGAGAAAAAAATGAAAGATTGGTCGTAGAGTTGATGGAAGCAAAAAATGAAATAAACTCTTGCCAAAATAAGTTAACTGCATTTTGTAGAGAAACATTGAGGCATATGAAGCAAAAGATCTAGGAGGAAGTAATGCAAAGGATTGATCATTTATGTGAATTTTTTCAATTGATTGAAGCTATGAGACTACATTATAAGAAGCTCAAAAAATATTTAATGGGCAAAAAAAATGTGTTGGCAACAAAGAAATCTACAAATCAAGTTCAACAAATAGTCTACAAAGCCAGTGACAATGAATTGAAATTGAAAGGGATTAATAATTGGATTGAAGCCTTAATGAAGGTGTCATCTATCATTCAAAAGTGTTCGAGAATGTGCGAAACAATAAAATTTATGAATCTGGTTGCAACAAAGATGAAGAAGTTGGATGAAAAGGTAAGGAACATGACAAAGCTTGGTTTGCTAGAGGCTTTTCACACAAATGAGTGATTCATTGGAAAGGATGGTTTCAGAAAGAAGATGGAGGGTGCAAGGAAGATTGATTTGGACCAGTTTCATCAAAACCTAGATGAGTTAAACTATTTGGATTCCATCAAACCACTAATAAACTTGAATGTAACTTTGGATGAAACATTCAAGTCAAGATCCAAATTCAATCATACATTGTTAAAAAAAAATTAAGTTAGACAACATTAGTTTGAACAAATGACAATTCCATCACTTGAATAATGGAAGTTACTGCAAAAGTTGGTAGAATGATTTGATATTGATAATACGAGTTTCCAAGTTCCAACTCAAATTTTTGCAAAGTTGTCTTTGAGAAATATTTTGCATTGTCTCTATGTATTCCTTCATTTGAAAATCAATAGAAAACTCAATTTCAGTAATGCATTGATGTTCATTTATTTGTATTATTTATTTTATCAATTAAAGAAAAACTCTGCTTTCAAGTACTAGATACACATTAAACGATTGTTGATGTTCATTATTTTATATGATACTATTTTTAATATGTTATTAAGTATTGAGTTGAGTGATGAATCACTGAGTACATGTTTAACACAATTAAAATATGAAATTATTAATAATATTTTAATTTATTCAATTTGATGCATAATTTCAAGGAATACAATATAAAATATCAACTACAGTTTGAAATATAAAATTATTGGTAATCCTTAACTGGTTAAATTAGGGTTCTTAGGTCTACAACCTAGGGCTTTCTAAAACCCTATTATCCTAAAACCGTGGCATAAAATTCTTGGTAATCCTCAATAGGTTAAATTAGGGTTGTTAGGTCTGCAACATAGGGCTTTCTAAAACCCTATTATCATATAACCTTGGCTTAAAATTCTTGGAAATCCTTAACTGGTGAAATTAGGATTTTTAGGTCTGTAACTTAGGGCTTTCTCACATCCTATTATCCTAAATCCATAGTGTTCTTATGTTTTTTTGTTGACATCGTTCACTTTTTGACTAGTCTTTAAGTTATGACTTATGGGTATTGATGTCATGAGTCTCGCATCCCCTTTTGCTAGGAATTATCCCTTTAAGATCGGATATAAAATCAAAATCAAAACCTTTAATTTTTTATAATTTTATTGTTTTATGTTCATTATGTGGCAAAAGATAAAGGATACCGCAAGTCTGCGGGCCCATAGCGAAATGTTCATTTTTTGGTTGCAGAACCGTGAAAGGAATTTTTCACTGGTCTTTAAGTTATGACTTATGGGTATCGATGTTGTGAGTCCCACATCCCCTTTTTCTAGGAAGTTCCCTTTTAATATCATATATAAAATCAAAATCAAAACCTTTACGTTTTTCTAATTTTATTGTTTTTATGTTTGTTACCTGGCAGAAGATAAAGGATTCTGCAAGTCCACGAGCCTATAGTGGAATTTCCTTTTCTTGGTTGTGAAACCTTGAGAGGACACTATGTGACAATATTCTCACTTGGGATGTAGGAGAATTTTATTGGATAGAGGGGACGATTCTGCCCTTTTCAAGAAAATCATGGCTTTACTTAGCATTGAAATTTTAGATTTGTACGCCACTTTCTAGATGGATGACCCACATTCAAAATCAATAAATGGGTACATGAGTGAATTGCACTCACATGAACAAGAAGTAATGCCAGATGTGACAGATAATGGCTCATAATTTCCTTCATAAATTTTTAGTTCATTTGTTTGGTTTGACATAGTAGCAAAAATCATAGAGGTGCACTTGTTCCATGTCAGCTTGAGCTAAACTAAAAATAGGTACACCCTTCTTGGAAAAATTCACCATTGTTATTCTTGAAGCTCATAATTAGGTCTACAAAACTCTATTGCAAAATATTGTAGAAATCAGTTTTATATCATTCTAGAATTATGAGTCGATCAAACACCCAACACTCTAGGTCTACATCTAAAAGACCCTTTGAGGATGATATTTTGGCCCAATTGTTGGGTTCCTCAAAAAATCCTCAATGTAAATATAACCTCGACCCTAATGTAGTAGAGGAGATGGTAGACATAGACACAAATTGTAGAGATGTTGAGCTGAAGTACCAGGATGACACACTCACTAGGTGGGAATTATTCCTACACTAGTATGGAAAAAGAAACCACCGTTTCCCTATCTCCAATGCATGGACCTATAATTTGGGGAAGCTGCTTGTTTCTAATGTCTTTATAAATGTGGAACTCATCGGATGTCTTGGTTTTGGGTATGATGAAAATATCAGAGTAATTAGTGCATTGGATGGAAGTGTCGTAATGGATATAACCAGGGAGTTTATTTATGAGGTTTTTATACTCAATGTGGAAAAAAATAAGGTTATAGACCTTGCTTCTTTCAAAAGAAAATACAAGCAAGACAAAATATCTTTAGAGTGAAATGGCTCCCTAGGTTTAGACATAAAAGCTTCTATAGAAAGTCATTGAAAATCCCTAATATCAAACATGAGCCTTTTGATGTCAAGTATTTTGAAGACTATTTCAGAAGAACATATTGGGAATTATGCCAGGTGTTGAGAGAAGATGCAGGATAAAAAATGGAGACACCTCTTATGTATATGGTTGTTGATATATAACATCCTTTTTTCAATAGTGAATTTGACAATGCCATCTTTTTAGCTAAGGTTATTCACAATTGGCTGGTGGACATTAAGAGAAGGCAAAGTGGTAAGGAGATGGAGGTGAATTTCATGTGGTATTCTCCCCTTTTCCATATGATTTTGTAAAAAGGGAAATATCATTTCAATAAAGGTTTACAACTGAACATGAAAGAGAAAGAGGGAAACAATCTCCTAGTGTAATGTTGGACCAATATTTTGGATAAACATTGTAATGAGTCTGATTATATTTTTTTTGACAATTGCTTTGTAAGACAAGTCATGGTAAGGTTGGGTCTACTTGGAGCCAGATTGCACAAGGAAAATTTGGATTTCCTTAGGCCCAAAAAGAGGAGGCCGAAGTTAAGAGTACAAAATATCTAGGGAGATTTTTACCTCAATGACAATCCAATTGTTATTAGAATATATGGGTACCTTAAAGGCCCCCATGTCCTACCCAGATATGTGTCACCCAGATTGGAATTCATGGAAATTATGTGGCAATTGAATGAGTCTAGTTAGTTTCATTTAGGAAAACAAAAGAAAGGGTCTTTTTCCCCTTATGTTACTACCTTTTCAGATTTCACTTTTACCAAAGAGGGCTTAGATAGGTTGAAAGAAATGCTTGGGGAATATAGGTTATCTAAGTTAAATGTTAGGGATTTTGACATGTTTGTTGCATGTTTTTTGGTTGGTTGTTTATTTGTTTTGGAGAACTTAGGACCACTTTTAGATCAATGACACCATCATTATTTATGTTCTTTTTCTTGGTCCAAACACGAGGCTTGTCATTGGAACTAGTAGATGGGAAATTTTCCTTGTATTCTTGTGTGTTTCCTTGCATGATAAGGGCTCATTTGATGTTAAGGGCCCTAGGGGTAAGCTCTTCATATGATGTGACACATTGCATTTTCAATTGAAAGGATAGATCTATGTCCATGTTGGCAATAATAAACCCTATTTGTTTCTCTTCAAGAATTGGCCATTTAATTTTACTAACTCTCTGCTTCCATCATTGTAAGAAATCTGTGAAGGATTAAACCTTGTTTTGTTTTAGGGTATATAGCTCTTTCAAGCTTACATCTATGTCTAGGTTGTAGGAGAATTGATCCACAAACCGATCAATTATTTCTTGGAAGGTTTGAATCCCAAGAGGTAAATATGAGAAACATTCTATTATTGGGCCTCCCAAACTTCATGGGAAAAGGTACATAAAATAGGAGTCATTGTACACAACTTCCATATATGCCATGTAAAACTCTTTGATATGATCTTCAATACTTCCCCACCCTTTATATTTGTCAAACTTAGGGACCTCGAATCTAGGCGAGAATGGTATTATCACAATATTTTTATCAAATGGGTATGGGCACAAGTCTCATTACACATGTGATTTATTTTTTACCCCTCTTGGATGTCTTGGATTTGTTGTGTGAGAACCCCAATTTGTGAGGATAAATCATCTTGCAGGTTCGGTGGTGGAGCATATGTGTTATATTGTGGAATGGTAGATGAATTATATGTGGGATTTTGATATGGGGTGTGCTATATGGAGTGTATGGTAGATTTTGATATTTCCTATGTAATGGTGATAAAGGTGGAGGTGTGTTATATGATCCTTGCACATTTTGGTTCAATATTTTTTGTTCTGTGCTTGTGTATGGTTGTTGGGGGTTGTAGTACAAGCCTTGTTTTTTTTTTAATGTGCATGTATTTGTTGTTGTTTATCGTATTTTTGTGCTTGTGATTCTTGGGCTTGTAGTTGTGATTGTTGTTGCACTTGTAGTTGAGCTTTTTTTTGCACTTGTAGTTGAGCTTGTTTTTGTGCTTTTAGTCGAGTTTATTTTTGTGCTTGTAGTTGAGATTCTTGTTGTTGGGCTAACAATTGAGCTTTTTGTTGTTGGGCTTGTAACTGATCCTATTGTTGTTGTGCTAGCCATTTTTCTTGTTGTTGTTGCTCTAGAAAGTGAGCTTGTTGTTGATGATTGATAGTAGGTTGCTGATAAGCCAATGCATTTTGTCCTTGGGATTGTGAAATGATGTTTTTGTTTGGGAAAAATTGACTTGTTTGCATATATTGGCTTGAGATATTTTGATTTTGTGGGATGAGTGGTGGATTTTGGGGGACCATGTTATGAGTGATTTGTGGGTTGATTTGATTATGGGATGGTTGATGTGTGATGATATTTTGAGGGTTGGACATTAGATTTGGATTTGTAACATTTTCTCCTTGATTTTGTTCTATCATTCCTTGTAAAATTTGAGATCGGGGTGGCAGAATGTAGGCTTTAGGTCCCATTTGATTTTGCATTAGTTGGGGGACCAAAGGTTGATATGGTGCCACTAGATGTTGTGATACTATTGGCATGCTTTGAGTTTGGATTAGTTGATTGGAGGAATTCCATCGATTGATTTGATGTTGAGGGACCGATGGATTGGATGCATTTCTTTGATGTGTTTGATATGGGACTAGTGAGTTTCCTTGATTGATGGGATTTGTGACCAATGGGTTTGAAGTGTTTCCTTGGTTAATTTTAGGGACTAGTGGAACTGTTTGACTTTGAGGATCAATTGGATCGTTTAATGTTTGACCTTGTTGCATTGATAATTGACCTTGCACTATGGTTTTCACTTGTCCTTTTTTATCCACTTGGGGTTCTTGGATCACTTGACTTTTTTGAACAATAGGAATAATGTGGGAACTTGTTGTAGTGGAAGGATATGGTTGGGCATGAAAGGTTGGTGTCCAATTTGTGTTTTGGGGGATATTTGTGTCTTGTGTTACCAAATTTATGTTGGTTCCTAGATTTTAAGTGAGACCAAGGTTGGTGCATAATTGATATGCAAGGCTAGTAGTCAAAGGTTGACTTGGCACATTTGATGAAGATAGTTGAGTGATAGCTTGAGCAAAACCTTGTACCAAAGATTGCATTATGGATGCTTGAGAAATATATGCCATGTTTCCCAAAGGTTTCTCCCTAATTGTGTCCAAATCGAATGTTGAATGGATTTTAGCTCTTTATTTTGCCAAGGCTAGCATGTATTGTGTTGGGTTCAACTTCATTAATGTGTTGATAATTTGACGAGTCTTGGGATCTTGTCGGTACTCGAGGAGTTCCTCTACAGTGAGTTCATGTGGGTTATTTGTAACATCTTCTACTTCATACCCCATTTTTTGTGAAGTTTGAGGTGGATCTTGTGATGGGGTTAAGTAAATTCTAGGATCAAATTCTTGTTGGTTGGGATCACTCATGGTAGATGAATTTTTATTTTTCTCCATGTTTTTCTTGTATTGTGATCTTGTTGTTACCATAAATTTTGGATCAACTATGGGAGAAGTGTGTTGGGATTTATATTGTTAGAATTCTTGGGTTGATTAAAATTTTGGTAAAAGTGACCCTCTAAGGTGTGTATTACCAATGATGTGAATGTATGATGAAAATGGTGAGCGATGTAGATGATGAACTTCTATATTTGGACAACACTAGACTTTAGGTTTGATGTTTGATTTTTTGGATAAGGATGCTAATAAACTTGTAAATCCTAAAGGTAGAATTGTGACCTTAGGATATAATTGTTCAAAAGGATGTTTGGATAATCTAGCTAAATGTATGAAGAAGGAATCATTAACACACATATAGCTAAACTAGGTGATTGGTTGATGATAAGCTAAGTCTAGGATGTTGTTGTGTCCACATTTTAAACTTGTTTGTGAGGTGAGATGCAAATTTTTTTTGAGGTGAATGAGATGATTGATCCTAATGTTTTTAACCTAAGAGGGAATCTTTTTTACAAGATCAAGGTATTGAAAAACATGCTTTTCCCTTGGAGTGATAAACCTAAAAAATCAATCTTTGTTTGATGGTAGAACTTTGATACAATATTTTGGTATACGTTTCCTTTTTTTTTCTTTGTGTTGTTTGGAAGTCAAGATGTTTGAAAATGAAACAAAGGTGTACCTTTTTTGTGGGTTCAATTGAGTCAATCTTTGATTAATGATATTTCTTTTACCACATCAAATGTCTTGATTAATTTTAAACTAAGAATGTCTATGACAAGTCAAAATGTTTTCCACAAAAGCTTGACATTGTGAAAAATCAAAGAGTTGAGCCATAATTCCCTAGGTTAAATTTGATATAAGTGAGTAGAGATATGGCCAAACATATTGGGAAACCACTAATATATTATTTTGAAAAAACAAGATATATTTAGAGCTATGCAACAATATATTATCCTTGAAGTGCACTCACATATAAATAAAGGGTTTGAAATTTTTGACCAAGTTGATGTTTGTTTCAGTTGTTTGAATTCAAAGCAATGTGTTTGAATGAATCAATGGGTATGGGAGATATTTTTTAATTCTTCTTCCATATTACTTACTAGTTTGGCTCAACAAAATTAGACACTTTAACAATCTAGAGGAATAAAGGTATGTAACTTCTTAGTAGGCTTACCTCACCCTCGAAGGAATAATTTTAGATCCAAAATTATAGAGGGGTCAAATAGGCCATATCAAGGAAATGTATTGTCTTTATATGCCTCTAAGATTTGTAAACGAGAATGAACTCTTCAACTTTATGCCTCAACTATAAATCAGATGTGCTAAGTAACTTCTAGGAGTGGTGTGCCTACCATGCACTACTTTAAAGGATGTTTCAAAAAAATTGGTTGGCCTCTAGATACAAAATTTTTTAGTGACACCATGAACACCACAAGTATACTCTAGATGAGAGACACTAAAGTCTCTAGCTTCCCCTAAGTGACCCATTCGTCCACATGAGAGTAGGCCCGCAAGGTATAACTGTAGACATGAAAAATATACAAGTTGATCCTACACACTTGATCATCATCTTACTATTATTGTTTCCTCCTAAATCATCCACTTTACTAATTAATTTAATTGAATAATATTTATTTGATTAAATTAATCATACTTCGTCTCTTAATTTAATAAATCAAATTTATATGATTAAGTCATTCTCCTCTATTAATTAAATAAATCATTTTGTGTAATTAATCTGATCATCCCTCTTTTAATTAAATAATTCACTTTATTTAATTAAATCTCTAAAGTCATATCCTTAAATTAAATAAATTAACCTTTATTTGATTTAATCTAACATCATTCTCCTTAGTTAAATAAATCAATTTTATTTAATTAAATCTAAAATCATCTTCCTCTCATTTTGATTTAAATTAATCCTCAAATCTAAATCTAAATTGTCAAATCATCTAATATTCATCTAAATTAATCAAATTAGGATCAAATCTAATCCTAATCACTTCAATCCTCTAGATTTTGCAACTTTCACAATAAATCAATTTATTTGATTTATTAAATCATCAATTTCCATTCAAAAGGGAATCTTTTGTGGAATATTCTTTCAATTCAAAAATCCCTCCAAAAGGGATGGGTACTTCCAACAAGGAATTTAATGCCTCTTACATGTCATTGACATTGAGCCAAGTGACATTAACACCATTTCCCTTCCCTCTAAACATGTCATTTCACCAAATTCAAATTTGAATCTAATATCATTTATTGGCATATTGATCAAAATGTGCACAAACATCTTCCATTCACATCTTGACAAATGCCACTTGGCCATTGGATGTTGAATAATCCCACATTCATCCATTTTTCCTCTTCTCTTCTCAATCACATCTATAAATAAGAGGCTTCTCTTCTCATTATCCATCTACAATTTGAGAGAAAAGTTATTATCTTCACATTAGAGAAATTTCATCTATTTCTTGAGCATTTTCCATCACCATAGCTAGGTTATTGCAGGTTTTCTCAAAGAATCATCTTGTTATTCATAAAAAAAGTGGATCAATCTCCATCATCTCATAAAGCTTATAAAGGAGTTGGGAAAGGGTCAATTTCTACACATAATTGGCACCGAGTTGTCAACATTAGGATCAAATATATCCCAAGTTTAGACCGAGGACATCATGTATGAAGATATCCAACATGATCCACTTAGGGAAATAGGTCAGACAAAACAAGATATTCTGGAGTCAACAAAGCAACAAATTGAAATAATGTCATATGCAGTGGTTAGTTACTAGAGAATGCCTTCTCAATAGGACATATCAAAACATGTAGAATCAAAGCATGAAGGTACTACTTCCATACTAGGGGCAACTATGTCTCAAGAAAATGTCAACATAGGGGGTACGAAGAATCTTGATGGTGAAACCAATGCCAATACTACAACCAACCACGTCGTGAATTTTCATCCACTCATCACCCCATCCATAAATTGGGACCAACATCAAAAGAAGGTTTTGAATCAAAGCACAAAGAATGTTATCAAAGAAAAAGAAGCTAAGAAGCATATCAGACAAATCAAATACATATGGATACCAAAAAATACAAAGAAAGATGATCCCTATCAAACTCCATTAGTCAAAGAAACTATGGGGAAAAATAAAAAAGGGAAAAGTATCCATCAAAGATAGGAAAAAGTAGGATTATCAAGCAACATACAAAGTATATCAAGTTGTTGGTCCTAATTCCATGCACACTTCCATAGCCACTCATCAATGCTCAGCTTCCCAAGTTTGGAGAGTCAAAGGTTCCAAACTGTCAACCAATCCATATTTTATTCCTAAACACACTCCACCATCCACACCTCCATACATGATATCCAATTCTCACATTGACCATGTGTTGGAAACAAACCTTCATCATAAGGATTCAAAAGGAACTCTATCATGATGTGCCCACAAAGATAGAGTTAACTCTAGTATCAACAAAGTAGACCAGAATTCTCAAAAGTTGCATTCAAGTGCACGTATCTTAGCAAAACAAATCCTTCAAAAAGGATATCAATGACACATTATGAAAAAAGCATCTACATCAACACCACCAGATGGTTTAGTATGAGCTTAAAATCTTTCAGCAAAAAATCCAATAAAAAAATCCAAAAAATATATTAAAAAAAAAAATTAGAAAAAGGATTGAAAACAATAAAGAAAAAAAAAATGTCCTCTAGTGAAAACCGCTTCGGTGGTGCTTTGGACAGGTACCATGATGAAAACCTAGAAAACATGCGTCATGTGTAGAATTGAACATATGTGTGTGCCACTTCAGTTGAACGCATCTCATCACATCCATAATAAAGCCAGTGCTCCATCCATCTTATCCATAATAAATCCATTCATCCATGAACCATTTATTTAACCCATTGCCAACTATCTACCTTATCTTGATCTTGAAAAAGTTTGGTGCACACTCTACACTTTCTTATGGTAGACATCTTGACAGTGTCATTTTCATTGATCCTATCATACCCAACGTTATTTGAGCCTTGAAGCATTATCTAAATGAGCATCCTCTATTTGAACACCTTATCTTGTCACAAGATAATCCTTGGCATCCTTTGCATGCTTACCATATCTATCCATCCATACACCTATCCAAGCATCCACCCATGGAATTCCATACATTGCTAGACACTAGGGGTAGATATTTACATCATGCTTTAGGAATAAATCTTGATCTATATCCTCCAAACTTATCTAGTGATCTGAACATTAGCAAACACAAAATCAAATGGTCAAGCATTTGTGAGCCAAAATCCAAATCACTAGCCCATGACATATTTTGATGAGATGATGTTCCTTATTAAGCTTTATATTTAATTGAACATCAATCCAAATAATCAATATCAGTCACATCTAACTTTCACTTCAACGTCACATCAAATCATTCGAACAAATTGTGTTCCAAATCAAGCTTCAAAATTCTGATAAATCAAAATCCAATCAATCCATCATCATCTCGGGATATCCTTCCCAATCCTTGTGTTTCTTAACACTATCCTTGAATTTTTGTGTATCCTCAATAATGTTATCATCATAAATCCATTGATCCAATCAATTAACCTTAGCTTGGTTTTCAATAAAATCCCAAAATCGATCGCTGATATCATCACATATCCATATCTAAATTATTCAAATCCAAAAAATCAAAGAATCAAGTTAGTAGGGTCATCATTGGACTGAACTACATCATCTCTAAGCTTGAACATAGGCAAGGTTGATCTTTCATCATCCCCCAAACATTTTAGGTCAGTCCTATAGGCGTTCGTCGCAATGGCAATCCGTTTGCCCATCAATCTCATTAGTAATCAAGTTTTTCGTCAGTCAAACTACATGGTCTCTGTGAGTATAATGTAGGCAAGGATAATCTATTGATCATCTCTTGAGACCCCTAGGATAGGTCTTTAAGTTAGTCTCTTGGTCAAATCTCAAAAATACCAAAAATTTATAAAATCTCAAAATCCCAAAAAAAGCATCAAAACATTTCAAAAACACCAAAAACATCCAAATATCTGAAAAACCCAAATGGTGCATCCATCTCATCTCGCTCTCACCCACAATAATCATCATTCATAATAAATCAATCGTCATCTTCACCCTTTGGTGAGTCAGTTGGAAGCAAGTCTAGCAGGTTCAAAAGTCAATGCCAAATCATCAAAAGTCTTACGTCTAGGTCAGTAAGTCAACAAGTTGATCAACTTGGAGTATCAATAGCTTATAATCTAATCAAAATCTCATCATCACTTGATCACAACATTTCCTAGGATGCAACCTTCTTGCGATGGACATCAACATCAAGAATCATCGTAGTTTAGTCTTGGCTAGCGGTATGAAGAACATTAGCTTGTTTGTTTACTTTATCTTATTACACTCATTCCAATAACCTCTCGATGATGTCTAAACAAAAAGATTTAGAGAGAAAGGAATGGGGCAACGATCATTATATTTTTATCTGCTATGCTTGTTGGATTTTTTTTGTAAAATAACTTCGTCATTCTTGCTTTGTTTGGTTTGTAGGGATGGAATTCCAAATGTTTTGTTGAGCACATAGAAAGGCTTGCTTTTCTATGTTTTGGTCTGAGATGTTTAGAGTATTTTAACTATATTCTAAATAAGGTTCCATCTATCAAGTGTGAACATGAATACTCCTATTTTATTTTCAACTCAAATTCCATCACACTAGGTACAACGCCATCCTGGTTCTTCATACCTTGATGCATCATACCTACATATATTATCAAACCTAAAGTAATTGACCCTTTTAAAATCCCAACTCTTGGTAAGAAATACATCATCATCATATCTATCTTGTTGGATCCTCTTGTCATCATTATTTTCTTATTCTTCCATCTTTTCTAACATTTCTATCCAAAATTGGTGTGTTGTATCAAAATATACATGAGGCTACCCATGGCCGATGACTGTCTATACATCATCAAAATTGTCTACGTCAAATATCTGATCTTTCTAAATAATTATCTTTCGTCTTTTGATCAATAGAACCACTCCTCTCATATTTTATCATGATCTCGATTGGAAAATCAAATATTTCTGCTTGATCTCTCGAGGGGGCAATATACCAGCTTAATTCTTCCATTGGGGCAGAAATGGGGCATTTAAAAAAAATCAAGAAATTTTTGAATGTTGATCACAATAGTTTATTTTTTGAACCAACACAACAAGTGCATTGCTTCAAAGAGGGGAAAAATGTAGACATGAAAAATATACAAGTTGATCCTACACACCTGATCATGATCTTACTAACATCGTTTCCTCCTAAATCATCCACTTTACTAATTAATTTAATTGAATAATCTTTATTTGATTAAATTAATCATACTTCCTCTCTTAATTAAATAAATCAAATTTATCTGATTAAGTCATTCTCCTCTATTAATTAAATAAATCATTTTGTTTAATTAATTTGATCATCCCTCTTTTAATTAAATATTTCACTTTATTTAATTAAATCTCTAAAGTCATATCCTTAAATTAAATAAATTAACCTTTATTTGATTTAATCTAACATCATTCTCCTTAGTTAAATAAATCAATTTTATTTAATTAAATCTAAAATAATCTTCCTCTCATTTTGATTTAAATTAATCCTCAAATCTAAGTCAAAATTGTCAAATCATTTAATCTTCATCTAAATTAATCAAATCAGGCTCAAATCTAATCCTAATCACTTCAATCCTCTAGATTTTGCAACTTGCACAATAAATCAATTTATTTGATTTATTAAATCATCAATTTCCATTCAAAAGGGCATCTTTTGTGGAATATTCTTCCAATTTAAAAATCCCTCCAAAAGGGATGGGTACTTCCAACAAGATATTTAATGCCTCTTACATGTCCTTGGCATTGAGCCAAGTGACATTAACTCCATTTCCCTTCCCTCTAAACATGTCATTTCACTAAATTCAATTTTGAATCTAATATCATTTATTGGCACTTTGATCAAAATGTGCACAACCTTCTTTCATTCACATCTTGACAAGTGGCACTTGGCCATTGGATATTGAATGATCCCACATTCATCCATTTTGCCTCTTCTCTTCTCAATCACATCTATAAATAAGAGGCTTATCTTCTCATTATCCATCCACAATTTGAGTAAACTCACTATACTCAATTTCATTTCCATACTCAATTTCAATTTCAAATTATCATCAAGCTTACAAAGGAGTTGTAAAATGGCCAATTTCTACACATAATTGGCACCAATTCCCCCATGGGATCGAGTGTTTACATGCTTAAATAGGATTTCCATTAATTTTCATGTTTTGTTCTTCATTTCTTTCTATTTTGGGCATTGTAGATGAATTTCATGGGGAATCTTAGTTCTAACTTGCATTTGGATCTAATAGTGTGTTTTTTTGCTATGTTTGTGTAGGTTTAGGATTGGGGGTTCACAATAACATCCGCAGATTTGTGCTACTTAATTTGGTTTTCACATACTTCATAAAGCCCATTGGTAAACATGCTTGAAGGATACCATGATTTCTCCATTGTGGGATGCATCTCAATGATAGGCCATCTCTAATAAAGACAAGAAAATTTTATTTTTCTTCACCCAAGATCACACGAAGCGCAAGGGGAGAGGATACCCAGTAAAAGGTTACACAAGTATGACAAGCATGAAAGACACTGACTAATTTTAGTGCACAAAAGTAGATGTTATGTTCATTTTATTTGCAGCAAAGCTAAGTGTAATTTTGTGTTCAATTTTAAACCAACATTGCAATGTGAGGATGTTTGGGTTCAATTTTAGCCAACTTTGAAAAACTCACAACATTGTAAGTTTTAAAGCCCAAATTGAAAAGTAGTGGTCCTAAAGAATGAAATAAAGCAACAAGATGGGTTATATGATCCCATGAGTGTTTAAAAAACACTTTTAAAATAAAATATCAAATGATACTTTAATCCTTCACTTCAAGATTTTATGCTCCTCTCCAAACTTGCAAAATGGTTAGTCTTACAGAAAAAAACATGACTATTGCATCGTTCTGGTTTGGAAAATTGTGTCGATGTTTGGCAACTATGTTTCTCTAGTGAAATTAAATAGTGACACTATGTCAAAAAATAGTATGGTTGATTGCGCTAGAATATGATAAATGCATCATTGTTACAATTGCATCGCTTTGGTTCACCTGCAATCACAAAAAAAAAAGAATGATCAAAGCATCAGGGAAACAAATGCACCGCTACAATAGTGTCACCATATTATAATTGCATTGCTCTGGACAAATAGTAATTATGCACCAATGAAATAAATTGAATTGCTATTTACATTTGTGTCACCTTGCTTCAGAACAATTATGTTATTGGGCCCTACAAACTATAAAACACAAAAAAATCAAGGAAGATTGGTCAAATATGGTTAGTATAGCCCTCCTTCTAGTGCCAAAATGTGAGCATGATCATAACCTAAGCTAAACTTGGAAGATCCACTGAAATAAACCAAAATCTAACTAGTTAATTCAAACTCCCAATGAAATACTTGAAAACATCAAACAAGGAAGCCATTAAAAAATAAAATAACTAGAAATGCATAATGGAAACTAATCTAATGCCTCAAATCTCATCCCATTGGAGGATTGGTGCTACATTGATGTGGAATGTCAGCCCTTTCCCAACCCATTAGTTGAAACAAACTTTCAAATAGATTCCATTGATGGAGATTGATGAAAATCGATGAAAGAGAAGCTAAAATGGATTCAAAGCTAAGCTAAAATAGATGCTAAATGCTAAAATGCTAATGGAGAATGCTCTAAAATTAACTATAGTCTTATTACTCTAAATTAAAGTGGATACTTTTCTCATAGAAATGAGGACTATTTATAGGAGAAATAGTTGTATCAATGTTCAAGATTGATTTGATCAATCAATGGATGAAATTCCATGAGAGAAGATGGTATGGATCAAGGATTCCCATCAATGTGTAAGAATGCAAGTTGAAATGAATCAATGGCTCTAATTAATTTGAAGAAGCACACTTCCTAAAAATAAGGAAGTTTGTTACAATATATTTCCCATTTTGGAGGAGTGCAACTGGAGGAATATTCCAAGGGAATATTCCTTTGCAAGTGGGAGGGTGAGAGAAGTTATCTAATTAAGTAATTTGAGAAATTACTTAATTGTGCAAGATGGATGAAATTGGGGATTTCATTAAATAATTAGCTTATTTAATAAAGGAGGATAATACATTCAATTAAATAATTAGGATTATTTAATTAAATGAGAAGACATAAGAAATTTAATTAAATAATTCACTTTACCTAATTAAATAAGATAAAAATTAGTGCAAGAGGGGATGAATTAACCAAATAACATTGATTATTTGATTAATAGGAGAGAATGATATATTTAATTAAACAATCGAAAACAGGCTATTTAGAATGAAATGGTGTTAGTAATCAAATTCAAATGTGCAATATCAACTAGGACAATTTTAAGTGTCTAGAACGAGTACATCATTTAGTTCCCACACTAAAAACAATAGCCTCAAACTTGTCTATCCCCAACTCATTAGTTGGGACCAACAACAAGCACCAATTCTCAATTTGTTCAAAAATGATGAAGCTATTGCCAAATTCACGGAGCTATGAGAAGAGGCATACCTTTGGGTGATCATAAAGTAGGGTTTGACATAGAACTTGAAAATCAAGCATATTATGGTGATAATATTAGATCCTTTAGTTACAAAATGACAACACATGAAAAATCAATAAAATACCCCCTAGTGAAAACCACAAGGTGGCACTTTCAGATCAAGAAAAGGTAAAAAGAAAGGATGTATCCAAAGGTGAAAAACTCTCTGAAGTGCCTAAGGATGAAGTATTCAATCTCCTTGGTATTGCTAAGGATCAAGAAAAGTTAGCAGTGCTTGTTGAACATGTGCAAGTAGTTAATATCAAAACAACCGATCAACCTTAGATAACATATTATGCTACATCTCTAGATGATGAGGAACAACACAACTTAGTAAAATTCTTGAAATAGAGAAAGGTCCACTTTGCTTGGTCTAATTTAGATATGACAAGGCTTGATACATCATTAGTAGTTAATCTTTTTATGGTGTGTCCTGATTCTAAAATAGTAAAATAGAAGCCCAGAAAAATGCATTCTCAAATAGTATTACTGGTAAAATTGGAACTACAAAAGTTGTTGGACGTGGGATTCATCAGACCTACAAACTATCCTAAGTGGGTTTTAAACCTTGTACTAGTGTCGAAATCCATTTGGGGCATCAAGATATGTATGTACTTCTGGGACCTTAACAAGGCAATTCCCAAAGATGACTTTTTGTTGCCCAATATCAACATCATAGTAGATCTTACAACCAAACATGAGATGTTATCTCTTATGGTAAGGCTTAATCCAAATAAATGTGTCATTTGAGTCATTTTAGATAAATTGTTGGGATACATAGTATCTCAAAGAGGAATCAAAGTGGACATTGGCAAAGTCAAATTGATCATCAAGATGCTTCCGCTTAAAATACTCAAGCGAATCCACAATCTGTAAGGACAATTACAGTCTATCTGAAGGTTTATTGAACAACTAATCGATAAATTCCACCCATTTACACATCTTCTGTATAAACGTGTAGCCTTAAAATGGGATGATAAATGCCAACAAGCCTTCCAATAGTTAAAGGATTATCTTACATTGCTACTAGTATTGATGTCACCAGTTGCAAACAAACCTTTGATATTATATATCTCAACAACATCAGCAACATTAGGTTCTCTTTTAGCATAGCATGATGAGTTAGGAAAAGAAAGAGCCATATACTACATCATTAGGACACTAGTAAGATACAAGCTTAATTATACTCCTATTGAATGAGCTTGTCTAGTAGTAGTTTTTACTTTCTAAAAACTATGGCATTACATGCTTAGTCATTGTAGACATGTAAAATTGACCTAACACTTATCACACCTTAAAGGACATTTTCATATCATCAACATCATTATCACTGAATATCACTGTATTTCACATCAAAAGCATCAAAAACCCTGATTTTCTCTATTAATTGAATAATTTAACACTATTTAATTAATTCAAATTTTCATCATTTTAACCAATTAAATATATTTCATTTATTTAATAAAGTCCTAAAACCCTAATTTCTACTATTAATTAAATAATTTAACATTATTAAATTAATTCACTTTTTCGTCATTTTTGACCAATTAAATAAATTTTATTTATTTAATAAAATCTTGAAACCCTAATTTCTACAATTAATTGAATAAACAATATTATTTAATTAATTCACTTTTTCACCAATTTCATCCAATTAAATAAATTTCATTTATTTAATAAAGTCCTAATCTAACTTTATTCCTCCTAATTAGCTAAATAACAACAATTATTTAATTATGTCGCTAATTTACCTTATTCCCCTAAAGCAATTGAATTATTAATACTTAATAATTTAATTATGTCACTTTCCCCAAAATTTGAATAATTAAACAAACTATTCAAAAACATCGTCAAAAATCAAATCAAACAAATACCACTTTGTTTACAAAAGTCAAACTTGATTTGCACATTCAACTCAAAAAGATTAATTAATTAAATCAATTAATTAATTTTCCTTAACCACTTTCATGATTGAGAAAATTATGAACCACCCATTACTCAATCTATTTCCTAACAAATCAATCTATTATTCAATTCAACTGAAGGCTCAAATTGATTTCATCAATTTCACATATTTCTCCACATGATTGCTTCAATTCCATAGATTATTCAATCTATTTCTTCAATCACACTAATTACATAATCAATTTTGACAGATTATGCCCATCTAAATCCTCTCAACATCTTTCGACTGTTGATCAAGATATTCTACTACACAATCAAATGCATTCATTTCAAATCACAAATTCTATATAACAAACCTCTTTCCTCTCAAAAAAGGATCTAAGAATCAGTGTATTTATACAACAAAATAATTCCAAGATCTTAATCGATATTGGACAAAGCTTCAACACAGACACGTTCTTCAAGCTTTTTCACACACAATGGAGGCTTCACATTGATATGAACAACCCAACATCTTCACAAACACACTCCAACATGGGATGGTAAAATTTCTTTTCTTTTTGAATTCATTACGATATTGTAGGATTTCATTGTTTGTTTTCAATAGCTTAGAAACATTCATTTCATGAGTAATGGGCATAGATCTTGATTCTTGTTTTGGGTTAGATTAGGTTTGATTTATTACAATTATCTTGTTTATACTTATAGATTTCCACCTTACACATTCTGGCACACCTGGTGGGACCATGGTCCTTAGTACTAATGATTTTCTGAGCTAAATATGAAGTTGTAGGTTCCAAAAGCGCTTTGGGAAAATCTTCACGCACATGTTCCAGAAAATTTTCACACTTGAATTCATGGTTCTAGCACAATTGACTTGTTTTCTAGTGCTTCTGATATTTTCTTGCACTTCTTCTTTTTGACAGAGGTGCTTTTGACAATTTCCTACTCTTCTTCTTTCAAAAACAGAGGTGCTTTTAAGTTTTTCTAGCCCCTTTTCCTTCTGACAGAGTCTGCTTTTGACTTTTTTCTCACGCTTTTTCCTAGTTAAGTTTTTTCTGAAAGTTGAATGTTAATTTTTGGTTTCTAACGCTAATGGATAGTTGGTTTGAGTGTTTGACAGGTGCCAATTGTTTGTTTATGCAAGGTTTTTGGAAGTATAACTAGCATCTTATCCAAAAAACAATTAACATGCATTCATTGCAGGGAATCCAAATAGTCAAAGAATTCTAAATTTTTAAAGATTTCATAGAGTTAGAGAATTTCAAATTGGTTCTTAAAAAGAACCCCACAAACAAACATTTTGGTTTTGCTGCTCTAAAATGAAAATTCTCAAAGCTTTTTAGATTAGAAAATCCTTTCAAATTGGTGCTTAAAAAGAACCCCACAAATGAATACTTCAATTTTGGTGCTCTAAAATGGATCTTTTAAATCTTTCATAGAGTTAGAGAATTTTAAATTGGTGCAATAAAAAGAACCCCACAAAAAAACATTTTAGTTTTTGGTGCTCTAAAAATGAACCTTCTCAAAGCTCTAAGGAGATATTTTATTTTTGTTGATCAAAGCGATTTCATTTTGTTGAAAAACACTCGACTTCATTTTGATGACCAAATAAGACAAGGATCTAGAAAACACTCTGTTTTGGGCTTAAAAATGAACAAATCAATTTCTTGGCTTGCACATTTGATATCTTTATTTGAAGCCTAGAACATTTCACTTTGAGTGCAATGAAACAAGAAAACTATTATGTTATTCACAATTTATTTTGGGGATAGCACCACTCGAGGCGCTTTAAAATAATCAAATTGCAATGATGTGTATGTTGTGTATTATGTATTTAGCAAGCTAGGTGTCCATCCTCTCCTCTTGCACCTTTAAGTGATCTTGAGTGACAAAAAAATATATTGAGTTTTGCACATGTATTTACATTTCAAAGGATATCTTTAGAGGGCCTAGCTTTTGAGACACATCCCGCACTGGAGAAATCAAAGGCAACCCAAGTAGTACCTTCATTTCGGTCCACTATATAAATAATTGAGTGTGAGGAGATTTCATCACACACCCGGTGTTGATTTCCTATACCAATGACAACCCCCCTCAGTATCTGTGTGATATGTAAGAACCCACAAGGGTTGGGAGGCCTCTTAATTGAAAAAATTGTTGCATGTATAGACACCAGTTATCAAAAAATATGATTAAGAACCAAATTTTTGTAGAAGCCACCCCTTTTATCCAAAGCATTCTTTGAAGTGGTGCATCGAAACTTTGATTCCAAGAAGTTACTTACCAAGTTTAACTTATGGTTGAGCGTAAAAACCTCTCCATTTTTTGCATGTAAAATCATCCTTTCGGGGCATGAGGTAAGCCCATCTAGGAGGAAGTGTCTATCCCTAGGGTGTAATTTATCTTCATGAAATTTCCAAATATCTATTCAGTTACTTGGAAACATCAAACTTTGTGCTTTAATTAAAAATGAACACATCAAAACAAGAACTAAACATGGTTCTTGTTAATGGGTGTTTTTGCACTTTCTCAACACAAAAAGCATACAAGTATGCTATCTCTCTTCAAAGGAAATTTTTGCATCTAAGTTTCAGAAATAACCCCAAGGTCTCTCGGGAGTCAGGTCATGACTTGCAAAAACAACTCAATTGATTGATTTGATTTTCTGGTTATCATAAAGGGCATTTATTGTTTACTAAGCATGGGGATTTAGGTCTGCAAATGGAGTTTTACAAGTTATGGAAATGAGTGAGTAGTTTCTGCAAGTTCAGAACAACAAGATAAAACTCCATATGTTCATTAGATTTGGCTTTACGATGATCTGGAACTTTGTTTTTACTTCAAATTTTAAAGAAATAGAAAAAGAGAAAATGGGTTAGAAGTTTCCTATACCTGCAACTAATGATGAATAATAACAAATGGAGGATGCTACAATGGACAAACTTCCTAAAAATGAGTTCCACTTAACCAAGGATAACCCACAGTCTTACAAAACTAGTGCAATTTTCAAAGGGTCATTGCAGATTTTTAGATTGCTCACTCACCATTAAAGCATGAATAAAAATTGAACTTAAGTGCAACACTATAAATAAGATTAGACAAAGTTTACACAACAATTTATCATCAATAGACAACAAAAGGTATGAGCTAGGAAGACATCAAACACAGTAGCATACATCCACCATTAAAGTTCAACATGAACTAATAACTGTGAGTAACTTAAAACTTGGAACAACAAAGCTAAAATCTACTAATTGGAGATAGAATCATGTAGACATGAGAGAAATACACAAGAAACCATCAAAAAAATTCTTTTCTCATATATTTTTGTAGGATCATGTCATTACAACAACTCATCTCTCTTTGAAAATGAGAGGATGCCCCTATTTATAGCTTTCCACAAGTGAAATGAATGGACAAGATTTAATTACAATAAATGGCCCAGATACATTCTCACTTAAGGTTTCACCTACCATCAAATATATTACAATATAAAATAGACTTTTGTCTTTTTCCCTATTTTATCTTCTAGTCTATTTTATCTTCTAGCTACTTCCAACTTTTACAAATATTTCAGCTAGTATTCATCATCAATAATAGGCTTTCCAACCTCCTTTTGTGTTTTTGCATACTCTACAAGCTTGCCGATCATGGTCAACAACTTCTTCTCTTCTGAGAGATCAGAAATAAGGATATGAAAGGCTATCTTCTTGAATATTTTAGTGATTTTATCCTAGTATTTAGTTCACTTGGGCATATCCTTGATACCTATTTTGACTGAGCAAAGGCCCTTGCAAAAAAATCCATAAAATCCGGTGCTCATGTGTCACTGGCTCCCTGTTCCATTTTCTTGTGAAATAATGGCTTGATATTTTCCAGATCTAGCTCAAGGGTAGGTATCTCATAATCTATCATCAAATTTAAATATTCTTTGATGTCCATCCAGTGTTTTTCCACCCACTCATGATCAAGATCCAATTCATGCAAGGCCTTCTCCAAAATTTCCTTCCGGTAATCTAGATTCATTTGCCACGTCTTGACCAACCAATGATCCTCCTTTGGGAGATCTAACTCCCTTTCCCATGTTTCCCGGGAGAACTTAAGGATGATCTCCAACTTTGGATAGGTGATTCAATACTACTCGAGAAACTCCTTGCATGTGCTTATCATTTCTTCTACTTCCTTCTACAAACTCCATAATTTTTTGTATACTCTAACTGGGTGACAGATGCCCATGTCACCATTGTATATGACCCTGGTGAACCAATCTATAGTAGACTTGGTCCAGTTTTTCCTTTTCTCTATTTTATTTATCTCCTCCTTCAAGAGCAAGGAGGGCACTAGTGATTCAATCAAAGTTTCTTTTTTTGTGGAGGTTCACTATTGAATGTAAGCAGTGAGGTCCACCACTTGTGCTTTCAAATCTTCCTTAGTGGATTGGTGTTTATTCATTTGTTGTATGGTGGTGGACACTGACCCTTGAAGGTCATCTATCTTTTGTTCATGAGTTGTGAGGCCTAGGTGGATAGTATATATGTGATAATATTTCCCCTGAATGGTTCTCATGTCTTTATTTGTCCTTGTGGTGGCTATTTGCAATGTTCAAGACCTAGAAGCATCAAACGTGATGTGTGATATGATTTTAGGATTCTTATCTTTCTGAGTTCTTATCTATGCTTTAGCCAAAATTTCCTCCAATCAGGCCTTGGGATTAGTGAGTACGAGAGATTTCTTCTTTAGTTGTTGTTCCAACCAAGTAGGGATCTTTGTTTGCTACCTTGGTGATTCATGATCACCTTCCTTTTCTTATTCCCTATGAGGTTCATCCTCTTCATCACTAGAAGCTTCTTCATCATTCCTTTCTTCCTCACTTGACTCTTCTTCTTGCAACACATTCTTTCCTTTGTCTAGCTCAATAGTTTCTTCCTCTCCCACAAGCTTATCTTCTCCTAGTGTTGTCGCTTTATCTTCTGGATGCTGAATCTCAACATTCTACTTGAGCTCAAAACTCTTCCCTTTTATCTTCTCTTATTCTTTATCCTTTTCTTCCTCCCTTTTCAGAGGTACTTCTTCTTGCATCAGGCCCTCATCTTGGTTAATTTTTGGAGGTTCTTCAATTATTTCTATATCCACATCTCTATCTACTTTTCCCTTCCTTAGAGTGGTGCCCGTCGAGGTGTGTCCTCAATTTTGTTTTCCCAAGATAGTTCTTCATCTAGCTACTGATCAAACATTTCAAATTCATAGTGTTCATCGAGCTTATCACTACCTTCATATTCAGGTGTTTGTTTTCCCTCCTCATCAGAAGCTACCTTGTCAATGTTTAGGCTCAATCCACCCTCAAGGTGTTCAACATAATACTCCTTATCAGAGTTTTCCAATTCTTCAACAACATCCCTCACAACTTCCTTTGTTTGCTCCACACTGTGCCTCTCCATCTCTTCTGAAATATGCATCATTGCTTCCGTCTTTGGTGGAGGGAGAGGAAAAGAGGCAACAAGTTTGGCCATTAATTTGTGGACCTTGGGGTGAATGATCACCCCGAAGAGCTCAATTGTTACATTTTGTATATAGGCCATGGAGACTTGTAGAAAACTGGGTGGTGCCATGGTGATCATTAGCAAGTAAGGAGGTAAGGTGGAGAGGGTAGGTAGTGGAGGTGGGAGTGAGGAGGATGACAATAGTGAAGTGGTCAAAGAGGAAGAACCCAATACCATCACTGGAGTAGTGGGTGAGGTGGACAGAGATGTCCATGGCAGGTGATGATGAGATGGGAAAATATTTAGAAATGGAAGGTGGTGGAGTGGTGAAAACAACAGTAGAAAGAACAAAAGTAGTAGGTGGGGGTGAGCAAGGCTTCTTAGATTCTTCCTCCTCATATTGTTGATCTTCTTCTTGGATAGTGGGACTCTCAAGAATGAATGTTTCTATTCTCTTTTCATTCTTTGATGTTTGGACCTCCATTACCTTCATGGAGTACACCTTGTGTTTAGGCTTGTGTTCAAGTGCATCCTTCCTCTTCTTGGATTGAGTCACAAGCAAGGATTTGGGAGCTTCACTAGATGAACTAGCAACAACACCACTGACACGCTCACTTTCAATTTCATCCTCAAGCTCCCCATATGTGAGATCTGCACCTTGTTCTTTAAGTTGATTAATTTTACTATCAACCCATTGCTGGTTTCTTTGTTCAATGGGGTGAATGAGGATAACTAGGTCAGTGACCTCTTCCTCAGTCCAATCAATGAGTGTTAGTTGCATATGAACCAAATAATTGTATCTCTCATCCAAAATATTATGATCCTCAACAATTTGGTGAAGAACAGGAAACAAATTAACAGACTTTACAAATTGGGTGGTCATTCTCATGTAATGCCACATCCAGACCTCCTTGTTATCCTCATAATTCACCTAGAGGTATTCAATGTGAGGTTGGTGGGCATGTTGTCTCCCAACCATTCTTCAATTTTCCATGGGGATCCACTCTTCCTATGTCTATGTGTAATTCCATACTATATTCTTCTAGCTCCTTCTCTGAGTACTTGGAACATGGGGTAGCTGGGTAAGAGTACATTCCTTACCCAAGTGTGAGGGGATATGGGACTCCCACCTAGTGCTTGTCACTTAGCAATGCATGGGTAGTCTGCATCTGCCCAGTGAGGTCCAACAAAATAATCGAGTCATTAGGGTAGCATGAAAATCTGTAGGGTTTTCTTGAGAACCCTTCTACTCTGATGTAGGTGAACTTCAGGAATTGGATGAATAGATATTAAAAACCCTTGATGACTGTCTTAGCACTATGTGTTACTCTTCTTTCAAGGTTTCCCTCCATGAGTCTAATAATATGTTTGATGAAGGCCTCATTTATTCTTCTATAATCCTTTTTGAAATATTTGTATTACACCTAGGGGTAGTAGTTGTATACTTTAAGTTCTCCCTTCTTGGTTCCCAATGTCTCAACACAAAATAGTCCTTTATATGAGAACTTGAATACTATAAGGTAGACTCGATATGAATTCATATAGAATTTGGAGATCTTCTTGACCATCATGAATTGATTGTGCAAATTGTTACTTATCATCTTTGACCAGTGGAACTTGGTATCTCCTCGGAGGATCTCTTCTAGAAAATAAAACATCCATTCTTTGAAAAAGGTGGTAGTGGGTAGGCCCATCACCCTACTCAAGAGCGTAACCAAGTCCTGATAATCTTCAAAGAAATCAATTCTATACAATGTTTGGGGTACCTTGTTGGCACTACCCCTCTTATCCTTTAATCACACTTGATTTATTTTCCTCTTGATCCCTATAGGGTCATGTTTGAACATTTTTTGGGCGTATTCCTTTTCCACTTCCTCTATTACATCAAAAGTTGGAATACCAAATGTCTTGCTGATAGATTTTGTGGATAGGTCTACTAGTACCCTTCCATCTTTGGAAATTATTTTCTTGTTGCTAGCGTGGTAGTATTCTTGGCAGGCCATTACCAACTCTAGGGCAACCAATACGGGAGGAAATCCAACTTCCTTTGCAGGACCACTTTCTTTTATTCTTCGGCCCTCCTCTATAGTAGGCCTAACCATAACCCTCTATCTAAACTAATCTATATTTACATGCCCTAGGTCAGTATCCCAGATTGTATCTTAGTTGGATGCAAGTTTGGAGGTGTTCTCCACTCCGTAGAACTGGTACTTCATCTATTATTTTTCTTCTTTTCCCCTTGGGATTCTTGCAAGCTTCTTTCCTTTGTCCTCTTTTCCCATTGGTTTCACTGATGATCCCCTAGTAGGCTCCATAAATCCTACACAAAAAGGCTGTAGTAAGTGCATTGAGAGATCAAGAGGGAAAATAGAAGTTAAATCCTACAAATTCAATGTTAGATGCATTCATATACCCTTGAAAGATCATAATATTCATCATTGTTCAAGTTTTGGAGCTAGTTTGGGAAGTTTGCAAGGGTGCAGGCTTGGGAGTGCGGGTTTCCCCTAGGAAGAAGATGTAATAGTGAATACTATTATAGAACGACATTGGGAAAGGGGAAGTCCGTAGATGACCACCCACATGGAAGTTCCTACATGGTATGGTCGATGAGAAAATTTCTCATGGAATAATTAGGCATGTGCAAAAATAATCTATAAGACACTTAAGGCTATGAGATTAGGATTTGGTGCTCTTGTGGATTTGAAGGATGTGCCTACAGAGGCTACTCAAACTTTGGTTTTGCGTTGGTGAACTTTGAAGTTTAGCATAGAGGAAATCCTACCCGTGGAAACCATGAGTGGAAGGGTGTGAGCACTTTTCCATTAAGGAATGACACTAGGCTAATGGTAATCTGTGGATGAATGCCCACAAGAACGGACCCAGAAGGGCCTTTTGCATTAGAGCTTAGTGTTTACAATATTAGGATTTTGTTTCGAGGAAGCATAGCAAGTAGGACCCACGACGTAGAGGGACGCTAATTTTTTTCCACTAACCAAATGCAACAAGGTGACTGATGGTGATCCATATACCTTGGCCCGTAGGAGGGTTCTGGAATTACAATTTTGATGACGAAACAACGTTAGGGATTTTTCATTTTAGAACAGAAACAAGGTGGAAGCACCTCGTAGGTGGAGTCCCACATGGGAACCTCCGCAAAGTGCTCCTAACTTAGCCATTTTCATTTTAATGTTTTTGAGCTTTGATAAAGGTAAGGATGACACAGATAATGGGGAGGGCCACACTAGCATCTTTGTCGTTAGATGAATGACCACGATGGAATGAGGCTCCATGTGAATGGTGATGTAGGATTTTTGATTGGTTTTGAGGATTTTCACAATGTAAGGCAAGTTGAAAGTGGGAGGAAAATGATTGGAGAGATTTTGATGGCATAGCTCGAATGAATCAGGGTTAGACCCTCAAAGGTTTTCAACAATTAATGAAACCCCAACTTTCAAAATGATTCCCAACAATTTAAAACACTTGGCAACGCAAAACCCTACCTTTAGATTGCGCATGGAACTTGAAAAAATGTAGCTGGAAACCCTTGAAATTTTGGGCACACATAGGTGGCTCTCCTTCTCTCCTTTGAAATTCAAAAATGCGGGGTGAAAATGACAACTTAGGAGTTGTGTATTTATAGACAGTTTCACCATTAATGTATGTATTTAATCCTTGGTTCGACTATATCTGGTTTGGTGAGGTGCGAAAACTTGTGCCCTATTGGATACTTAGTAAGGACTCAAATGGTGAAGGAGGATGTGGGACCTGATGTGTGGGAAGATGCTAAGAGTCAACAGCTACTTATCAGAAAAAAAAGAATGATGTTCTATGTAGAGCTACCTATAGTTGCGGGTTCATTGAAGTTGATGGGCACGATGACGAAAGGAAAGAGGAAACATGCGACTCAAGTCTCGCAACTATGAAAGAATTAGTGAATTTTGGGTAGGTGACTTTGGTCAAGGGGAATTTGATGACTTCGAAGCATATGACCAATTTGGGCTCAAAAATAGGGGCACGTAAAATGAGGCAAAAATGAAGTAACCTAGCAAAAGAAAAATGTAAAGAGGGGGTCCCTGATCTGAATGGGGCATGAGTGTTATAGGAGAAATAAATGGTAACTCTACTGGGAGAATGCTCTCGAGCATTCTAAGGGTAAGGATTCATTCAGAACCCAAATTCTTTGGTTTCACATACTAGAAGCAATTTTCCTCAAATGAACTAAGAGCTTAAAGGAGGACCGAATCCTTAGTTGAATCAGATCACAAAATATCTTAGGAGCATGTGCAGTGAGTTCATTTCCATCCTTTAGAGACCACAAAGGACAACAATCAATCAACCAAGGCAAGCTAAGTAGATAATCTAATCTGAAAAGTAACCTGGACATTGCTCCGCTGCCAGTCAAGCGTCCATAGCCCCGATGGAGATGTCATTGTGATCCCCACAAAAATTGCTCTACTGCCAATCGAGCGTCCATAGCCCTGATAGAGTCACTCACATGCCCACATAGTGTCCTATTTTTCAATATTTTATTTTCTTTCCTTTCTTTTATATTTTCCTTTCGATACCTTTTTGCTCAACTGCATAAGAAATGAAGCTCATAGGGGGTTTGGAGAGCACAGTGGTCACTAGAGCAGATTTAAGATTTTTCACCTTCCAAGGAATCATGACAACTATTGTATAGCTCATCAAGATTATTTAAATTTTTTATCATGTGGAATCTAAGATAAACATGATAGGATTCAACCAAGGTTTCCACAACGGGTCAAGTTAGAGTTCAAGTGAGGAAACCCATTTCACAGAAGCGGACAAAGACTCATGGTAACTCGTGAAGACTTATCCAAAGAACACAAAGAAACATGCAACATAGTGGACCCTCTGACAAGGCTGAGCACAACCACCGCGTCAAGATCGGACAACACCCTCAATAAGGAAATAGTGCTTGAGGTACCATCTGTTGACTATAAATAGGACATCCTCCCGAGTCAGTTGCTTAAGGCTAAGGGCATTATCTCCTAAAATCTCAAAAATCTTAAAGGGGGCAAGCCAGAGCTTGTCAAATTTTTCATGTACCCATTTATTTTCATGGGCCTTGTCCTAACATAGGATGAAATATGCAATACTAAAGGCCTTAGCTTTGGCTCAATGGTGAAACCATCTCCTGATGATGCCCTAATATTTGGTGAAATTTTCTATTGCTTGGGTATAGACTTCTTCCAAATGGAGGAGCGTAGCTAAATGAGCCTCAGTACGTTCTCCGTCCTCATAATATGTGTTGATGAATTGAAGTGTAGGGATCTTGAGGTAAACTTGGAAAATAAGTTGTAGGCCATAAACAAGGTAGAATGATGAATTTACAAGGGCTAACTTATGATGAGTATGATCTACCCATAGAGAAAAACACAATTGGTTATGCCAGTCTTTTGGATTCTTGTCAAGCAATTTTCATATTAGGGTCAGTAATTTTTTATTCGTAGATTCAGCTAGGCTGTTCCCTTGGGGATAATAAAACTTGAGGACAATCCCATAATCAAATACCCAATTGGTGAATTTAAGGGAAGTGAATGCAGGACCATTGTCACAAACCAAGGTAATCAGACAACCAAAATGATTTATAATAAATATTTCCAAAAAATTATTAACTACTTTAGTTGTACATTGTCTGCAAGAAATTGCTTCAGTCCATCTATTACATTAATCAGAAGCAGTCAAAATGTACATGTGGCCTACAGAGGATGGTGGGCTTACCAGGCCAATGAAGTTGAATCCCCACTAGGAAAAAAGGCCTTACCTCGACATTTGGATGTAGCGGAATAGTAGCGTGACTCTCCCCGGGGGTAGCGGTTTGAAAAATGTGACAGGATCTGACATGATTGTTCATATCTTTGAATAAGGTTGGCTAAGTACCCATCCCATAAGATCTGATGGGATATCAAAGGGCCATATCCATGGCCATTTTTGAACTTATCATTAAATTCTCTCAACACTTGGGTCGCTTCTGCCTTTCCCAGGCATCTGAGATAAACCCCCTCATGATTCCTTTTGTACAATATGGCTCCTTGCAGCATGAAGTTGTTTATTTTCAATATCGAAGCTCATTTTTTTACTCCCTGAAGCTATGATGGACACTTCTTATTCAACAACTAATATACTATATCATCATACCAATCATCTGGGGAAACATCCTCCAAATGGTATTGCTACACTGTGAGCTCAGGTTTAGTTTCTTCAATTGTGTGGGTGAGGGCTTGTCCTCAGACCAACTTCATATGCTAAATATCCATGTCATACTATTGTAGCAATGTGACCCATTTGGCTCTTCTTTCTCTTGTCTCATTCTGCATCAACAGGGTCTTGGCAACTGGGTCTAGAACAATCACAAACACTTTGTTCCTTAGGATGTAATGTCTAAACTTTTTGACTCTACACACCAAAGAATATGCTTATTTTTCAACATTATGGTATCATAATCTGGTGTCCTTCAATGGGGCACTCATGAAAGCAATCAAGTGCTCATTATTGTCATCTTCCTTTTGCATCAACATGTTAGTGCATAAGTGGTCTTAAGCAAAAAAATAGATGTAGAATGGCTTCAAGTAATCAAGTCTGACCAACACTAGAGCATCTACAATATCCCTCTTAATTTCATGAAAAGCCTATTTGGCTTCCTACATCCATACAACTTTGGCATCTTGTTTGAGCATGTAATTCAGCAGCTTGACTATTTTTCCAAAGCCTGTGATAAACTTCCTAACAAAACTAATATTCCCAAAGAAAGAATTGATTTCCTTTCTACTACCTAGAGGCTGAATTTTCAATATAGCTTGTATGCACTCTGGGTGTATGGATATTCCCTTTTTTGAAATCATGCATCCTAAGAGATTTCCTTTTGTTACTCCAAAGATGTATTTCTTCGGATTTAGTGAGATACCAAACTCTTTGCATTTCTGGAATACTTTGCATAAGTCAGAGACATGTTCTCCTCTTTTCTTTGAGAACATAGTAAGGTCATCCATGTATATAATGATGTGTTTCTCGATGATGTCTTTGAAGGATATGTCCATGGTGGACTAGAATATGGCTCTTGCATTGATCAAACTGAACAAAATTCTTCTGTATGCAAAATTTCCCCATTTTGTGGTGAATTCCATTTTGTTTTTGTCTTCATTTTACACCAGTACCTAGTTATATCCTGAGTAGCCATCCAGAAATGACATCATTTATGATCCATTTACAATTTTTAGCACTTAATCTAGTGAGGGAACCAAGTAGTTGTCCTTCTAAGAAGCTTGGTTTAGATTCTTGAAATCCACGCATAATCTAATTTCCCCAATCTTCTTTTTGACCAGGACTAGATTGGCCACCCATGTGGAGTGTCAGACAGGAAAGGTAACTTTGGCTGAAAGCAACTTCTGCACTTCCTTAAAGATAATAGGTTCCAACAATGCATTGATCGGGTGTTGATGCTACCAGAAGGGTAACACATCTAGCTTGAGGGGAATGGTATGAGTGATAATTGAAGTATTATATGTTTTGAGGTCTTCATACCCCCAAGAAATCACATCATGATAAGTGTGTAAGGCGTCAAAATTCCTTTTCTTTCCTCTGGAGTGCACACTTTGCCAATAAAATATTTTTAACCTCCTTTATGGTACCCATGTTGTGTGCATCACACTAATTATCTATTGAATCCTTCTCAGTTTTCTAATCCTTGTCCCTTATGTGATCTAAATCAAATATTCTTTCTAGTTGAACCATGCCTCTTGGTATCATGTTGGTCTTTAAATTTATTACCCCTTCAATATCAATCTTAGCTACCTCAAGCTCAAATTCATCAATGATTTATGATGCACATACGTCCTAATTGGTGGTGAAGTCAAGGATGTGATTTCTGTCATTGAACACTTGAAAGTTGGTAACATTATCAGGCATTGATTGGGTAGAGGCGAGCTCTACAGTGAATTTTGTTTAAGCCAGTCAAGGATAGGGGCTGGAGAGTGCTGGCTGCTTGGGCCAAGACATCCGCAGTTTGATTCTTGTTGCATGGGATCAATTGAATATTGAATGCATCTAAGCCTTCTATGAGATCCTGTACCATATGCCTATAGCTGGCTAGCCTTTTATCGTGGCACGAGTATAACTTCCTAACTTGTTTGATGACCAATTCAGAATGCCATGAGTAACCCATGAATTAATGTATCATATTATGCTACATTATTGGTGCAATGGAATTGTAATCTCTGGGAAGAAAAATAAAAATAACCCATGGGACTAATGAGCTTAATTCATGCTCCTACTCCTTGCTTGTATTTGGAACCATCAAAATGCAACATCCAAAACTTAGAGAGACTCTTGCCTTTCAAGCTGATGGAGTAGAAATCTTTTGTTAGTTGCACTTCTATCTTTGTAACTTTTGGCGGCTTCTTACACATAGGTTGGCTATGATCTTGCTGCCTTTCCATTCCTTCTTTTTAAGTGATTTACCCTTTCATGTGTTTGACTATTGTTTGACATAGGCAACACTCAAATTTAGAATGAGCTGCATTCTGCACTCTGCACCTGCTAGGTAGCAATAATGATTTGAAATCCATCCTAGCTCCTAAAATGAGCTAGTGTTGCACACACTTTTGCATGAATTCATGGAAGCCATCAAGTAGCCCAAGATTTCCTTCTTCTTGAGATTATACATCTTCATACTCAATCATCACTTTGTTGCTGCTAGGAAGATGGGTCAAATTGGTAGGGACACTACATAGCATGAGGACCTCTTCAACCTCTTTTTCTTCTTCATCTTGGTAGCAAACATGAAAATAATTGCCTATCTCTATCTCTGTAAATAAAACCTCATTGGTATTGTTGTACTCAGTAATCATGAACTTCATTCATGGATCTCATTCAATGCGGATTTGGTTAGGCAACCCTATCCAGGGTAACCAAAGATGTGAAAGATCTGTTGTAGCATAACCATTCAAAGCTCGAGTGAAATATATTCCCAATATTATGTCACAGGTGTCACGGATATTGGACTCCTGGATATCAATCACTTGTTGTACCCTTAGATTAGCTGCAACTTGCATGCGGATACTATTCATCTTGCCCACGATGTTCACCTTGCTTTTGTCCAGCTATGTGACCTTATGTCGGGAAGGGGTTGGAGTAATCCCCAGTGCTTGGCATACTGAAAAATGGTATGAAATTAGCAGAAGCCCCTAAGTCTAGCAAGAAGTTATGCAATTTTTTGCCTAATATTTGTATTGTCATCAAGAAAGGAGGGGTCTCCAATTTCCCTTGAAACAAACCCTACAGACACATCAGCCTGGGCCACTTGAGTCTTGTCCTTGTCACTACATTTATCCATTGTTTTCACTTGACCCTAACCTTTTGCTGGTGGTTTGTCCAATGATTTAATTTTACTAGTTTGATGGTTTTGGGGCTCATCGTGATCCTTTCCAATGATTTCCTTGATCACGGGTTCATTATTGCAGGTGTCAAATGAAACTCTCTTTGCAGGTACCTCTTGAGTTGATTTTGATGGAGCAGTCCCATTTATTGAGCATAAGAAGGAATTTCTAACAACATACACCCTTAAAAATTTGGAAGTTTATAGACTCACTTTGACCTTCTTTAACTCCTCTACTACATATTCCCTCATTTTCTTGACCTCTATCTCGAAGAAAGTGCATTGGGAAGAATTGGTGGATTGGTGGATTGGTTTTGAGTTACATTGGGTTGCCTATTTCTATTGAAATACTGAGTAGGAACTTCAGGATAGGTTGGATTGTTGCTAGCATTAGAATCAAGTGGGGTATTATAAGTTCTTGGGTTGGGTTGAAGTTGTAAATGGTCCACTAGCTTTTCTATTTCTTAAATTGTAAGGAGTTTCTCTTTGGTGGAACATATGGACCTCATCCTCACGTGGCTCTTCCTCATCTATGGGACCATTATCCACTGAATCAAAGAGCTGAGATAAAGAGCTCTCAGTACTTACCTCCTTTGCTTCTCCTTCCTTGGCTACAACCTAATTCGTTCTAACTTCCTTCTCGGGTGAATTAGTGTCACTTTGTGGGAAGGGAGCTTGGTTAACCACTAGTACTAAAGAACCATATGGCTCTAATGGAACAATGTCTCTACAACTTGATCCATCAACATCATTTTGGACTTCCACTTGAAAGATTTATGCGACAGTTTGGAACTTCAGGCAGTCCAATTCAGAATGCCTGTTTGTCTTATGAATTTGACACCATCTGGATAAGGAAACTTTAGCCAAGTAAACTCCACTTGTTGTTTTGTATGTGCCTCTCAGATGGTCAAGAGGTGTGGGAACACCTTCGCTATTTGGCCTAGTATTCCAAGTTTTGTCATGCCTTTGAGAAGGCCTTCATTCAAAATTATGCCCTAAATTTTGACCTCTTTTGTAATTCTACCTAGAAGATGTACTAGAATCACGATTGTCTCATTGGAGGTTGGCTTGAATGCTTCTTTAAGAAGCTTGGAGCTGGTTGTTTTGGTTCCTTAGATGAATCATCTCGGTGGAAAACTTATTTAATAGTTCAGCTAGCTCATCGATCTAATCCTTATCTGTGTTGCTCTGTTGAGGCACCGAGTTTTGGAGGAAAATGAGCTGCAATAAAGGTTGGTTTTGTTGGGCAGCTGGGAATTTCAAGCTCTGCAAGTATGAAGGCACTTAAGGTTGTTGAGCATAAGTCTTCTAGTGTGGAGCCAACAAATAGATTGGAACTAATAGAGCCTGATTGATAGGTTGTCCTAGGTGTACAATGATCGGCAGCTATGGCACTAGATTCATCAATGGGGTTTGGTGTGCCAAAGGCTAGGTAAGCCTGTGAATTTGAGAGGGGTTGGAAGGAGGCCTCAATGAAGGCAAAGGACCCACAATGTTTTGTCCAAATTCCCTACTTACTTTTACTACTTCAGCATAAGTATCCAACAATCTTGCAAGCGGTTGGTTCATCCGTTTAACCAAGGTGGATGCGAGGTTGTCCAAAGCAAGATAGTATACTTCCCTTATTGAGGGATCATCAACTATGTAGGGTGATTGCATCTTCATGTATTCCTTGTGAAACCTATTATTTAATGCATTGATAGGCTCATTGAATTCCCTTCATACTAATATGAATTTCTAGTACAAATCAGTGGGGCTGACTGTAACCTTGAACTTCTATAGAAAGATATTCTTCATGAGGTCCCCAGAGGTAATAGAGCTTGTAGGTAAATGTATATACTAGTAGAATTTCTCATCCCCCAAAGAATAAGGGAATAGTCTACAAGTGACATCCTCATGTTCGATTTGTATGTCCTTCAACAACATTTGGAAGATCTTAATGTGTTATACTATTCATTGTGGATCATTCGGGTGAAACTTTGAACAAAAACTTTGCATATTATTTGGCATCTCATGGTAGTCATTAAAGGAAGAAGGTGATGGATTATTTCCCAACCAATCCATTTAGGGAAGTGGAGGTGGTAATGGTTGAGTTACAGTAGCTTGGGGTTGAAGTGGGTAAATATCTGGGGCAGTGCCTTGTGAATGGGGTGTGGGGGTGAGGACAACACCTTGGATGTGGGAAGTGAATGTGGGAAGTGTTCTTTGAGGTGAAGGAGAAGATGGAGATGGAGGGGATGGAGGTTAAGTGGGTTGAGATGAATCTGATGCTTCCCCTTTCTTGGATCTCGTAGCCCTAGTAGGGGTCTTTAGCTCTTGGAGTTATCCCTTGTCTAGCGCAGACCTCAACACTCTATGAAATATTTGAGGGGAGAAAGACCCAATATGATGCAGCTTAGCCTAGTTCCCTCCTTCTAGCGCTAGTTCTATTTATGGATTTTTTTCACTTCCTTAACAAAAACAACATTCAAGTATGCTATCTCTATTGAAAGGTATTTTTTGCAACTAAGTTTTAGAAATCACCCCAAGGTCTATCGGGTGTCAGGTCATGACTTACAAAAACAACTCAATTGATTGATGTGATTTGCTGGTAATCACAAAGGGAATTTATGGTTTACTAAGCATGGGGATTTGGGTCTGCAAATGAAGTTTTAGAAATTTTAGAAATGAGTGAGTAGTTGCTGCAAGTGTAGAATAACAAGCTAAAACTCCATACTATTCATCAAATCTGGCTTTACGATGATGCTAAAACTTTATTTTTACTTCATATTTTACAAAAATAGCAAAAGGGAAAAGGGGTTAGAAGTTTCCTAGACCTGCAACTAATGATGAACAGTAATAATAGAGGATGCTACAGTGGAAAAATTTCCTAAAACTGAGTTCCACTTAACCAAGGACAACCCACATTCTCATGAAACTATTGTAATCTTCAAAGGGTCATTACAGATTTTCAAACTATTCATTCACCATTAAAGCATGAATAACAATTGAACTTAAGTGAAACACTATAAATAAGCTCAGACTAACTTTACATAGAATTTTATCATCAATAGACAAAAGAAATATGAGCTAGGAAGACATGAAACACAAAAACATACATCCACCATTAAAGTTCAACATGAAATAATAGCTGAAAGTAACTTAAAACTTGGAACAACAAAGCTAAAATATACTACTTGGAGATATAATCATGCAAACATGAGAGCAATACACAAGAAACCATCAAAAAAATGCTTTTCTCATATATTTTTGCAGGAGCATGTCTTTACAAAAACTCATCTCTCTCTTCGAAAATGAGAGGATGCCCCTATTTATAGTTTTCCAAAAGTGAAATGAATGGAAAAGATTTAATTACAATGAATGGCTCAGATTCATTCTCACTTAGGGTTTCACCTACCCTCAAATACATTACAATATAAAATAGACTTTTGTCTTTTTTCCTATTTTGTCTTCTAGCTACTTCCAACTTTTACAACTATTTCAGCAAGTTCATCATCAATAATAGGCTTTCAAACCTCCTTCTGCACTATTGTGTACTCTACAAACTTGTCGATCATGGCCAACAACTTCTTCTCTTCTGATAGCTTGGACTTGAGGATCTAAAAGGATATCTTCTTTAATCTTTCTATTATTTTCTCTCAGTGTTTAGTGCACTTTGGCGTAGCCTTGAGAACCTATTCTGACTGAGTGAAGGCCCTTGCAGCAAAATCCATAAAATCCAACGATAGTGTGTCACTAGATGCTTGTTCCATTTTATTGTGAAAGAATGGCTCGATATTTTTTGGATCTAGCTTAGGGGTAGGAAGCTCATAGTATGTCATCAAATTTAAATATTCTCCATTTTTCGTCTAGTGTTCTTCCACCCACTTATGATCAAGCTCCAATTCATGCAAGGCCTTCTCCAAAATTTCCTTTCGATAATCTAGATTCATTTGCCACATCTCGAACAACCAATAATCCTCCTTTGTGATCTCTAGCTCCTTTTACCATGTTTCCTAAGAGATCTTAAGGATGCTCTCTAGCTTCAGATAGGTGATTCAATACAGCTTGAGAAATTCCTTGCAGGTGCTTATCATTTCTTCTACTTCTTTCTATAAAATCCAGATTTTTTTGTATACTCTAACTGTGTGACAAATTCCCATGTCACCATTGTATATAACCCTATTGAACCAATCTATAGTAGACATGGTCTAGTTTTTCCTTTTCTCCATTTTATTTATCTCCTCCTTCGAGAGCAATGAGTGTGCCAATGATTCGATCAAAGTTTTTTCTTCTATGGAGGTCCATTTTTTAATGTAAGCAGTGAGGTCTTCCACTTGTGCTTTCAACTCTTGCTTAGTGGACTAGTCTTTATTCGATTGTTGTATGATGAGTGGACACTGACCCTTCAAGGTCATCTATCTTTTGTTCACAAGTTGTGAGGTATAGGTGGATAGTAAATATCTTATAATCCTTCCCCGAAATGGTTCTTGTGTCTTTATTTTCCCTTGGGGTGGCTATTTGCAATGTTTGATACCTAAAAGCATCAATCACGATGTGTGATATAATTTTAGGCTTCTTATCCTTCTAATTTTTTGTCTACGCTCTAGCCAAAATTGCCTCAAATCAGGCCTTGGGATCAGTGACTATGGGAGATTTCTTCTTTAGTTGTTCGAACCATGCAAGGCCTCTTTGTTTTGATTTGGTGATTCATGATCACCTTCCTTTTCTTGTTCTGTAAGAGGTTCATCCTCTTCATCACCGAAAGCTTCTTCATCACGCTTTCTTCCTCACTCGACTCTTCTTCTTGAAACACGTTCTTTCCTCTCCCGTAGGCTTATATTCTCCTGGCGTTGTCCCTTTATCTTCTCGATGCTCAATCTCAACATTCTACTCAAGCTTAATGCTCTTCCCTTTTATCTTCTCTTCTTCTTTATCCTTTTCTTCATCCCTTTCGGAGGTACTTCTTCTTTCATTAGGCCCTCATCTCGACCAATTTTTGGAGGTTCTTCAATTATTTATATATCCACATCTTTTTCTTCTTTCCCCCTCCTCGAAGTGGTGCCCCTCAGGGTTTGTCTCCTCAATTTTGTGTTCCTAGGGCAGTTCTTTGTCTAGCTGCTGATCATATGTTTCAACGTCATAGTGCTCATCGAGCTTATCATTGCCTTCATCTTTAGGTTATTATTTCCCCTCCTCATCAGAATCTACCTTGTTAATGTTTAGGATCAATCTTCCCTCGGGGTGTTCAAAACAATCCTCCTTATTAGAGTCTTCCAATTCTTCAGCAACATCCCTCGTAGCTTCCTTTGTTTTCTCGACACTACACCTCTCCATCTCTTTTTGAATCTGCATTGTTTCTTCCATCTTCGGTGGTGGAGGGAGAGGAAAAGTGGCAGAAAGTTTGGCCATTAATTCTTGGACCTTGGGGTCAAGGATCACCTTAGAGAGCTTAATTGGCACATTTTTCATATAGGCCATGAATGCTTGCGACAAAGTGGGTGGAGCCATGGTGATCATTAGCAGGGAAGGAGGTAAAGTCGAGAGGGTAGGTAGTGGAGGTGAGATTAAGGAGGATGACACCAATGAAGTGGTGGAAGAGGAAGAATCCAATACCATCACTAGAGTAGTGGGCAAGGCAGAGGTGAGGTGGACAAAGATATTCATGGTGCGTGGTGATGAGATAGGAAAAGATTTAAAAATGGAAGGTGATAGAGTGGTGGCAATAGCGGTAGTAGGAATATAAGTGGTAGGTGGGGGTGAGTGAGGTTTCTTGGATTCCTCCTCATCCTCATGTTGTTTCTCTTCTTCCTAGATAATGGGCATCTCGAGAATGAATGTTCCTATTCTCTTTGCATTCTTTGATGTTTGACCCTCCATTACCTTCTTGGAGTACACCTTGTGTTTAGGCTTGTGTTTAGGTGCATCCTTCCCCTTCTTGGATCAAGTGACAGATGAGGATTTGGGAGCTTTGCCCGATGAACTGGCAAAATCACCTCGATCACTCTCGCTTTCAATGTTGTCCTCAAGCTCCCCATATGTTAGCTCGACACCTTGATCTTTTGGTTGATTAATTTTCCTATCAACCCATTATCAGGTTCTTAGTTCAATGAGGCAAGTAAGGATATCTAGGTAAGTGTGCTCTTCCTCGGTCCAATTAATGACTGGTAGTGGCATATCATCCAAAGAATTGTATCTCTCATCTAGAATGTTATCCTCCTCGACAATCTGGTCAAGCACGAGAAACAAATTAAAATAATTTACAAATTGGGTGATCATTCTCTTGTAATACTGCATCCATACCTCCTTTTCATATTCAAAATTCACGTAGAAGTCTTCAACGTGAGGTCCTTGGGTGTGTTGTCTCCCAACCTACTTCTTCAATTTTCCACAAGGATCCACTCTTCCTCGGTCTATATGCAATTCCAGGCTATTTCTACTAGTTCCTTCTCCAAGTACTCAGCACATGGGGTAGATGGGAAAGAGTACATTCCTTGCTCGAATGAGGGGATATGGGACCCCTACCCAATGCTTTTCACTTAGCAACATATGGGTATCCTGTAGCTGCCCAATGAGATCCAACAAAATAATCCAGTCATTAGGGTAGCACAAAAATCTGTAGGATCTTCATGAGAACCCTTCTGCTCTGATGTAGGTGAACTTCGGGAATTGGATGAATAGATATCCAAAACCCTTGATGACTTCCTTACCATTGTATGTTATTTTTCTTTCAAGGTATCCCCCCACGAGTCTAATAATATGCCCAATGAAGATATCATTTACTCTTCTATGCTCCTTTTTGAATTTTTTGTATTGCAACTAGAGGTAGTAGTCGTATACTTTAAGTTCTCCCTTCTTGGTTCCCAATGTCCCAACATAGAATAGTCTTTTATATGAGAACTTGACTGGTAGAAGGTAGACTAGATACAAATTCATATAGAATTTGGAGGTTTTGTTGAACGCCATGAATTGATTGTGAAAATTGTTACTTATCATCTTCAACCAATGGAACTTGGCATCTCCTAAGAGGATATCTTCTACAAAATAAAACATGCATTCTTCAAAAAAACATTGGCATTGGGAAGGCCCATCAACCTACTCAAGAGCATAACCAAGTTGTGATACTCTTCGAAGAAATCACTTCTATACAATGTTTGGGGTACCTTGTTGGCACTACCCCTCTTATCCTTTAACCATACTTTATTTATTGTCCTCATTGACCCTATAGGGTCATGTCTCCACATTTTATCGGTGTATTCCTTTTCCACTTCCTCCATTACATCAAAATTTTCAATACCAAATGTCTTGCCGATAGGTTTGGTAGATAGGTCTCCTAGTACCCTTCCATATTTGGCAATTATTTTCTTGTTGCTAGCATGGTAGCATTCTTGATAGGCCATTACCAACTCTAGGGAAACCAATGTAGGAGGAAAGCCAACTACCTTTGAAAGACCACTTTATTTTATTCTTCGATCCTCCTCTGTAATGGGCCTGACCATAACCCTCTATCTAAACTAATCTATATTTACATGCCCCAGGTTAGTGTTGGAGATTGTATCCAAGTTGGATGCAAGCTTGGAGATGCACTCAACCCCATGGAACTGGTACTTCATATGTTATTTTTCTTCTTTTCCCCTTGGGGTTCTTGCAGGCTTCTTTCCTTTGTCCTCTTTTCCCACTCGCTTCCCTGATGATCCCCCAATAGTTTCCATAAATGTTGCTTAGAAAAAGTGTAGTAAGTGCATTGAGAGATTAAGAGGGAAAATTTCAGTTAAGTCCTACAAATTCAACGTTAGATGCATTCATATACCCTCGAAAGATCATCATATATATCATTGTTCACCTTTTGAAATTTTTTTGGGAAATTTGCAAGGGTGTGGGCCTGAGAGCGCTGGTTTCCCTTGGGCGAAAGCCACTATAGTGAATTTCGTTATAGAACAACACTGGGAAAGAGGAAGTCTATAGACGTCCACCCACATGTAAGTTCCCGCATGGTATGGTCGATGAGAAAATTTCTCATGGAATAATTAGGAACACATAAAAATTGGCTATAAGACACTTAAGGCTATGACATTAGGCTTTGGTTTTCTTTTAGGTTTGAAGGATGCAAACATTGTGGGATGGAGGGACCTCAAATTTTAGAAGTTAAGGAGCAAAACTAGAAATGGGGCATCTCAAAAGTGGAGCTCCACATTGTGGAACCTACAGATACTCTTAACGTTATCAGTCATGCCCTGAAACCAATCTTTGAAGTTAGTCTTGGGAGTGTGGAAGTCAGATGGTAGGCCACTTCTAGACTCTTTTTGATAGGGAGCGGCTATATGGGGATGACAGACTGCAGATGGTGGTCCACATAAGAAAGCTCGTAGAGAATATTTAGACCGGGGTTTTGCGTTGGTGAACTTTGAAGTTTAGCACAAAGGAAATCCTACGCATGGAAACCATGTAGTAGAAGGGTGTGAGTGCTTTTTCATTAAGGAACGACACTAGGGTGATAGCGTCCTATGGATGAACACCCACCAGAACGGACCTAGAAGGGTCTTCTACATTAGAGCTTAGTGTTAACAATCTTAGGATTTTGTGTCATTGAAGCATAGCAAGTGGGACCCACAATGCGGAGGAACACTAATATTTTTCTAATAACCAAAGGCAACAAGGTGACCACCTTGCGTAGATGGTAGTTTGCATACCTTGGCCTGCAAGAGGGTTCTGTACTTAGAATTTTGATGATGCAATCAAAGTTTTAACTCGAGGAGATGTTGAGTGTGGCGCTCGCATGACAGAACAATATTAGGGCTTTGTCGTCTAAGAATAACAAAAAGGTGGGAGTAGCCCACAGGTGGATTCCTACATGGGAACCTTTGCAAAGTGCTCCTAACTTAGCCATTTTTATTTTAACATTTTTGAGCATTGATAAAGGTAAGGACAAAATGGCTAATGAGGTGGGTCGCACCAATGCCTCCGCTGTTGGATGAATGGGCATGACGGAACGAGGTTCCACATGAATGGCGACATGGGATTTTTGATTGGTTTCAGGGATTTTCACAATGTAAGGTACGTCCTAAGTGTGAGGAAAATGATTGGAGATATTTTGATGGCATAGCTCAGATGAATTAGGGTTAGACCCTCAAATGTTTTAAATAATTAATGAAACCCCAACTTGTAGAATGATTCCCAACAATTTAAAATGCTTGGCAATGTAAAACCCTACCTTTAAATCATGCATGGAACTTGAACAAATCTGGTTGGAATCCCTCAAAATTCCTAGCACACACAAGTGGCTCTCCTTCTCTCCTTTGAAATTCAAAAACACCAGGTGGAAATGATATCTCAGAAGTGGTATTTTATAGAAATTTTTCCATTAATGCATGTATTTAATCCTCGGTACGGTGACAACTAGGTTGGTGAGGTGAAAAATCTTATGCCCTGTTGGATACTTAGTAAGGACTCAGACAGTGAAGGAGGATGTGGGATTTTCCATGCGAGCGGATGCTAAGAGTCAGATTCTACTTAGTGGCGAAATGGGAATGACAGTCCATGTAGGGTTACCCACAGTTGCGGGTCCTCCAGAGCCGGTGGATGCAATGATGAAATTCAAGAGGAAACCCACAACTCAAGTCTCGCAACTGTCAAAGACTTAGTGAATTATGGGTAGTTGACTTTGGTTGAGGGTAATTTGATGACTTCAAAGCATGTGACGAATTTGGGATCGAAAAAGGGGCACACAAAATAAGGAAAAAGTGAAGCAACCCGATGAAAGAAAAATAAAAAGAGGGGGTCCCTGGTTTGAATGGGGCATGTGTGCTATAGGCGCAACAATTTTAAAATTTTAAACCCTTTTGAATTAGTGTGAATCCTTTGAGAAGAGCCATATGTTTGTACTCCCTAAAAGATATCCTAAAAAAATATCTTTTAAGGTATTCAAACATTTAGGCTTAGATTTCAAGTCGCATTAAATATGAAGTTAACATTGGAAAACTATAGCCTTTTTTGGTACCTTAAATTTTAATTTTGTGGAAGGAAACATCCCCTTAAAGATATAGAAATTTAGATCTAAAAATGAGTGGTTTTTATATAAAGATCCATGTCAGTCCATAAATTTTTAGTTGTATCACTTGCCATATCTTGAATGAAGAAACAAATCAAATGAAATCATCCAAAAACTGTGAATTATCCAAGTTGTTGCCAAATAGTGAAACTAGAAAACAAATCTACACAGAGGTTGCTTTTTTAGCTACACTTGACCATAAATTGGTCACACTTGCCAAAAACAACTCTCTTTTTCTCTTTGTCCCATAAATAGCTACTAATAAAAATCTACTGCTTTTGATAAACTTATCGCACCTGCGATAAATTGGACGCACTTGATCTTTTTGTGCCCCATTTGACAAAAAAATTATAGTGCACTTGCCCAAAGAGCTCGCTTTTGACTATGTAATTCACCTCATTGAAAAAATACATTTAGAGGTTGCACTTGCAAAAACTGAGTGCACTTGGTTCACAAAATTGAGTGCACTTGACAAAATTCAGACCGTGGTTGATAAAACTGATCACTTTTGCTAAAAACTAGCTGATTTTGCCTCAAACCTATCGCTTTTACTCCCAGTCTTGCTAAAAATCAGAAAAAATGATCCAAAGCTAGTTATAAGATCCTTGTTGAAACAAAACAATTGGAAACCCAGATACACCATATAGTCCTTCATCCATTTTTCAAAACTCCATCCTACTTTTGGAAATCAAAATCAAAACAAACCCACTTGGATTATTCCCTCATCCACACTTCTAAGATATCAATAGTTGTTTGAACCCCAAGGCTAGTTCAAGTAATATTTTCTGCAACATATCCTCTAGAAGAAGAAGTGAGATATCGAACCAAGCCTTTCAAAATTTTGAGTTCCAAGAATAACATCACCCCAAAACATCGCTCAAACCTTAGGGTCTAGAGAATCACAACAACCATATCAAAAAACCAATGCTTTCACCTTATGAATATTTGGCATCTAGTTTCTCTAGTTCAACAACTGAATCTCACACTAGTTGTCATACAACCAAACTTTGAACTGATTGAAGTAGAACAAACATACATAATCAACAGTTTGAGGAGCTTCATATTCGAGACAAAGAAAACACCAGACTAGTGGATAAATGTAGCCAACATCCTAGATAAATAAGAAGAGAAATCAGATCTTGTATCCAGGAGACCCATATTACCACCTCTTGCATGGCAATAGGTATACATCCTTCATTATCTTAGGAAAGACCAAGATCCTTAAACGAAAATCCATATTTTTCCTATCAAAGAAAGATCGTAGTCAAAATTTTATCAAGGGACACATCTTGAAATCTTACCACAACCGAGACCTCTTTCTAAGAAACTTTATACATTCTTTTTAATGGTCGAACCGGACTTGAATACTCAAAAGAAAATCCCAAAAACAAAACACATTTTCCTTTTCCTTAAAACAAAAAATCCAAAAAAACAAAATCATTATTTTTCATAGTTAGGAGTCACACAAAATGTTCACAAAAGATTGATATTTGTTTATGAAAACTACAAGATCACAATATAGAAAGAATATGGAAGCTAAAAAAAGAAATAATAGTGCACCACTGAAAAACACCACAAATGATGAAAGTGGCCTATGGGGCTATAAGCCAAGTGACCTTTAAACACCTCAAAAGAGACCCACATTCAACATAACAACAAACCAATCACCTAGTGAGGAAGAAGTGATCTGTAGACAAGAAGAAGCAATGGAAAGAGCAAACAAAGACCCAAGGGATATGGTCATAGAGGAGGTGGATAGCGATGAGGAAATAAAAAATGAATAATTTTTCCAACATTTTAACAATCCCAAAGTGCTTAAATTGATGGAAAAACTCCTAAGGAAGGATCCAAACACTTACTTCTTCAAGTTAGCACAACTTGGTGCTAAATTTCCAATAGAATTTAATGTGGAAGTTCTTAAAGATCCTCATATCACCCCCTTAGGAGATAACTCAGTCATGAGAGAAATACCCAAGCCGTTGGACATTTCAAAACATTCCACTGGTCTTCTCAAAAGGCAATGATCAACCAGTGGAAAACCCTTTATATAGAAATACAACTCAAATCAAACAAGTGGTAGTGGCCCAACACTACCAAGGAGATCCATCCCAATATGTACCCCAAGTCAAAAATCTACCAACAGGATAATATGTGCCACAAAACACCTCATATATTGATCCTTCCCACAATGTACAAACCCTACAAGGGTAATTCCCACAACAATACCATCAACAAGGTGGGCCACATCAGCACCTTCTACTGTAATACCAATAACAAGATGGGCCACATGGTCCCCTTCCAGTGCAGTATCAACAACAAGGTGGGCCACATGGTCCCCTTCCACCGCAGTACTAACAACAAGGTGGGCCACATGGTCCCCTTTCATTGCAGTACCAACAACAAGGTGTGCCATAGGGTACCCTTCCCAATTTGTCCCATCAACAAGGAAACCCAACAACACACTATCAGGGTAACCTTCAATATAGTTCATCCCAACAACAAGGAAACTCACTAATGCACCACCAGGGTAACCTTCAATATAGTTCATCCCGACGATAAGGAAACTCACTAATGCACCACCAAGGTAACCTTCATTATAGCTCGCCCAAACAACAGGGTGTTAAATATCCAAGATACTTAGAGGGTGGGGTGAATAAGTATCTTCTTAAACTTATTGAACAAATACCATCCAGTTAATCCAATGCATATGATAATCAAGATAAGCAAAAACATTAACTAAACATGAAGCACATAACACAGAGACACCAAGATTTTTACATGGAAAAACCAAAATGGGAAAAAACACAGTGATGATTAACTCACAATATAGTATAACTGGTTATAAGATATTAAAAAATAGTGACTCACTACCAGGACTCGCTATCCAAAATGGAGGCGCACTGCCTACATAAATTATAAAAACAAAATGGCTAACTGCCAGAAATTGAACTGATGAAAGTACACCTCAAAGTACAAATTTAGTTCCTTTGAAGCTCAAGAAATTCGCATGCCAACAGATCACTCTTCGCTCTTTTTTGCTTCCTCATATAATCCACTAAAATTTTCATATCTCAACACATCTATTCTTATCTTCAAAAACATCTTGTATATATATCTGATTTTCCCATAAGTAATAATCAGGCTGGCTCCAAAATACAAAAAAATTCAAAAAAAATTCAACCATGTGGCACGCAACTACATGTCAGCATGGATTACACAAACAAAATTTAATACATTTCACCTTCAACCACTTGTTAGGTCATCCAACAATAGACCTAATAGCAAAAATGTAAACAACAAAATGATACCAGCGACAACCATGGGCATATGTATGCACGAGATCTTGTTCATGCATGCGTTCATCAATGAAAAACCTTTTCCCAAAATCTGAAGTAGCAACTATTGCCGGAGGGAAAATCTGAAGAAAAATATCAGAGGATGATCCTGCATTACCGGTTCAGAATACTGGTTTAACATGACTTTGAATCTTGCAGTTGCAACTCATATATCATGGAAAAATCAATGACAAAAAAAAATATATCAAGAGATGTGATCTTCTTAATTCTTCCAACAATCTCCCCCTTTTTCATTGATGGAAACATGTGCAAAAATAATTTACAGACTTCCTATGTACAGAGTATACTTTAGTTCTCTTTCCACTCTCCCCCTTTGACATCAAGGACAAAGGTCGATTAAAAAGCATGAAAAAAAATATGTACACAGTGTCTAGAATGTAAAACATAGAGAATCAAACTACTGAACTCCCCCCTGAGGAGTTTAACCCAAGCAATGTAAAGACCAAATAAGTTTTAACCAAAGGAGGGAGCACTTTGAATTTCCTAAAGAATTCCTTGCTAGGCCATTTTTCCATTCTCCCAACTCTTCTTAGTATATATCAACATTTTTTTCAAAGACTCTAATGCAATAAACCTTTCTTCAACCTCATCCGAAGTATCTGGGGTTAGATTGATCTTATCCAAATTTTTAGCATTATCCAAGGAATTAGCTACCAGAGCATACTCCATCCTTGCTTTATCACCAAGCAGGCAAAATTTTCTAATTATCCCTTCCTTTTGCTTTCGTAACATGATTTTTTTTCTCTATGTGCAAAAATTGCATTCCAAGTAGATTTATCTCTATCCATTGATACATTGTAAGTACTGGAAATAGTATTCGACTGGGACTCAATGGATTCCATGAGATATTTTATGCTTTGTGTGGCATCAAGCCACCTTATGCAATAGGCAAACCCAAAATTAGCTTTAGATTCACAATCCTTTACAGATTCAAGGCTCTTTTCTACATTGGTGTGTGCCAAAGCACACTTGTCATGAAGGATCAATAGACTTTTCTCATTTAGTTTGAGAGATGTATCCAAGAATTTATGAGGTGTGACATCTTGGAAAGCCTTAATAAAATATTCAATGAGCTCAGTTCCCTTCTAATGAATTTCTAAGATTTCTCTTCTATCGGATGCATGAAATACTTCACATAATACCATTTTATGTATAGGATAAATCTTGTTCAGATCCAAATAACCTTGATTATTGGAAGTTGCAAGAGTTCTGGAGGGATTATCGGTTGGAATCTGATCTACTTAGACAACAATCCCTTCAAGACATCATCACTGGAGGAAGATTCTCAAATGGAATTTTTTTAATCTACAACCTACAGGGATACTTCTTTATTATTTTCAGCAATATCATCTTATTCCTTATTTCTATCTTCTTCTTCATCTGCTTTCTCCTCCCATGCTCTCTTTTCTTCCATCTCCTTTTCTTCTATCTTTTCCTCTTCTACTTTTTCTTCTTCTTTTTCTTCTTCATTTTCATCTTCTTTCCTCTCTTCTTCTTCTTTATCTCTTTCCTCTTCTTCAATTTTATCTCTTTCTTCTTCTTTAGGGTGTACCAAAGGGGTAACATCATGAACCTCTGCATCAACATTTTCTTCAACCTGTTTTTCACTTTTTGGAGCCTCATTAGCAACATTAATTTTTGGTAGCACATCTGTACTACCTGTTTTAGAAAGGATATTGGAGTCATTCATTTCCAGAGGTATGTTTTCATCAGTAGCACCCGAAGGAGGATCTTCTATGACTTTTGTAGAAGATCCTTTTCTTGGTCCAGGTGTCATATAGGATGCACCAACCATACCAAACTTTGTTGCTATACTCTTGGTAGTACTTATTGTTTCCTTCCTTATCCTTTTGATTTCCTTCCTGTCTTTGGTCATCAGAGTATTGGATCTCTTCTTCATTTAGAACAAGTTAGCACAAACATTTTTCAAGGTTTCCAGATCATCCTGAGACAGAGCAAATGCAATTTACTTATATGTTTTACCTCTTATTTTCTCTTCCAACTCAACCGCCTTTGCTCTTCTCTTCATCAGTATCTCCCACAATTTTTTAGGTATATCACTCCTGATATTATCCCACTTAGCTTCTAATATAATGACATATTTAATAATGTCTATTATTATGGTTTCCTTATCTTCTTCACCTACTTGATCATACACTTTGGCTATGGATTTCACGATATTATCTTGATTCACCAAATTATTCACCAAGACATCTATTTTGAGACGAGAACCAGGTCTTACCAGAGAGATGTTCTATTTTTCTTGGTCCAATGAAACCTCTTCTGCAACTCTGGCCTTCTTTATGTCAGCTTCATGATCACTAACATCCTATTCATCAACATCCTCTGAGGATGACATATAGTGAACTTTGTTCGATCCAACACTGGTTTCTTGTTATGCACCTTCTCTGGAGGAAACACTTACCCTTCTCTTCCTTGTCAACTTAGAACTTGGGTCTTCCTCCTCTTCTTCTCGATCCTTAGTAACACTATGATTCTTCTCCTTGTTAGCTTTTTCTTTTCATCCTCGTTTAGTAGGTACTACCAGAGGAACACCTTTTCTCTTTCCTAATCTGGTAGAGGGTCCGGTAGGGGTCGGGCCTTTGCCTTTGTCAGAAGTGTTAGGCTCAATCTTTATTGAAGTTGATCCAGAAGCTGGTTTGGGAGGAGGGATTTTGTTGGATCTCCTTACACTAGGTGATTCTTTAGACTTATATCCTCCAAGAGCTCTTCCTAGAGCTATCTCTTCATCTATGAAGCCAAATATTCTGAGCATTTCAATTACATTTTCCTTTATTGTAGATTTTTTGTGCTCCAAATGAACTTCCAAGGATTTCTCTGCATATTTTCCAATCTGGGGTTCATTTTCATCCTTTGGACTCTTCAATAAGATTTTCACATACCCTTTAGCTTCTTCTTTTGTGATTTCATAGCCCAAGAGTTGAATCCATATGGTCCGGGGTTCAACTACTTCTACCATGCACTCATCAGAAGACACATGAAATATAATGTCATTCTTATATTTTTCAACAATATTCCTTGGAATTTTGTCTCCATCATTCATATTTTTCTTGAATACATATAAGAATTCCATCAAGGCATTTTCTATGTTGTTCACATCTCCCAACTTACACATATGATCAAAAATATGATGGGCAACTAGTTAGGATGGGTCCCAAAACACTGTTTCAAATTTTCCCAAAAGAATTACGAGGAAATAGAATAATAGGAAAACAATTAGAGAACCAAAATTTAAAGGATACTTCTTCTCCTTTGAAATTCTCAAGTTCTCAACCACTTTTTGTTTGAGAAGCTCAAATAGATCATAATTTGCACCATTTACATTCATATCAAAACCAATATAAATTGTTGTGGTAGACACAAAGTTCTTTGTTGGTGAAGTAGATTTTATGACCAATCATTATGGATATATACTTCACAGATGGATTAGCGATAGGATTTGTTGCAAGTTCCCTCTTATCATAAGTTTCATCGGTGAGATTCATCACCACTTCATTTTTCACTGCTTTTAGTACTAGTATTGGTCTGGTGTCACGGAGTTTGGTGAAAAATTTTATTGCTTCCTTAGTTATAAAGTGCAACTCATGGGTCTAGAATAACTAAGGACCAATTTTACATACGAATTATCCACTGTGGAACAAAAATTCAAGAAGTTGTTCTAACAATCCAAATTATTTGTCACAAGATTCGAGTACTCAGGTTTCACAAATAAATCATCTCCAGTGAGTTCTTTTAGCCATATTTCAATCAATTTGGTGTGATTTAATTCATTAGTCTTAACCCTAATGTACATTCTTGTGTCCTCTATCAACATAACACCATGAGGAATTGAAGAGAAAGCGCTCATAGGGTCATCCTCGAAAACCTTCATCGAGTATTTCCTGTAGGAGGGTCTAGGTCTCTTTGTTGTATGTATGACTACAAGAGTTTCCATTTTCCATATATCAAGATTTTAAAGGATTCAAAAAGAGAATTTTCACAAGTTCACAACTACACAGAATTGAAAAGTACCATTTTTCTTCACAAATAGCTGAAACTAGGGTTTGCACTAGTCGTACTTCAATTCACTCCAAGTCACTCTAAATCGCTCTTCACCTCCTTTGAATGCACAAGTGATCAAAATTCCTTTATGATTTTTCTTTATAGATTAAAGTGATGCCCTAATTCACATTAAATGCAATAAATTTCAAAAAGTTGACAAAACCCTTCAACTACGCTGAAAAACTCTAATATGCTCCGCAAGCGAGCATACATGCACTTTTTCTTCCGAGTTATTTTTCAAAACCTCTTCCTATTCATCTTTAACAACATCTCCTCATGCCAAAGGTTGACATGCCCAAAATTAGGGGGTTCAAAAGATTTTCTGCTAAAGCTCCCCCTAAGACCATGCTAGGTCTAGTTCCAAAGGGATTGTCTGCACCAGATGAGGGCACAGATGCATCAAAGGATTCTAATTCTTCTTTATTTTTCCATATCTTACTCATTTCTTGCTTAACTTCCTCTTTGTCAACCTTCTTCGCAGGTTCATTCTTCTTTATCAAAGATGATTGTTTTCCCTTTTTACTTTTGCATACCTTTGAGATATGTCCTAGTTTGTTGCAATTATAATAGACAATATTTCTTTGATTTGATTGACTTACATTAATCCTTGATCTGCACTGATTCGCTTTATGTCCATATTTGTTTCAAGTATAAAAATAACCAACTAAGGATTGGTTAATTCTTACTCCATTAAACTAGTTCATCATCTGAGTTTTGTATTCACTAGCTCTATGTCCAAACTTATTACAAGAATAACATTTTTCGGGGAAAGAACCAAAGAACTAATCCATTCTACTTCTGCATTCAGTTTCCTTATGACCAAACTTGTTACATGAAAAATAAGTGCCATTGAAAGATGGGTACCTTTGTGCATTTGGCTGTCTAACAGGTGGTTTCCTTCCCGGATTAATTTTCTACTTCCCTTTATCTTGTGTCTTTTGATCATTTGTAGATTTTGAGCTTTCACCTAATTCCAGTCCCAATCCACATTTTTCCTTAGAGGGTTTCTATCCCGCAATCAGTTCATCAAGCTTGGTAGATCTTGTCTTGAAACTATCTTCACAATTTTTTTTTTCCATTTCTTCTCTTAGAGTTACTACTTCTTTTTCAAGCCTGAAACATTCATCAGACTTAATCTTCATTTCTACATTCAAACACTCTTCAATTCTCTTCTTTTCTCCCACTTGCAACTTTAGTCTAATAATATCTTCATTTGCTTATTTCTATTGGTCACTGACTTCTCTATGTCTCTCTTTGAATTTCTTTAATTGCTCCAACTTTTGGACACATTCATTTGCTTCTTCAAGATTTTCTTTTAGATCTATATTCTCATTTTTAGCTTCCTCAAGATCATCAAGGGTAGTTCAGAGCTCTGCATTATCACCCATTTGTTCAATCTCCAAGATATTTGTCAAGTTGTTAAGAGGAATCAATCTCTGATACCAATTGTTAAATATCCAAGATACTAAGGGGGGGTGAACCAGTATCTTCTTAAACTTATTGAACAAATACCATCCAATTAATCCAATGGATATGATAATCAAGATAAGTAGAAGCATTAACTAAACATGAAGCACATAATATAGCAATGCCAATATTTTTACATGGAAAACCTAGAATGGGAAAAACAATGGTGAGGATTAACTTACAATATAGTATAACACTGTCTAAAATGGAGGCTCACTTCCTATAGAAATTATAGAAACAAAATGGCTAAGCACCAGAAATTAAACTGAAAGTACACCTCAAAGTGCAAATTCAGTTCCTTTGAAGCTCAAGAAACTTGCATGCTAGTAGATCACTCTTCACTCTTTTTTGCTTCCTCATATAATCCACTAACATTCACATATCTCAACACATATATGATTATCTTCAAAAAAATCTTTTATATATATCTAATTTTCCCATAAGTAAGAATCAAGTTGGCTCCAAAATACAAATCATTTTCAAAAAAAAATCAACCATGTGGCATGCAACTACATGTCAACATTGATTACATAAACAAAATTTAATTCATTTCACCTTCAAATGCTTGTTAGGTCGATGAGTAATAGACCTAATAGAAAAAATATAAACAATAAAATGATACCGATGACAACCACGAGCATCTGTTCACACGAGATCCTGTCCATGCATTCTTTTATCAATCAAAAACCAATTCCCAAAATATGAAGTAGCAACTATTATCGGAGGGAAAATCTAGAGAAAAATACTGGCGGATGGTCCTACATTACCAATTCATAATACCGGTTTAACATGACTTTGAATTTTTTAGTTGCAACTCATATATCATGGTGACATCAATGATAACAAAAACTATATCAAGAGATGTGATCTTCTTCATTCTTCCAACACAGGGTGCACTGCTAACACACTACCAAGGTACCCCTCCTCAACAGCAACAAGGAGCTAAATCTCATTACATTCAATAAGGAGCTAAGCCTCCTTTCATCCAACAAGAGCTAACCCTCCTTTCATCCAACAAGGAGCTAACCCTCCTTTCATACAACAAGGAGATAAACCTCCTTACATTCAACAATGAGCTAACCCTCCTTACATTCAAGAAGGAGCTAATCCTCCTTACATCCAAAAAGGACTTCACTCTCCTTCCACCCATCATATTTATCAAGGTCTTGTACCTCAGCAATACCTGATCTATGACCAAAACATGGTAGGAGAACAAGGCTACTATGCACCAAATCCTTAAATGAATGTACCAAAAATAGAAATGTAAATACAATTACAGGCCATGAACCAAAGGATATCAGATATGTAGATAGGGAAACCAAAAAAGACTTATATCCTTCAAGATATATTTCCATTTCCCTTTGATAGTTCCATCACTATGCTTCCCTTCTTGAAAAACTTTGAGATACCAATGTTTGACAAATACAAAGGAAAGGGAGATCTAGTAGAATAAATGAGAGATGTTTTCAGTAGCATGCATGGAATTCAAAAATAATGAATCTTACCTCATGAGGCTCTTCCCATGTATTCTTACTAGTCACGCCATGGAATGGTTCACCCATCTACAACCAAGGATCAAAATTTTTGATGAATTGACTACCAAATTCATAAGCCACTTCTCATTCAATATAGAGCAAGACATTACCATCATGGACCTATTCAAGATTAAATAGAGTCAAGGAGAACCCTTTACCTCCTACCTACAAAGATGGAGACATAAGGCTAGTAGGTGCAAGTGGCCAATTCCCAATAAGGAAATAGTAGACATATTCATTTAAAATGTCCAAGTAGAGATAAACTACAAACTCACCATGTTGTGTCCCACTAATTTTGAAGAGGCAATTGAGGAGGGACTGCACATAGAAAGGGCCCTCCTAGCAAGAGGGGTGATCAAGCTAAACAACCCAAGAGATAATTATTCCAATTTGAATGAGAAACCTAAAATTTGGGCCAAGAATAAAAATGTTACAAATGATGAGGTAGTTGATGCTAGAGAAATATATAATACACAAAATCCTAATGTACCTCATAACAAACCTCAAGTGGCACAAACAAGCTATCCTCCTAATAATACACAAAATAATCAACTTACCTATCTCAAAACAATCAGATAGTCAACCAACAAACATATTAGGGAGAGCAACAAAAAAAATTATATACCAAGAAGGAAGTTCACTACATTAGGAGAGTCACTTGAGATGATCCTGCATAAACCAGTCCAAAAAAACCTCATCAAGGTCAACGATCGCCCAAACTATGAGGATCCGAGCTTCAAAACACCATGGTAAAATTGAGAATGATTTATGTGAGTTCCATAAAGTTAAAGTACATACACCAAACAACCACATGATACTCAAACACATCATAAAAGACTTGATAGATAAAGGAGAAGTGGATGTGAGACATCAGCTGAGGAAAAAATATCTCCAAATATAAACAAACCCAATTCCAAACCATAATAAGAAGAGTGACAAAGGAAAGGACCAAGACTATCACAATGCTGACTACACTTATGGTGACATAGTTCTAGGTACCCTCTCTCAAGAAAATGACAATAGGGTAGATATATTGACTATACGAGGTGGAGACAATGACTGTAATGTGGCTACTTGTAAAGGGAGAGTTACAATACAAGGAGCCCCACCTAAACGCATAACTAAGTCATAAAATGACTAGAATATTATGGAATAGATGAAGAAGACTCTCCCCTTAATCTAAATCCTAGAACTGCTAAAACTATCACCCGCACATAGGGAGGTACTAGAAAAAATCATTAGAAGCATTGATCCCAAATGACCTTGATCCTAATCAGTTCTAAGCAATGGTTGGGAAAATCAGATCCAATCATCATTTAGTCTTTTTCAAGAAAGACCTTCCATAAAAGTTATTCCATGACCAAGCTCTCTACATAGAATTTGGTGTCCACAAGAACGTGGTCAAGCGATTGTTGATAGATATAACGGTGTAGGTTTAAACATTTGTACCTTGAAATTTGTGAAATAGTTGGGGTATTTTGATGATGTGATAGACAAAGAAAACAACATTATTATAAGTGTCTATGATGACCCAGAAAGGAACTCAGAAGGGACAGTCAGGCTACCAGTGCAAATAGGACCAATAACTATGGAAACTACATGTCAAGTACTTGACCCTGATTTACTTGACAACCTCCTCCTAGGCTGCCCTTGGATTCACACATTACAAGAAATTCCTTCAACATTTGATTAATGTTTAAAGTTTCCTCATGAGGGAAAGGAGGTGACATTGTATGTTGATCTTGAATCCTTCCACTTTTGTGCAAAATTGGAGAAGTATAACAAGATCCAATGTATACCCAATAATGAAATATATTTTCATTCATTCTCATATGTTGACCCTTTCACACTACCATCAACCTCAAGTAAGCCAACATCAAGTGAGAAACCAAAAATCAAAACCAAGGTTCAAGTACTTGACAAAGGTAATGGAACTTATGGCTTCAACCAAGTATTTTGCATTGGTATGCTTCCACCAACACTTAAGGTCTATAGAGGACTGAAGGAGATCAAATATGTTTAAGTAGTGACAATGGTAGCTAAACCCACCATTTTCACCAAGTGGGGAGATTTGAAGGATGAATATATATTCAAAGAAGACTTATCCTCTATGATCTACACAGAGGAATAATTTGAACCAGAAATGCCACAATCCCTTCTAATAAACCCTAGTAGTAAAGGCTATCGATTGGCTCAACAAATGGGACATAGGGGATCAGGCAATCTTGGACTACATAAAAAAGGTAGATGGGAACCTATCATAGTGGAACAACAAAAGAAAAATATGGGACTGGGTTATGATTCAAAAGATGTGGGAAATCCAAAATATAGATGTACCTTTTTTGAGAAACGAGCGTCTTCTGCTAGCATTAAGACATTGGATATCTACCACATTATGGACAAAAAGTTACCCATCGAAGACTTATTTGAAGTTTTCTCCATTGATAGGTTCCCTATCCATCTTCTAAAAACCATTCCCAATGACTATTATTATTCTGAAATGGACTCTATCGAGTACGAATGAGACTCTCCTTCCTTTTTCACTAAATATAATTCCCTTGTCTCAACTAATGATGACCTAGACACCTAATGGGAGAATTATTCTAAATCCATATTAACCATCTCAAAAACCTCTATAAGTTTTTTGGATATCAATGATAGCCTACCCCTATGATACCCACGACTGATAGATTGGGATCGACAATAACATACACATGTTCTGGATCAATTCTAAAATGATGAAGCAATCATAGAGTTCATGGGACTTCAAACTGACATACCAACCAAAGATCACAAAGTGGGGTTCATCATGGAACTTGAATAGGTGGCATACTTTGGTGGGAATATTGTATTTTCTAGTCACAAAAGTGAAAAAGATAATGTAACAATTAAAACAAGATCCCCTAGAGAAAACCACAATGTGGCTCTATCATATCCTAAAAGAAGAAAATAAAGGAAGAATATGAAGGTGAAAACCTCCCAGAGGCACCTGAAGCTGGAAGGTTCAATCTCCCTATACCTGAATATCAAGAAAATTCAACGCTCCTAGTAGAAGAAGTAGAATCCATGAATGTTGCCACAACAGAGAACCCAAAGATCACATACCATGCAACATCACTTGATTTTGAATAGAAAGCAAACTTCACAATGTTCATCAATGGAAAAAAAATTAAATTTGCATGGACCTATGCAGATATGCTTGGACTAGACCCAACACTAGTTGTACATCATTTACTCGTAGTCCCTAAAGAAAAACCTATCAAGCATAAATTAAGGAAAATGTATCCTCAAATAAAATTGTTGGTAAAGGTAGAACTAATGAAGTTACTAGATGGGTCTCAAAATGGATGTCAAATCTAGTACTAGCATCAAAGCCCATTGGGGGCATAAGGATCTACATAAATTTTTGAGACCTGAACAAAGCCTGCCCAAAGTATGACTTCTCACTTCCAAGTATTGACATGATAGTGGATCTAACAATAGAGCATGAGATGCTATTATTAATGGATAGATTCTCCAAGTATAATCAGATAAAATTATGCCTTGATGATCAACACAAAATGACATTTACTTGTGCTTGGGGAACCTTATGTAGGAATGTAATGCCATTTGGTCTAAAGAACGTAGGAGTGACCTATCAAAGAGAAATGACAATGATCTTCCATGACATGCTAAACACAATCATGGAGGAATATGTGGATGATATTCTAATAAAGTTCATCAAAAGGGAAGATCACTTGACTAATCTTGCAAGGTGTTTGATAGGCTAGAACAATATAACTTGAGACTTAACCCACAAAAGTGTGTGTTCAGAGTAACATCCAAAAAGCTACTAGGGTACATAGTGTCAAGAGGGGGCATTGAGTTAGATCTTATGAAAGTGAAGGCCATACTAGAGAGTCCTCTACCAAATACATTAAAACAACTCAGAAGTCTCCAAGGGAAGCTACAATCTATTAGGCAATTCATCACACAATTGGCAGACAAATGTCACCCTTTTACCCATCTCCTCCATAAAGACATCACATTAAAATGGGATGGGAGATGTGACCATGCATTCCAACAAGTCAAATAATACCTACTTATTCCTTTGTTCTTAATGCCATCTATTCTAGACAAACAAATGACACTCTATGTGTCTACAACACAAGAAAAATTGGGAGCTCTCCTAGCATAGCAGGATGATAATAACAAAGAACAAGCGGTCTACTGCATCGGTCGAACACTGGTGGGTTATGAGTTTAAATAGTTACCCACATATTGAGCATGTCTTTTAATAATATTTGTGATGCAAAAGCTGAGACACTATATCTTAAACATAAAATTAAAACTGATTTCCAAGGTAGACCCACTAAAGTACCTACTAGAAAAAGCAACCTTAAAAGGAAAAATTGCTAAATGGGTAATGATTCTGAGTGATTCAAAAATAGAGTATGTAGATAGGAGATCCATCAAGGGAAAAATCATAGTGGACCAACTAGATGGTGCATCGATGGAGGATCATAAGCTTCTCATAGTAGACTTCCCAGACAAGAGTATATTGTTGAGATAACAAACAAGCCATTGGACCTTATATTTTGATGTGTCCTACACTCAACATGGCTCTAGAGAAGGTATCCTATTCCTCACACCACAGGGAGGTAGTATACCGAAGGCATACACAATAGCTTTCCCCTGCACAAAAAATATCTCAAAGTATGAAGCTCTAATTATGAGGCTCAAGATAACTATTGAGTGGAGCATAAAAGAACTATAGGTCTTCGAAGACTCCCAATTGGTGATCAAGAAAGTGAATGACGAGTACCAAACAAAAGAAGATAAGTTGATGTCATATAAAAGGATGGTGGATAGCTTCATGGAATATTTTATCACAATAAATTTTGAACAGATTCCTAGGATCAACAAAGCAGTCGATGCCATGGAAACAAAAGGTTTGCTTCTTGATATTCTGTAGAATATCCTAAATATGAGTTCCTTGTAGAACAACTGCTCATATCAACATTCAACATCTCAAAATCAAAACTAGTGTGTGTTATTGTTGGTCCTAACTCCCCATGGTACCAAGACACATTTTATTACATCCAGCATGGTATCATTCCACTTGACTTAACACCCACCCAAAAGAAGACCTCTACCTATAGGAATTCCCAATTTATGATCCTAGGAGATACTCTATATCGTCACAGTTTAGATGGTATGTTACTCCAATGTATTAACATAGAAAAAGTGCAAACTAAATTACAAGAGGTACATGAAGGTGTTTGTGGGTCCCACTCTAGCAGAGCTAGCCTAGTCCAAAATTTGTTGAGAATGGGGTATTATTGGATCTCTAGGGAACAAAATTATATTCAATATTCTAGAAAATTCTAACAATGCCAACAACATAGTGACCTTGTTCATGCACCAACATAGGAGCTGAGACCTATCACCACACCATAGCCTTTCTCATAATGGGGATTAGATTTGGTAGGTAAGATCTCTCCTGCTTCCTCTAACGGACCTAAGCTTATTATTACTAGACAATTGAGTACTTCACCAAATGGATAGAAGCAATTTCATTGACCTACATCACCGGTAAAAAAATATCAAAGTTTATCTTAAACTATTTAATTTATAGGTATAGAATTCCTCAAACAATTATAACATACAATGGAATCCCATTCAAGAATCATGACATCCAAGAATTTTTTTCCAAATTCTCTATCTAACATAGATTCTCTATGCCCTACTACCCCCAAGGAAATGGTCAGACTAAAGCATCTAACAAAACCATACTGAAGATACTAAAGAAGACTATTAATGATACCGACTATGATTGGCATTTGCAAGTGAACCCAACTCTATGGGCTTATCATACCAGTATCCAAACACCTACAAGTGCCACACTTTTTCTCATTGGTATACAGATCAAAATTTGTCTTACCTATTGGAGTTGAAATCCCCTCATTGTGAATGTCACTACAAGGCATGGTTAACAATTAAGAATATCAGGTATCTAGATTAAATGAGTTGGAACTCCTAGATGAAAGGTGTTTGAGCATGTTAAACCATCTACAGGTTTATTAGAATCGGCTCAAATGAAGCTATGATAAAAAAAAAGACAAAAAAATTAAGGTTGGTGATTTAGTACTCAGGGAGAATAAAAAATTACAACTGAATCAAGATGGAAAAGGAAAATTTGAACCTAATTGGTTAGGCCCATTTATCATCACAAGTTATTGCTTTGGAGCTTACTAATTGGATACTCCTAAAGGAGAAACCTTTTCTGAATCGTTGAACAACAACCACCTCAAGAAGTTCTATACATGAAGCACATTAGAATACCCTAGGAAAAAGGGTTAGAGAAAAAAAAAACAAGAAAAAAGAAGAAGAAGAAAGAATATGGTAAAGAGAAATAAAACATTCTTTTAGTGAAAATCACTTTGTGGCCCTTCTAGAATAGGTACTGTAGTGAAAACTTGGTAAATAGGTGCTATGTTTGAACAAGACTTGCATCGTTATCTATCGATACTATCTCAAACATCCACCCATTCATCTCATAATAAAACATGTGTCCAACCATGGCTTGTTATTGATTTAAGAAATTAGTCTTGTATTGAACTAGGGGAAACTTCCCAAATTTGGTTGTGGATTAGATCCTTTTGCGTCCTATCATGGTCAAAACAATAAAATAAAAAAACATAGTAAAAAAATACAAAAAATCAAAAACATTCTAAAAAGAACAAAATTAAAAAACATCTAAAAAACTATAAAAAATCAAAACAACTTTGGATTATTCCTTCACTCAACAATTCTAAGATATCAACATTTTCTTGAACCTCATAGCTAGTTCAAGTAGATTTCCCGCAACATATCCTCTAGAAATAGAAGTAGAATATCAGTTTAAGTTATCAAAATTGTTTTAATTCCAAAAATATGTTATGATTTGAGTCAAAACAATCAAACTATGTGGTATTTGCATGTACAATGTAGGCAAGGCTTATCTCTGATTAACCCCAAGGCCTTAGGTCAGCCCCCTTGGGTTTCTATCATGCTTTCTTTCAACTTATTCAAAAAATTCAAAATCCAAAAAGTAGTCACAAAAATCCAAAATCCAAAAACATTCACAAAATAGAGAAAATACAAAAGCATTCAAAAAACATGGGCACATAAAAATAGTCAAACTATGTGGTCTCTATGTGTACAACGTAGGCAAGGCTTATCTTTGATCAGCCCTCAAGGCCTTAGGTCAGTCCCCTTAATCTTCTATCATGCTTTCTTTCAACTTAGTCAAAAAATTCAAAATCCAAAAACAATCACAAAAATCCAAAATCCAAAAACATTCACAAAACGGAGAAAAATCAAAAACATTCGAAAAAAATGGTCACATCAAAACAAGTGAACTACAATCCTCTTCAATATATAATGTAGGAAAGGCTTATCTTTGATGAGCCCCCAAGGCCCTAAGTTAGTCCCATGAAAACAACAAAAACATCATAAAACTTAGAAAAATCAAAGATCCTAACTCCATCATCACAATCCACAATAAAATTTTCAGCCATAATAAAAAAATCATCATCATCAACCTTTAACAAAAAAAACAAAAAAACAAAGCAAACATCAAAAGCTGTAACTTTCAAGAAAACAGTCATAAATATTTGATTACAAACAAACTAAAAAAAGGAAAAAGTATCATCTACCTATCTTTTGACAAATCATCAACAACATCCCAAGATATGCCTTAACAGATCTGTTCCTATGATAGACATGATCAACACCAAATAATAGCCCCAACTCAAACTGATATGGAAAGTGATACTACAACTTTGTTTTTATCTTTTTATAGTCTTATCTTTATGGTTTATTTTATTGACTCATTCCCAGGATCTCTCGAGGATGTCCATAAGGATTTAGAGAAGAAGGAATGGGGGAAATTGACAATCATTTTGATTTTTTGTTTGTAAGATGTTTTTGTGATACTACCACAGTGAATATTTTCTTTATTGAGTATATGGAAGTTTTTTTACCATAATTCATGTAGCGGTTGCATGGTAGGTATTTCATACCTCTCTATGTAACTGGTCCAAAAAGTTTTAACACAAACAACCATATATTTTAAACAAAGTTTTCATATATCTGGTATGCACAAGAATATTCTTTGTATGTAAAGTCAAATTCCACGCAATGGATACAAAGTCACCTTGGTCATTAATAACCTGGTGCATTGTATATGTTTCCTACATCAAAAAGGATTGTTAAAAATGTGAAGTCTCCAAGAAAATAAAATGAAATACTCATCAAAACTAACAACATCAAAATTCTATCCATCATAAAAAAATCTTCTAACAAACATCCATCCTACATCACAATATCATTAGTACCATATCCATCTTGCATCCACAATTCTTTTAATACATATCATGATGAAAATAAAGCAACGAAAACATCATATATCATGTATAGGGCATACATCCATCATATACATAATAAAACATCAAATGAAATTGATATGATCAATCCATCCATCCACATCACATGCATATATCAGAAAAGGACAAAAACATGTATAAAACATACATCATCATACATCATCATCCATAATCATCAACATAACACATAATGCAACTGAATTGAAGCATGTATATCTCATACATATCATCATAAAAAAAAAGAATTTCATAGTACATCATCATCAATGGAACATGTGTGATAGGATAATACAAAAATATACATATATATACAATGCATCAGCTGGGCTGATGAATATATATACAAAATCATGTATACAATATAAGTCTTTGAACAACAAACATCATAAGATCAAATACAAACATTGCTGCTTGACGAGGGGAGGAGGACTCTAAGGATCAAGTGGTAGATTAGACTGTCTAACGGAGTGTCAGCTAGATGTAGCCTCAGTTGCAACAATAAACTCTCCAAACCATGGACATCATTGAGCTCTAGGAATGGAGGCATCATAAAGGGTCATATAATATGTAGCTCTCTATAGCAGTTGATCTTGCTCAACTCGTAAACTATCCCACTCTATCCTAAGATTGTCCCTCTCAGTGGTAACAGCCTGCAACTGTGGCTCCACCACTAAACGATGCCCAATATTAGTATCTCTCTCCATCCTAAAGCCCTCTCTATTTTAAAGTTGTCTCACTCTATAGTGAGTGTAACAACCTATGCCTCCATGACCTATCACCACAATATCTTAGCATCCCTTACAACCATCATCTACACTAGCTATACACCTCCATCCTCAAGTGGTGAAGGGGGACCTAGAACCTATCCCTCATCCTGTTGAATCAAATCACCTTGTTTTCCTTGGGAATCATCCTGTCAAGCCCTATGAAGATGCTCTGTAATGATCTTGATACAATGTCTCTCTCCTCAATGACCTATGATGCCTTCTCTACCCACTACAAGACCATTGACAGGATCTATAAATCTCAAAGGAAGTCATCGTGCCCACCATTGATCATAATCAGGAGTAGTACCGAGATCCACTAAGCCCATTAGCCAACCCCATCTAACTGGGCCAAGAGCTCTCAACATAGAAATAACAACACCATGGTCAGCTTGTAGACCCTAGACACGAACCTCTCTAGTGGTCCGACCAAATTGAGCCTCATAGGTATCTAGAAATCAACCCCGTCTCTCTCCAAACTACCTACAAACCTTGTCAGGATGATATCTCTCCAAAAAAGAGTGCACACAACTGATGAGCCATCTAGTATATCTATAGTACATCAACTGATTCTAATCGTCAAGCCATGCCTCATAATCCATATACAGTCTCCATATAAAACCCAACATATCATCAAAAACATAATGCCAATAGGAAAGCTATCCAAGCAATGTATAGTACACAAAGTCTCTATAATGATGAGAATATGGATACCCAAAAATATGATCCAATATACCATCAGGCTGTGTAACAAAGATATGCTCCAAAGCCAACACATGAAGAAGAGAGACACCAACAAAAATAGATTTCCCACCATGATATGCAACCTCATTCATATCTCTATATAGGTGGGTGAGGAGACATAGACCCCAAGAATATCTAGTTCCATGCTCAAAAATTTTCTCTATACAGACACCCCAACCAACAAGAAATTTTCAGCCCCTCCTATAAGAATAGCAAGCCCCAAAAGCAAACCATAGAGAACAAGTGAAACGAGATCAACATTGCTAACAAAATCTGATAAATCTATTTGTCACTGCCGAACCTCCAAACATCTCACACCAAGAACATGACACATAACATATGTTTCCCATTGAATAAAATATGTAATGAGATCTCCATGAATGGGTACATGGAGGATAATCCATAAATCCTCAAGAATGATGGTGGCCTCCCTAGTAGGTAAATGAAATGATGAGGTCTTTGAGTGCCACCTCTCCATGAGTGTAGTCATCATCATGATATGGCATCTGATGGTGGGCATGTAGCCAATGTGCCACAACTCGAAACATATAAAATATATCACTCCAATACATCAAAACGAGCAATCAAATTAAATAGATCATGTGGACGTCACTCCCTTGACTGGAGCAGATTAAGGACCACCTACAATAATTCAACCCACAATTAAGGATTTGCTCTGAAAACGTAAAACAAACCTAAAAATGATGACCAAATTGACTTAGGGTTCCAAAATATCAAAATAAAAAATCTTCTGTCAAAAGCGATAATTTTTTTAGCAAATGTGCTAAAAACATGAAAAAGCAAGCAACTGACTGTCAAAAGCAATAGAAAAATGCAAAAGTGAAAAACTTTTCCAAAAGCGTAATTTGATCACAAGTGCACACCAAATGAAATCAAGCAAACAAAAGTGCAAAAGTATGGCAAAAGAAAAATCAAGAGTGCCTATTTATGTCAAAAGCGAAGTTTTACAGCAAGTGCAAAATATCAAAAGCGACCTATTAAAAAGAGAAAAAGCATCGAAATCAACTCAAAAGCACAACATTCCTAAAATTAGCGCTATTGACTACTTCCTCTTCATGCATTAATTATGCAAACATGAAAAGAGGAAAACAAAAATTGGAAGGTAACATACCGGGGCATCGGCGCTTGTAGGCTGTCCAAACTCTCGAATCGTGTCCATATGATGTGGGGTTCCCCAAATCCTTTCCATAGCCCCTCGACAACTGACAAAATGAGAAAAGTAGAGGCAAGAATTCTCTATAGGCTCAAAGTGCAAATGAAGTAATTAGAACCATAATTACCTATTTTAACTCCCAAAAACCCTAATTTTTTCTTAGGAAACCTTTCTAGGTTACTATTAGGAGTTCCCGAAAATGTTTGAACGAGTAACAAGAGACCTATAGACTTAATTTTTTTTCGTCTTTGCATCTAAACTGAAATGAAATAGTGTCATGAGCCTGACCTCAAATTTGAAATTTTTGTCCAACCTCTTGCGGGGGCAGCGCAGAGTCCTACCATCACTCCACTAATTGTAAGGGCACAATGGGGCACATAATTTTTTTTCCAAACTTTATCATAACATTAAAATCCTTGAAACAAAGCAACTAGTACTTTGTCTCAAAGAGGGGAAAAAAGTAGACATGTACGATTGACCTAACACTTATCACACACCTTAAATGACATTTTCGCATCATCAACATCATTATCACCGAATATCACTCTACTTCACATCAAAATCATCAAAACCCCTAATTTCCTGTATTAATTAAATAATTTAACATTATTTAATTAATTCATTTTTTCATCATTTTTGACCAGTTAAATAAATTTCATTTATTTAATAAAGTCCTAAAACCCTAATTTTTCTATTAATTGAATAATTTAACATTATTAGATTAATTCACTTTTTCATTATTTTTGACCAATTAAATAAATCATTGATTTAATAAAATCCTAAAACCCTTGTTGCAAGAATAGAAAGAGGAATGTAAGTGTTGTCATTGATGTCAATTGATCAACTAGTTATCTACTAGTTGTTGTTGATTGTATATGTTGAGGATATTGAGAAAATTGTATTAAAAGAAAGTTATAGTTATTCAGTTGTTGAGGATGTTGGTCTGATACTTGTGAACTATGTTTTATGTTTTCTAGCTAAGGTCTGGGAGAATTGTTGTTGGTCTGGATTTCTCTTTGTGGTTCTAGAGTTGTGTTGCCCTGGTTCTATTGAAGATGGTTTCAGAATTTTGAAGTATCAAGCTTAATTGATCTATGTGGTTTACATTGGTTTGGCCAACCGTGTGTCAAGCACTATCTTTGAAGTTGATGAAGCGTGGTGGGTCTATTATGGGACCCGGTGAAGCATTTTTTTGGGTTGCCCTCATTCTAATTCTACCCTAGGATGTTTGGTGCCGACCTAATTTGAATTTGAAGTTGGATGGCCAAATTTGTATCTTTTAAAATTTGGATATTGTATAAATACATAATTTTCTAGCAATGAAAATAATACATAAGAAAAGAAGGAAGATAAGTGAAATAACAAACAGGACTTTGATGATATTCTAAAATGTGTGAGTTATGTGTGTGGTTGATCAAGGCGAATCTTAATGCTAATTTTTCAGATGTAGTGAGTAGAAGGTGAAATCTATCTTTCATGCAAGTTGATCAGTGGTTGTGGTGGAATCCTTTGTTGCATTGGGATTTTTGTCTCTCTGTAACAAGTCTTCTTTGTATTGTTTATATCTCTGTGGCAGTGAGCCATCTGAGTTGTAGCCCTGTGGACGGTGAGTCCAGATAGTAAGTTCTTATTTCATGTAGTGAGCCTTATCCCAGGTAGTGAGATTTATTTCAGGCAGTGAACCTCCTGTAATTAGTTTTGATATTCTATATAGTGTGAGTTAATCCTCATCGTGGTTTTTCCCTCATTGGGTTTTCCATGTAAATATGGTGTTATTGTTTGTTTTACATTGGCATTTGATGGTTTTAGTTTATGTGTTAGTTTCATTAATTGAATTTAAGCTTTTAATCTGTGACAATTGATTCAACCCCCCCCCCCAACCCCCTCTCAGTTTTCCTATCCAATAATTGGTATCAGAGCTTGTTTCCTTGGTGAAGAGCTTAACCGCTTGAGGAAGGTTTGGGATGGCTAGAAAAATGATCTATGATTATCCGAGGTTTGATGAAACTAATTATGGTATCTAGAAAGTATTGATGGAAGAATATCTAGACTATTGTGGATATGATGTAGAGAAGGCTTATAAGAAAACCTACACTCCTCCTGCTAATGGTCTGAGTACACCTAAAGAAATTAGAGCACATGAAATGAACAATAAGGAAAAGTTCATCTTGAAGAAGAGTTTCGTACAATCTGAGTTGATTAAGGTTCAAAATTTGAAGATAGCTAAGGAATTTTGGGGTGCTTTAGAAAGAGCACACGATGGTGATGAGAGGGTAAGAGAGGAAAAATTATAGAATTTGGAAACATAGTTTGATCTTATACATATGTCCAAAGATGAGAATGTTAAAGCCTATTTATAGAGATTGGATGAGATAGTGGCTAGAATGTGATCCCTTGGCACTACACTAGATGAAACCATAATTGTAAAGAAGATTGTCATAACTCTTCTTGATGCTTACAATGAAATGTGAGTTTTATTGAGAAGACTATAGATCATAAGACTTGTACTAAGGATCTGTTGCTAGGATTTTCAAAATCTTATGAGATGAGGAAGCCGAATCTAAGAAGTTGAGGTAAAATAGAGATTGATTTTAAAGCTAGAGAAACTAAAGATTTGGATGAAGAAAAATTTGATGAAATCAAAGCTAACTTTGTAAGAAGAATGAGAAAAGGATTCGGTAAGTATGAAGGTAAATTTCCATTTAAGTGTTTTAGTTGTGGAGAAATTGGTCACTATTTTGCAAAGTGTTTAGAAAGAGCTAAAAGGAATAAACAAAGATATGAGAAAGAAAAGAAAGGAAAGAAGATTAATAGAGCAAATGAAGATTTAGAATATAAAGATCAAGATGACAATCAATTCTTGTTCTTGGTGATTAAGGATGAACCTAACTCTACTAAATCAAAAAGATAGTAAAAAGAAAGTCCTCTGAAGAAGGAAAAGGAGAAGGAGAAGGAGAAAAATGAAGGTATAGTTATCTCTACCCTACATGCTAAAAAGGGAAAAAAAATTGGGTAGTTGATAGTGGTTATTCACATCACATGATTGGTGATAAGAGTAAGTTTGTGAAACATGAGAAATATGATGGAAGTTTGGTTATGTTTGGAGATGATACTGGTGCTAAAATTTGTGGGATAGGTTTAGTAAGTGTTTATGGCAAGCATCATACTGGTGATGTTTACTATGTTAAGAGCTTAAGGCATAATTTTTTTAGAGTTGGTTAGATGTGCAGAAAAGGATATGATCTTGTGTTTAAGGATGAGAAATGTGAGATCTGGAAAGGATCCAGAACATTGATTGCTATAGGAAAGAAATATGAAGGGAATATTTATCAACTTAAATGTGTCGATGGACGATGTTTTATGACTCAAATAAATGACAGTTGGTTATGGAACAGGGGAATGTGTCACATGAATTTTGATAACTTGGAAAGGATCAGTTATGTTTAGGTCATGAGAGATTTACTGAGAATAACAAAGCCGGTAAATGCTATCTATAGGAATTACCAGTTTGGGAAGAAAACAAGAAATCATGACATATCAAGAGAACAATCTACTACTAGATTATTGGATTTGGTTCATACAAATATTTGTGACCCCATGAGAGTGTGAATTCTACTTGGTGAAAGGTACTTTATGCTTTTAATTAATGATTATTCTAGATATACATGGGTTACATTTTTAAGAGAGAAATGAGAGTCATTAGATAAATTTAAGGCATTGAAGGCTATGGTTGAAAATGAAGTGAATTTTAAGATAAAATTATTGAGATTTGAAAGAGGTGGAGAATTCACCTCTTATGAGTTCAATATTTTTTGTCAAGTGCATGGTATAAAGAGGTAGCTATCTACTTTGAGAAATCCTTAGCAAAATGGAGTTGTTGAAAGGAAAAATAAAATAGTTCAAGAAGTTGCTAGGTCAATGATCAGTGAAGCCGGATTACCAAAAAATTATTGAAAATATGTTATTCACACTATTGTATATGTATTTAATTGAGTTCAGGAAAGAGAAAACAATACAAAGACTCCTTGTGAGCTATGGCATGGAAGAATTCCTACAATTAAATTTTTCAAGGTATTCGGAAGCAAATGCTATATTAGAAGAGATGAGGAACCTTTGGGTAAGTTTGATACAAGAAGTGATGAAGGAATATTTCTTGGATAATCTACTAAAATTAAGGCATACAAATGTTTCAACAAAATATTGTGGAAAATTGTAGAAAGCTCAAATGTGAAGGTTGATGAAGAAATGAAGAATTCTATTGATATTGATGGGTAGGTGTCTGATGAACATCAATGTGTAAGAATAGAATAAATTATGGAAGAACATGATAAGGATGAGAAAGAAAAGAAGAATGAATAGAATGAAAGTGAAGAAGATGCTCTGGTGATGTCCCCTAGGACATCAAAATATGTACAGAGGAATCATTCAGAAAGTCAGATTATTGGAGACAAGACAAAAGGTGTGTTAACTAGAATAAAATTTTTTGCTAAAGTAAATTTGTGCTTATTCCTAAGATCGAGCCAAAGTCAGTAAGTGAAGCCTGTAAGGATGAACATTGCAAGGAAGTAATGAAAGATGAAATTTTGTAGATTGAGAAAAATCAGACTTGGGAATTGGTCCCAAGACCAACAGACAAAAATACCATTGGATCAAAATGGGTGTTCAAAAATAAGTTGAATGAGAATGAAAAAAAAATCATAAACAAAGCAAGGCTTGTGTGTAAAGGCTACTCACAAGTGGAAGGTATATATTTTTCAAGAGAATTTTTCCCTAGTAGCAAGAATGGAAGCTATAAGGATGTTCTTGGCATTGGTTGCTTATAAATATTCCAAAGTCTATTAGATGGATGTCAAGTCAACATTTTTTAATGGTGAGCTAGAAGAAGAGGTCTACATGGAACAACCAGAAGGATTTCAGTTAACAGATCAACTAGATATGGTGTGCAGATTGAAGAAAACTTTGTATGGATTGAAGCAAACTCCTAGAGCCTGGTATGCAAGGCTAGATAAGTATTTGAGTTAGAAAGGATTTAATAAACGTATGGCAGATAGTAATTTATATTTCAAGACTAAAAGTGAAAAAATATTGATTGTAGTTTTATATGTTGATGAAATTATCTTTGGAGGAAATGAAAAGATGTGCAAGATGTAGAAAGATTTTGAAATGTCTATTTTGGCGAGATGAATTTCTTTCTTGGGCTATAGATTAATCAATTAGAGAAAGGAATCTTCATTTCACAATCTAAGTATGTGAAAGAGATGTTGAAAATATTTGGGATGGACGGTTCCAAACTAGTAAGTACTCCTATGGTGACTAGTTGTAAGTTGGGTAAAGATGATGATTCACCTAAGGTTGATCAGAGCAAGTATAGATCTATTATTGGTGGACTACTGTATTTGAATACTACTAGACCATATATTATGCATGTGGTTTGTCTTGTAGCTAGATTTCAAGAAAATTTGAAGGAAATACATCACTTAAAACAATATTTAGATATTTGAAAGGCATCCAAGATAAGGGATTATGGTATCCTAAAGACATCGACTTTACACTCAGTGCCTATATAGATGCAGATTGGGCCAGAAGTATAGATGACATAAATAGTACAAGTGGTGGTGCATTATTTTTTCGATGTAGATTGGTGACATGATTGAGTAAGAAGCAGTATTTGGTCTCTTTGTCTACTACTAAAGTTGAGTATATTGTTGTTGCATCTTGTTGTACACAAGTTTTATGGATGAAATTGTAGACATCTAAATTTGACCCTTTACATAAGGTTGAATTTATTCCTTTCATTTATCCATTTCATCTCATTCATCAACGTTAATTAAATCATTTATTTAATTAATGTTTCCCCTTTTCCCTAAAGTTCATAAGGTATTTAATTCAATTAATTAATACTTTACCATTAGCCCATTTCCTCTCTAAATTAAATCAATCAATCAATTTATTTAGTTGAGTCAATTATCCTCTTTAATTTTAATATTCATTCTTTCTCTCTCCTTGTCCCATCCTCCATAACCTTTTCACTAATGTGGGTTAATCTAATTATTTCTTCATTAGGATATACATATCCATAATCAGGATTAATTTCACATCTTTCATATCTAGCCACTTACTTCTAATCATCATAAATTAGCCTAATCACGTGTTTATACAATCCTAATCATAATCACTTTCCCTTTTCAGCATGTCCTTAAGTCAACCTTCATGGTACTTACCTTTTTTGGTTTGACCTCTTCCCCATGTGAATTAAAAATTCACACTTATTCCCCCCATGCATTTGTCTTCCCCATGACCTCTTAAAGGTCACATCATACACATAAGGAAAGGACCCCTTTTAGGGGAATCCTGTCTTACCCATTGGTTTCTTCCAAGAAAGTGAATTAAAAATTCACTTTTATTCTTCCAATGCCCTCTCCAATCCCCATGGTGACAAGAGTGGACTTTGTAAAAGTCCTCACTTGTCACTTTCAGCCCCACTTGGGGATAAGAAATTTCTTTTTGAGGAGATCCTCTCCTATCCCAAGGCATTTACAAGTACCTTGGGACCACATGGCCTTTTCCACATCATTTGTACCCTTTCCATCTCACCATGTCCTTTGGAAAATTCATCCTCCACATGGCAAGATGTGAGGGATTGTGAGTCCTCAACTCACCATAGCCCTCCATCTTGGCCATGGTGGCTCAATCTTGACCGTTGAATCCTCTAGAGAATTCAATTTCTTTTATAAATAACCCCTCTTCTCATTTATTAAGGGACCTTATGCATTTTTATCACACTTATGCTCTCAAGCCATTATTGTATAGCCATTATTGCAGCAATTAAGCTATTTGCATTCAAGTCATTCTTATAGCCATTATTGCACTCTCACCTACCATTTTCCCATCCTTCAACCACCATTATCATTTGCAAGTTTTCCATCCAAGGAGCACACATCAAAAGAACTATCAAGGGCCAACCAAGGATCAACATAAGTAAAAGGAATAATCATTTGTGTTTATATCTTACTTTTATTTGTGTTCAACATAGCCTAATCTTGAGGTGTTGTTGTGTCTCTTTGCTCATTGCATTTACTTAGTTTTTTGCATGTTTAGAGTAAATATTTTCACTGCACACATTTTTGGCATGCCCGGTGGGACCCACGTCATGGGTCATTTTCTTTCACCTTTTTTGTTGTTTGAAATTCTGCAGGTTCGGGAACACAAAGGTGACTTTGCCCTAAAAGGGGTGACCCCAACCACAAATAGGCGACCTTGCCCACTAACTTTTGTTCTGCCTATTTTTGTTTTATGGTTTCTGACTTTCTGCAGGTTTAGCTTCACAAACAGGTGACCTTGCCCAAAAGCCAGATGTTTTTCTTGTTTCTATTTTCTAGTTTTCGACTTTCTGCAGGTTCAACTTCACAAACAAGCGACCTTGCCTAGAATAGGCGACCTTGCCCAAAATAGGAGACCTTGCCCAGAATAGGCGACCTTGCCCAAAAGCCAGATATTTTTCCTATTTCTATTTTTTGGTTTCTGACTTTCTGCAGGTTCAGCTTCACAGATAGGTGACCTTGCCCAAAATAGGTGACCTTGCCCAAAACAAGTGACCTTGCCCAAAAACCAGATGTTTTTCCTGTTTTTGTTTTCTAGTTTCTGAATTTTTGTAGGTTCAGCTTCACAAATAGGCGACCTTGCCTAGAACATAAAACCTTGCCCAGAATAGGCGACCTTGCCCAAAACACAAAGGAAGCCACGCCCGAAACAAAGGCAAAGACAAATAAATAGTCACTCAGAATTTCTCATTTCAGTATTCAGTTTCTGACTATTTTTCCATTTCTAACCTACTAACTTCTGTTTTGAGTGTGTTTTAGACTAACGTTTGTGCAACTCACCCATCAAAGACAAAAAAGTAAAACTACTAACTGATTTTTTGCAAGTGGAGAATTTTATTTTTTTACTTGTTAATTTCATTCTTAACTAGGAACATAGTTTAATTAGAGGGTCAATATACTACTATTTTTTGCACTTGTGAGTGGGTTGTTGATGTATCCACTCCCCTTGCTCCTCTTTGGCGATTCTGGGTGATGAGAAATCGCAACTCACTCTTGTCTAGTTGAGTCCACCTAGAAGATCCTAGTGCATCAAAGCTCTCCCCTTGCACTTCGTGCAAGCCTGGGGACCAACCAAGAAGTCTAGTGTCTTCTTCCTTTAGTAGGACCTGCTTGGGGATTTCATCACCCCAAGGGATGATCCCAAATATGTGCTACCGATGGGGTATATAAAGGGGGGAGGCAAAAGCTATACCTCAATTCAGTCACGTTGTGTCTGGTGGAGCGTCAAAGCTAGGGTGATACCTATACAAGACATGAGGAGTTGGTCTGAGCTCTCAGTCTTTCGCTGGCTGCTCCCAACTTATGCCTATAGATGGGTTGGTGTTCACAGTTGTGCCCCACGTACCGTGCATATATCGGGGACTCCCTTCATAACCTTGTTAAGACTAGATGGAGGACCGTGTTGACCATACCCTTAATACTAAAACTAGGCTTGTGTTGTTTGAAGTATCTTCTTGTGAAAAACTAGTGCTTGCCAGTTAGTTTTGGCCTTTTATTTATTGTTTTATCCTTTTCCATCACTATTTTTGACTAATTTAGATTCAAACCAATACACAGAGGTGACACCACCCTGAAACGAGCAACCTTGCCCTCAAAGGGGCGACCTCGCCCTTCCTGTTTCAGTCATTTTTCACCCAGACCCAGTAAAAAATGACCATTTTTCCTTAAACGAACAACCTTTCCCTCAAAGGGCTGACCTCACCCTCAAACAGGCAACCTTTCCCTCAAAGGAATGACCCTACCCCCTATCTCAACTATTGTTTATCTTGTCCAAGTCAAAATTTCAGCAGTTTTTCCAGTTTGGGCAACCCTACCCAAGTTTGGGTGATCCTGACCTAAAAGGGACAACCTTGCCCTAAAAGGGATGACCCTGCCCTCCAAATAGTCTTTTTCAACCTCTGTTTGCTAGCTGTTACCCTGTATCAGCAACCCATTTTCTGGTTTTGAGTGTCGTTCCCTCATCTGGAGTATCCGTTCACCCATTCTGACCATCCGTCCATCCACTCCAGATATCCATTTTCACATTCTGAACATCATTCTTCCTTTCCAACCAGTCATTCACTCATTCTAAGTGTCATTCCCCAACCTCATACATCCTTTCACCCATTTCAAGTGATCGTTTCTCCATTTCACAAACTCATTTGCCCATTTTGGAAGTTCATTTACCGATATCGTTTAGCCATTTTTCACTCCAAGTTGAAACCGAGACTTGTTTGGGTGACCCTGCCCCTATTTGGGCGACCTTGCACAAGTTTGGGCAGCCTTGCCCCAAAACTACATCCATTTCCCAAATTTGAGCTGAGAAGCCAGTTTCCCATGGTTTCTGACAGGCATGTTAACTATCCAGCTGTTTGCACATCCCACTTGCATGCATCACAATCCATTTACATCCATATCATCATCCAAATCATATAGGTGCATTCATAATCCTCCTTAGGTTATACATCCATTATCATTTTCTTGATCCAAATCCTTTAAACTTTGTTTGAAGTGGTTATCCAAATTTACCTAGGTACCTGAACCTGATCGTCATCCTTAAACATCTACTTAGGATCACCATCCATCCAAAGTCGATCATCATCCTTGGACCTATCAATCCCCTTCTATCTCAAGGCGGATTCGGTGTCGTGATCATCAGTTCATCAATTAATCTGATCAATCAATACCTTAAGTCACCTAGGGCGATCTCTAAACCCCATTTAGAAACCCTTCCAATCATCCAATCAATCAATCCTTGATCCAATTCCATCCAATATTATCAATTTTATCATTCATCAATCTTATCCAATCCAATCTAATCCAATCCAATCACATCTTTATCCAATCCTATCCAATCAATTGATCTATCATCCTATCCAATCAATCAATCCAATCATCATCTTTATATTGCATCCTAGGAGTTTAGTGCATCTTAGACCACCTAGTTGTTTTTCATGTTCATGCCCGTTCAAACCCGTTCACAAGCAAAAAGGAAAATGGTAGACCAACAAGCCCAAGGTTCCTAGCCGAACATCCCACAAGATCCTAACAATGTTCCAAATATCACACAAGATCCCCACAATGGTTCCTCATCACAATCCAACACTGACATCCAAAACACCACACCACCCAATGAAGAGAACATGGTTAACCAACCCGAAGTCAGTGTTGATGAATACCTTAATGATCTGATTAATGTTCAAATGACGGATCGTCTCCTCAATGAATGTGGAGATAATATTATTTCCACTCTACTCATGAGAGGCGTCAAACCACCATCCAATTTTGATGCATCACAATATGATGGTTCCCACACTCTTCCCACACCCATCGATCCACAAACTTCACAAAACATTCCAGGGAATTCATATATCTCTGAAGGTGCACCCATAGAGAATTGGTATCATCCTGAGTTTGGAAACATGGTGATACACCAAGTTTATAGTTATCCTCATCTCCCAACCGCAACCTCAGCAACAAAACCTGAGCATCATGATCCCTACGCCAATGGCATGCCACCATAAATCCCATCCGCTCCACTACTTCCAACTCAACATCCTAGTCAACCACCTATCAATACTGGGGTAATTTCTACCCTTGCCTCAATGCCACCTCTAGGATCTATATCTGCTAACAACTTGCCACCACTTGCATTCCAGTAGCCTCCTAGTAATCCACACCAATCCACTTCATTACCAACACTGCCACAACATGCTATTCCTATTGTTGCTTCATCCCTACCACCTTATCAACAACCTCCACAACACAACATCCCCATCCCACAAACAAATGTCTCCATTCCTACCCAACCACCACATCAGGTGACACAAAAAACATCCCAACAGCTGCAACCGCCGCATAGCACTTGTATGGTAGCTCTACAACAACTACATTTTCCATCTCGCCCATCATACCAACAATAGCCATAGAAACAACCTCCATTGCAAAATATAAATATTCCTACACAAACACAACATAATCCCCTTACAAAATATCTTTATCATCCATCCAGCACATACATTGCTCCATCCCATCTCAATTCAAATCCTCATCAGGCTACCTAAAATCAAACACGGACCCAATCGCCACTTTTCACCAACCCTCTATAGTCACATACCAATCCCTATCGACAACCGTGAAATCCACAACAATCCCCATACGTCATGCAATATCCCACCGTTGCTCATGAATACCAATCCTATCCATCCTATCTCCAACAACAACAGTCTTATCAGTAGGGTGCACCTTCCACCTCTTACTACCAACAACCACTTCCATATCAACAAGGGGGTTCTACCTCTTTGTATTATCAAAATCCTACACAACAATAGGGTGCCTGTTATTACCAACAACAACCATCCTACCAGAAAACAACATTTGCTTCTCATCATCACAATCCATCATCCTCCTATCCACCATACATCAATTTGCAATCCACTTATACCAATCAGAACCAACAAATGCATTTGTATGCATCCACACCTGTCTATGATCCAACTGTGTCAGTTCCATCCTCATCATACCAACAATACTACCCGTACAATCAGACTATTCTGACTCCTGCGATACATGTCAACAAAGACTTAGAAGAAGTCAAAGATGTGTTGAAGGACTTACAATTTGGAATGGGCAAACAATCATTCAAATTCAAGGAAATTTTTCCTTATCCATTTGACCCCTCCATTTCCTTGGTTACCTTCCCTAAACACTTTGAAATACCAAAATTGGATATATACAAGGGAACCAAGGATACCAAAGCTCATATGCAAGAGTTTTATGCCCACTGCCAAGAAGTCATGCACAATGACAATTACTTCATTTAACTGTTCCCTAAAAGCCTACATGGAGTTGCTCTTAACTGGTTCATGGGTCTTGAAAAGGGATCCATCAAATCCTTTGTGAAACTATCAAAACAATTTGTCTCCCACTTCTCCTTTAATCTAGAGAAGGATATTGATATGCTTGAACTCCTGAAAGAAAAATAGTGTGATGGAGAAACCTTTTCCAGCTATCTACAAAGATGGTGAGCCTTAGCTAGCCAGATGAAATCCCCACTACTAGAAAAAGACATGGTTACGTTGTTTATAGAAAATTCCAATCCGCACATGACTCACAAATTTTGACTCCACTGCATCACCACCTTTGCGGCACTAGTGGAAAACGCTCCTATCCTAGAACGAGCCCTTATTGCTAAATGGCAGGTCAAAATTTTCAATTATGATAAAAAGAGATCCTTTGGGAATAAACCTCGTTATTGGAATAAGAATAAAAATGTTGTCAATGATGGTTTCATTGACACCAAACATGTCGAGGTGGCTACCACCTCACAAAATATCCTCCTCAACAACAACAGTCAGTCCCAAATGCCATATCCATGCCCTAAGGAGCACCCCATCAATAGTAAAATCAAAACAACCAAGGGGGAAATAAATGCCAGTTTACTCAGTTGGGAGAACCCCTTAGCATCATGTTTAACAAGATCCTCCAAGAAAACTACCCCATCACGTATCCTATAACCAAGCCCCTCGACAAGTCTAAGCCTAAACCAACTTGGTTCAAAGAAAATAAGTATTGTGAATTTCACAAGATTAAGAGACGTACATTGGACAAGTGTCAAGGTCTAAAAACCTACATCCAGGTTCTCATAGATCAGGGTGAAATACATGTGGATGCTAACATGACAACCTCGTCTAATGCTCAACTTCAAATATACCAGAATGCTTTTCCCAAGCATAATTAGGGTCCTAGCACATCCAACTCCAATCTTGGACCTAGCAACAAGAAAAACCAGAATAAAACCACAAATAATATCACTTACAAAAATGTGCCATACAATTACCAATGTGTTGTCACATACGTAGAACAAGTTGAGCCACATGTATCCATGATACATAGCAAATGAAAAGATCCACAATGTGCTATTACCACTCGTCGCACCAACATCATAATTCTGGCAGCCCCCGCATCTACCCAGTTGTCGTCTATTAGTTCAGAATACAACATCCTTGATCACCTAGGAAAGACCTCAGCACAAATTTCTATCCTGGATCTCCTTAAGTCTTCTCCCGCACACCAAGATATCCTGAATAAGGCTTTGCAAAGCACTCAAATCCCCAACGACATCGATCCCATGCAATTCCAAGCATTGGTAGGAAATCTCTCAGTAACCTATCAATTAGGTTTCAGCTAGAAAGATATGTCTCGCCTTGACTCAAGTCATAACCACCTCTTGCACCTTGAGGTTGGCATAAATGGTCATAAAGTAAAAAGGGTATTGGTAGATAATGATTCTACCCTCAATATTTTTTCATCAAAGTTTATACAACAAGTGGGATACACCCAAGCTGACCTAAATAATCAAGTTGTCACCATCAAAGCATATGATAATGTAGAATGAGATTCTGAGGGAACTATTTGTCTTCCTGTTCAATTGGGCCCCATTGTGCAATACACTGTGTGTCATGTTCTAAACCTTGACCTTCCATATAACATCCTTCTTGGCCACCCATGGATTTACTCTATGCAAGCCGTTCCATCAACCTATCATCAATCTCTGAAATTCCCTTTTCAAGGAATGTAATTAACTATACAAGCTGATCCCCAACCATTTGAATATTGTTGAGCCCTAGAGGCTTCCTTTCCCTATTCCCACTATTTCCCTGGAGTAGAAATTAGAGCAAATCAGACATCAAACTCTCCTCCATCCACCAACACACTAAACACCACTTCATCCACGCCATCATCCATATCTGATTCCACCATTACCAAGGTCCAGATCATTGACAAGGGGTGTGGTGAGTATGAAATGTGTACAAAATTGAATGTGGAAACCATGCCACCCTCACCACGTACATATGGCCAATCCTCTCACTCTATAACAAAAGAGGAAGAAAAGAAACTCACACTCACTTCCAACAACATGGGCTCGACGACATTCAAAGATCTAGGTTCCCTTACAGATCAAATGGAAGAAAATATCAGCCAATGGGTTTACAAAGAATAAACTGAGCCACCACATCCCCTCTTCAAATACTTTTAGGAGGTCTATCCACGTGCATCTAAGTTTGTTGAAAAGTGCAATTACCAAGGCAGAGGTCTTGGTATAGAAGAGAAATGAAAAGGACAACCTATCAAAGCATCTATACGTCTGAAGAAAATAAGCTTGGGCTATGACCAAAAACAAAAGGGCCTTCTGGCATCATCTAGTACCTCCAAAAATTTCTGTATGGATGATGGTTCCCTCAAAGACATACCAGAGGAGGAATCCATCATTCACACATACAATGACCTAGATCACATAAACCTTCTTGCCATGTTTGAATGCCTATCTTTTTGCACCATCACCTTATCCCTCAAACATCCTGAGCTCATTGAATATGACCTATAAGGTACCACACCTCTCAACACCTTTCCCTCAGTGGACCAATATTTGCATCTTATGGGATTGGGGGAAGATGAGCGCCCCAGCTGCAAAAATAAAAAGAAACAAAATAAAAAAGGGTCACCTAGTGAAGACCTCCCTGAGGCACTTTGTGACTTTGAAAAATTAAAAACAAAGGGCATATCTACTAGTGAAAACCTCGACGAGGCACTAGAAGATGGGGATGTTCATCTTCCCCTTGTGGGGACTCAACTATCTAGATAGTCATCCATCTTGATCGAACAAACACAACCAATAAACTTGGGAACTAAAGAAAACCCCAAGATCGCCTATGTGGCTAAAGCATTGGCAGAAGAGGAACACTCTACCATCACCAAAATTCTCAAAGAAGGAATCATAAAATTTTCTTGGACATACTCAGACATACCTGACCTTGATCCTTCTTTGGTGCTACATCACCTAGACATCCATCCTGATGAAAAACCTGTCAAGTAGAAACTCCGTAAAATGCACCCTCAAGTGGCTCTACTAGTGAAGAAATAATTGGAAAAGTTGGTAGAGGTAGGATTCATTTGGAGTATTCAATGGATCTCCAATATAGTCCCTGATGCTAAACCCAATGGAGATATCAGAATTTGTACAGATTTTTGAGTCCTTAACAAAGCTTGTCCTAATGATGACTTTCCCTTACCAAATATTGATATGTTGGTCGATCTCACCATAGGACATGAGATTTTTTCCCTCATGGATGGTTTCTTTGACTATAATCAGATTAAGATTTCCCCTGAGGATCAACATAAGACCTCCTTTAGAACACCTTGGGGTACATTTTGTTACAATGTCATGCCTTTTGGCCTCAAAAATGTAGGTGTAACATACCAGCATGCTGTGATAGTCATTTTCCATGACCTCATCCACATGATAATGGCAGACTATGTTGATGACTTATTAGGAAAATCAAGAACGAGGGAAGAACATCATGCTATCCTCAAGAAGATATTTGAACATATGGAACAATACAAGCTACACCTTAATCCCAAGAAATGTGTCTTCGGTGTCATAGTTGGAAAGCTCTTAGGGTTCATTGTCTCCCGTAGAGGGATAGAGGTTGATCCTTGTAAGGTCAAGGCTATCATGGAAATGCCTCCACCTCACACTCTGAAATAGCTAAGAAGTCTGCAAGGTAAGCTCCAATCTATCCGAAGGTTCATTTCTCAACTAGCTAACAAGTTTCAATCATTCACGCATCTCCTGAAGAAAGATACTACATTTAAGTGGAACCCATAATTTCAACTTGGCTTCGATCAAATCAAAGAATATTTGGCTCACCCACCTATTCTTATGCTGCCTATTCTGGGAAAGCCACTCCTCCTTTATATTTCGGCTACTTTCGTGGCACTGGGGGCATTGTTAGCACACCATGATAAGTCATCCAAAGAAAGAGCTATTTACTACATCAACCAGACCTTAGTAGGTTATGAGCTCAACTATTCCCCAATGGAGAAGGCTTTCCTCGTTGTGGTCTTCAGTTCACAAAAACTCCGATACTACATGCTCAACCATCCAGTCAAGCTCATCTCTAAGGTTGATCAGCTTAAATACCTGCTATCTAGAATAACACTAACTGGCTGCATGGCTAAATGGGTCATGTTACTAAGTGAGTTTGACATAGAATATGTGGATCATAAAGAAATAAAAGGACAAGTCATTGTGGATCAATTGGAAGATGCTCCACTAGTAGATGCTTATCCTTTAGAAATAGAGTTTCCTGATGAAGGGGCCTTTGCAATTTCAGAAGCCACCACATGGACATTATACTTTGATGGATTGCACAAAAACAATGGATTAGGAGCAAAAGTCTTGCTCATCACCCCCTAAGGTGATTACATACCAAAGTCATTTTGATTGGCCTTTCCTTGTACCAACAATTTTTTTGAATATGAAGCTCTTCTTACATGCCTTAAGATTGCAGTCCAATGTTGTATCCCTCACTTGCAAGTCTTTGGTGATTCCCAACCGGTTATCAAGCAAGTCAATGATGAGTTCCTAACAAAGGATGATAAGTTGTTACCATACAAATGTATGGTAGATGACTTCAAGAAGTATTTCTCCTCCACCCAATTTGATCAAATACCTAAAGTGCAGAATAAAGCAGTTAATGCCATGTCCACCATTGGTTCACTCCTTGACATGCCCAAATACCGTACTGAATGTGAGTTCCTCATGGAGCAACTATTAATCCTTGCATATGATATCCCTAAGAGTGAAATGGTATGCAACATTGTAGGTCCTGAATCCCCCTGGTACAAAGACATCTACACTTATCTCCATGACAACACCTTACCTCTTGACTTCACCCGTAACAAACGAAAATACTTTATCCAATGCACAACCCATTACACCATCATAGGTGATACGCTTTACTGACGTGGGTATGATGGAACCCTCCTTCGATGTTTAAATGAGACCAAAGCCCACACTGCATTGGTAATGGTCAAGCAGAAGCAACCAAAAAAACCTTGATTAAAATCATTAAAAATATGGTTAACAACACTGGTCGAGATTGGCATCTCCACCTCCATCCTTCCCTTTGGGCCTACCGCACTTCCATTTGCACCCCCATTGGTGCCACTCCATACTCACTTGTCTATAGTTCCAAATCTATCTTTTTGGTCAAAGTCAAAATCCCATCACTTCGCATATCCCTCAAGAATTTGATCACTAACGAAGACACCCAGGTTGCATGACTTGCTCAATTGGAACTTCTAGATGAAAAATGGGTCAAATTCTCCAACCATCTACAAGCCTATCAACATCGGCTCAAGAGAAGCTACAATAAGAAGGTCCTCCATCATCAATTCAATGTTGGTGATTTAGTCCTTACAAATTGGTTAGGCCCTTACATCATCACTGCCAAATATGGTTCTGGAGAGTACAGGTTGTCTACACCTAAATGGGAGCCCCTCGAAGAACCCATCAATATCATGCATCTAAAGAAGTTTTATACTTAGGTCAACTAGGGTATCTTATCCTCTAAAATCCTCTAAAATACAAAAAAAGTAAAAAATTGTCAAAATACCAAAAAAAAGTCCAAAAATCCAAAAAATCCAAAAGTAGTAAAGAGAAATAATTCATCCTATGGTGAAAACCACCCCTGTGTGGCGCCTTGGATATGTACGATTGGTGAAAACCTGGCAATAGGCGCCATTCATACAGGGCTTAATCATTATCTACCTCGCATCCTAGTTACTTTATCCGATCAATCTTGCTCATCCTATCGATCCTATCCTTCCATCCACTTGCACCATCCAATCGCTTGGTATATTTTTGGTTGAGCATTGGCTGAACTTCATCCGCTATCTATCATCCTGAGCTTTTATCCCAATCTGAGCTTGTGTTGCCTCATCCCTTTAGTTGTCTCCATCTAGGTTCATTCATCGTGTCAATATGCATCTAGATCCCATCTCATCTTTGGTGAGCTACGTTGCCCCTGTGCTTTCATGTAGGCAAGGTCAATAATTTGATCCACCCCCGGGGCTCTATCTCTTGTCTAGTCCATCATCCTTTTCCGTATGTCTCGTCTGTGTCGAACTACATTGCCCCTATGCTTTCACGTAGACAAGGCTAATCATTTGATCGGCCCTAAGGAATTTAGTCCATCATCATCTGTCATCATCATCCTCTTTCCACTTTTCTTTATGGTCTTTCCTAAACTAAGAGGGCTCTGCACTTTCACATAGGCAAGGTTGATCTTTGATCAACCCCTGAGCCCCTAGGTCTTTAGGGTAATTCAGTCTTGTGTCTTATTGTCAAGGTATGTATTTATCCCGCTAGTACTTCACAAATTGAATCCATTTATGTCGCGAGATTTAGTCGGTTTCCAAATATCTTACGTCATTATCAATCTTTTAGTTTAGCATCCATCTTTGGTCTCAACAGGATGTATCGTTCCTAACAGACCGCATCAACCCCATCCATCATCTTGATCCTATGGAAAATGATTGCAATCTTTTGATGATTTTTGTTTTTGTTTATCATTTGAGCTCCCTATCATCACTTGTTAAGACCGCCATGATCTATCATATTATAGTGTGTTTTGAATAGTTTACATAGGGGCATATCTTGATTTTTATTTTTGTTTGTTTTTTTCCTGGTTGTCTCACATAGTACCCACCAAGACCCTTAAGGTCTTGTGTTACATTGGTACATCCTTTTGTGCTTGTGGTTATCCCAATACCTAGCCTGACCAAAGTCATTGCAACTTTGGGGTATTAGTGTAACCTTCTTGTTTGTTGTGTTTGTTTATGAATTAGACACTAATCCACCTTGGTGCACATACCATGGTTCCTAGTGTCTTATGCTTTGGCAAAAATCAATGCTCCAAAGATAGAAAATTGCATTAGCTTTGCATTTCATTTTCTCCTCCATTGTATTTCATGTACCCTTCATCCTTCCTTTTCCCATGATAGGATTTTGGTTGTGCAAAAGATGATTCCTTCCATCTTCCCCTTTCTCCTCAGGATTCCTATGGTTCTTGATAGGGGCAGTTGCACACCCATCACCTCCTTCATCTCCATCATTATGTAGGCCCTTATTTACATTCATAATCACATTGCATTTTCATCCCATATTTTAAGTTCACTCAGTTGCATTCCACCTCATGTGCATTATCATTTTTAGGTATGTAGAGTAATTAATTATTCTAGACATCTTAAATTCATTTCATTATTAATTCATCCATTTAAGCATGTACACCTACATCACACACTATTAGGTCTATTTCCACATCCATAGCATAAATCACATCCTGCATCATAATTCATTCATAACATCATGCATATCATAATATATCATCCATAGCATAAATCCATATAGGCATAAAAATAAATCACTATAGGCATATCCATACATCGCATCATAATATCCATCCACAATAAAAAGATCAACATACATGTATGCATAAATACAATCATCCATCACATCCACATCATATAATTTCAATAAGGGCTCTCGCATATCATATCCAAAATAACGAAAAAATATAATATCCATCACATGGTCCATATCATGTCCATCATCATCATCAAAATACATACCCATCATATGTCATCAAAAATAAAGTACAAGTACAAATCTATGAATAACCTTTGGTCTCTACTGCTCTGTACTATACATCCATCTTGTACCTATCAAATATCGAGATCTTGTCCCTCTAATCCTCTAAACCATGAGCTGCCTGCATCCGATCTCTATGGGGACTTTGGCCTTGATCCTCTACATGGAGGTGTCTCTCTCATGCTACTATATCCGCGGGTATGCGTCCCTGCTAACTGGGATGGCGCTGACATCTGTGTTGGCACTCAAACATAAGAAGGAACTCATTGTGTTGGATCTAGCACTGTTGTGTAATAGGCACACATATAGTAGCCCATTTCCCTCATACACTCCTCCCGCTTCAATATTCTATCTAGCTGAGTATCGCTCTACCCTGTACATGTCTCGGTATCTACAAATGGACCTCCTTTCCTATGCCAATGCCCCCTACACTAACTGTAGCTACTCAATCTTTGATCCCATCCGTGATACCTACTCCAGGGCTCTATCCCTCTCCTCCTGCATAGTCTATACCTACACTTTCTGTATCTAACTCCCCTCCCATATCTGATCATCCTATGTCATATGTGCCTTCCCCTACACTACATCTCTCTCCATAGCCTATACTTCTGCCACTGTTGCATCTCTCTCCCCCTACAGGACCTGCACTTGTGTCTGTAAGGCCTCTCTCTGCCTCCATATCCTATACCCGAGCCCTCATTGTCTCCTCCCTCTCCTGCATCAATCTCATATCTCCCACTATCTCCTCCACCACCTCAACTCTATCATGAAACTCATCCCACTCTTGTCTCAACTCCCTCCTCTCTGTCAGTAATCCCTCTACCTGCCTCCTTAGATCCTCCATACCCCTCTCTGCCTCCGCCAACCTCTCTAATGATATTTTACCTATCGATCCTCCTGACACTCACTGACCCCTTGCTTGTAGTATCATCATGGTAGCCTCTAATTTTTCCCTCTCCCATATTGTTGCCTCCCCTGCCTCATGCTCTCTCGCTACCTCTCCCTCCAAGCAAGTCGCCTCTACTCACAGTTCCTCTATCTCTGCCCGCAACCTCTCTCCCTCCCTCTGCATCTTTGTCTCATGCCACAGTAATGAATTGGCTATCGCTCGAAACTCACTCTCACTCTTTGCTAGCTAGGCTTGAAACACAAGCACCTCTGCCTGCAGTGTACTCCTTGCCGCCTTTGAGTCTCTCAACCTCTACTCAGTATTATGTAATCTCTCCTTCGATCCTCTCAACCGTGTGACTAGATCCTTTATTTTTGGTGGAATCATAGCCAATGGGAAAATATCATGTGTCTTTGTATCCATCTCCTCTGCCCCTCCCTCATCCCCTATGTCCATCACATCAGCCTCCTCCCTCTCCCCCATCGCCTCTGCATCATGTCTCTCCTCCTTAGGCTCAACCCACACTCTCTGTCTCCTCCTCCTACCTGGCCTCCACTGACCAACTGGCGCATTATCCTCTGACACTCTCTCCTATTGTTCTACTGGTCTAGCTACCTCTAACACTCTCTCTTTCTGCTCTAGCTACCTCTGGAACTCTCCTCCGCCGTCTGCCTGCTCTACCTTCCTCAGGATCTCTTTGTTGATCTCCTCCTGCTCGGGCTGCCTCTACCCCTCTCCTCTACTAGCCCCTGAACCCACACACCTTCATCTCTCTCCTTGGCCTCCTCCCCCTCTCTCCTACCAATCTGGCCTCATCCTCTAATCCAAATCCTAATTCCCCTATGATCAACACCTCTAGTGTAATCCATGCAACTTGGTGATACGCAAACCATGTTGCATATCTTATAGTGATCCCTACATCTACCAACCCTTCTTCCCTCCCTGGGTACTCTACTAGCTCTCAAACTAGTGTCATCCAGTGCTCCTATGCAAACTCTACTGAAATCATATCACCCCATGGTTGCTCCCGTGTAATCCATCTGAACCTATCAGGTGCACCTGGAATATCCTGTATCAACCCATACTACCTCGTCACTCGGTCTGGCCTATGTGAATCCACTATTCGAGGCTCCTTCCTGACTATGTAACATCGGGTCTTGAAGTATTATTTATGCCTAACCTCATCCTCCCTCAACTACGTGAAGCGTCATGTCATATACGACCTCCACATTATATCCTCCTCCTCTAGATCATCAAACAATCTCCTCCACCCATCTAAATCCCCCGAACCTTGATACCACCAAACCTAGTCATACTTTGCTCCATACCAATAGGCCACTGACAATGTCGTATTTTGCTAACCCACTCTCACCACATCTAGTCTGGACACACTAATGTGCTCCCAGGCCCATACCTATAGTAAAGTCACCTAGCACACGTTGAGCCCTCCTCGATAGCATATCACATGCATATCTCTATACAATTGCACCAGGATGCATGGCCCCCATGTGAAATCCCCATCCCTCCCCTTGACAATGTGTCGAATAACCTCCATGTAGCTGAGGCTTCATATATCCCACTCCTATCCGATATGAGTAGCCCGCTAATCAACTCGCATAGGTACAATGGTATTGGGGGTACTCTCAATCCCAAACATCTATCCATGTTCAACGCATTATTCTCCATCAATAGGTCCTCTCAACCGAACAATACCCATATGGTATGATCCAATGCCTCCCCCTCTTACCTCATGGCACTCACCATATGCCATACTATGGTTAGCCTCAGTATCCTCCGGACATCCTCTAGTGTCACTTTCATCTCCCATGTCGGGAGATGGAATGTCGGCATCGCAGAATCCCAATGCTCGATCAGGGCTATCAGCATCGCTCAATGCACCCTGATAGATGGAAACCCCAGCAAATGAAGAAGCCTCACCTGGGCCAGCACCTGATGATCTGCTCCTGTCATTTCCTACTGTTTCACCTCCATCACCTCGAATCTCCTCTCCCAAGTCCACAAGCTCTCAAACCACTGCACCCAAACCACACAACATATCAATCCTCAAAACCTTGCCCCGGGCATCTTTCTCACTAACTTCTCCTAACCCTCCTAAGTTCTCCCAGTTACATTTCAACTTCTTTTTCTCCTAATTCCTCCTCTTTACCCTCAATGGAGCCACCCTTTTAGATGCAGCCACCCCTGTTGGGGTGGCGTTGCTTTTCCCGGGCTTGGTTGCCCCTTTCGGATGTGGCCACTCATCCCGAGGTGCGGCCACCCCTTTTGGGCTTGGTCGTTTGTCCCAGGGCACGACCTCCCCTTCTAAGTGTGGCCAGCCATCCCAAGGCAGGGCCGCCCCTCTCAAGGTGTGACTGTCACTTTTAGGGTGTGGCCACCCATCCCGGGGCAGGGACGCCCTAGCGCGGGCACAGGTCGGGGCCACCCCTCTCAAGCACAGGGTGAGGCAGCCCCTGCCAGGTGCCACCACCCGAGCATGGAGCACTACCACCCCTCCTAGGCGTCACTACCTATGTGTAGGGCGCAGGCACCCCTCCTGAGTGTAGCCACCCCTAACCAGGGTGTGGTCACCCCTGTTGGACCCACCAACCCCATGTTTCCTCTATTTTACCCTAGTTTTCTTCCTAAACCCTTATTTTCCATCCACATCATTATTTGACATTTCTCCCAACCTGTTAGGTGAAATTATTTTTTGTCTTCTACCCATTTTTCTAACTTACCCCTATCCTCAAATCCATATGTCTAACTAGCATAAACACTTCAAAATACATCAAAACCCTCTAGAAATCACACAGAGGGTTTTGAACCTAACCTAGTGTGGGAGGACGCACTTGACATAGAAACTCTGCACCTTGTCCCCACGGTGGATGATTTCATCATCATAATCTTCCGACATCTTCTCTCTCCTTCTCTTTCCTCTTCTCTCCTCTCTCTCTCTCAACTGCCAGCTATCCAAATGAGGAATAGTAATTCTAAAATTACTATTTAAACCTTCCCTCCTTTTCCCCTTTCTAAAATAGAGGGTATTTTTTCCTTCTATTTAAACTTTTTTCTCCATCGATTAATCCTCCAACTTCATGGGGCCGTCATTTGCACCCCGTGTGCCCATTTGACTCCATTCAAAAGCCATTCTTCATGGTTTTTAAAGCTCTATCCAATGGTACCTTCTATTTATTCATATCGATAAGTCACTCAGGGCCCCTTTTTCTTCCCTTACTGCCCTCTCAAGGGGGCATACCCTACCAAATCCATCCATACCTCATTCATGGTCATTTTCTTGAATAATTGGGGCATCTCCCTTCACTCCCATTGATTTGAGCAACTCACGTAACCTCTCCTTATTTGGGGGATCTTTTTTTGGTCGATTCCTTTATAGAGTCATCTCCATCTTATTTTTCTTTGAAACACTGTTATTCTAACAATATTTTGAAGAGGGGAAAAATGTAGACATCTAAATTTGACCCTTTACTTAAGGTTAAATTTATTCCTTTCATTTATCCATTTCATCTCATTCATCAACGTTAATTAAATCATTTATTTAATTAATGTGTTCCCTTTTCCCTAACGTTCCTAAGGTATTTAATTATATTAATTAAATACTTTACCATTAGCCCATTTCCTCTCTAAATTAAATAAATCAATCAATTTATTTAATTTAGTCAATTATCCTCTTCAATTTTAAAATTCATTCTTTCTCTCTCCTTGTCCCATCCTCCATAACCTTTTCACTAATCTGGGTTAATCTAATTAATTCTTCATTAGGATGTACATATCCATAATCAGGATTAATTTCACATCCTCCATATCTAGCCACTTGCTTCTAATCCTCATTATTTAGCCTAATCAACTATTTGAACAATCCTAATTAGGTCACTTTCCCTTTTCAGCATGTCCTTAAGTCAACCTTCATGGTACTTACCTTTTTTAGTTTGACCTCTTCCCCATGTGAATTAAAAATTCACACTTGTTCCCCCATGCATTTGTCTTCCCCATTATCTCTCAAAGGTCACATCATACACATAGGACAAGGACCCCTTTTAGGGGAATCTTGTCTTACCCATTGGTTTCTTCCAAGAAAGTGAATTAAATATTCACTTTTATTCTTCTGATGCCCTCTCCAATCCCCATGGTGACAAGAGTGGACTTTCTAAAATTCCTCACTTGTTACTTTCAACCTCACTTGGGGACAAGGAATTCCTTTTTGAGGAGATCCTCTCCCATCCCAAGGTACTTGCAAGTACCTTGGGACCACATGGCCTTTTCCACATCATTTGTACCCTTTCCATCTCACCATGTCCTTTGGACACTTCATCCTCTACATGGAAAGATGTGAGAGCTTGTGAGTCCTCAACTCACCATAGCCCTCCATCTTGGCCATAGTGGCCCAATCTTGACCATTGAATCCTCTAGAGAATTCAATTTCTTCTATAAATAAACCCTCTTCTCATTCATTAAGGGACCCTATGAATTCTTATCACACTTATGCTCTCAAGCCATTATTGCAGAAATTAAGCCATTTTCTTGCCATTATTGCACTCTCACTTACCATTTTCCCATCCTTCAACCACCATTATCATTGCAAGCTTGCCATCCAAGGAGAAAACATCAAAAGCACTATCAAGGGCCAACCAAGGATCAACATAAGTAAAAGGAATAATCATTTGTGTTTCTTTCTTACTTTTATTTGTGTTCAATGTAGCCTCATCTTGAGGTGTTGTGTCTCTTTGCTCATTGCATTTACTTAGTTTTTTGCATTTTTAGAGTAAAGATTTTCACTGCACACAAAAAAAAACATTGAAGGATATCATAGTGTTGTATGATGATCCTATTTGTATCTTCTGTGATAATACAAGTGCAATTAAAATTTCGATGAATCCTATAATGCACTCAAGAACGAAGCATATATCTATCAAGTATCATTTATTGAGAGAGAAGGTCATGGTGAATGAAATCAAGCTTGAGTATGTTTTGACAAAGGATCATATTTTGGATATATTTACAAAGGCTCTTCCTTAAGATACTTTTGAGTATATCTGAGATAAGATAGGGGTTATTTCCCCTCCTTTTACAAACTAAGATGCATTTGGAGATGCATCAATCCTATGGAATCATGGTTCTATTTTTTTGGACTGATTTTTTTGGTGGCTACCTCTCAAGGGGAACAAGCAGTTGTAAGTGTTGTCATTATTAGTATTTTTTTTTCATGTCAAAGGAAGTTTCAATGAACATATCCTTTTCCATTGATGTCAAGAAAAGAGAGAAAGGTGAAAAAGAGAGAGAGAGAGAGAGATGTGAGAAAGAGAGAGAGAGAGAGAGCATGTGAAGAGGAAAGAAAGATAATAAGAGAAATCAGGTAATGAGGAAGATGATCTTCTAAGGGGGAGAAGAAAAAAGAAAAATCTTGAGAAGTATGTTTAGAACTGGTGTGTGTCTTTGATGATTTTTCACATCATGTGTTGCCATCAATGATGAAGGGGGAGATTGTTGCAAGACTGGAAAGAGGAATGGAAGTGTTGTCATTGATTTCAACCTATTAGTTGGTTATCTACTAGTTTCTGTTGACTATATATGTTGAGGATATTGAGAAAATTGTATTAAAAGAAGGTTACAAGTATTCAGCTGTTGAGGATGTTGGTCTGATACTTGTGAACTATATTTTCTTTGTTCTGGCTGAGGTCCAAGAGAATTTTTGTTGGTCTGGATTTCTCTTTGTGGTTCTAGAGTTGTGTTTCCCTAGTTCTATTGAAGATGGTTTTGACATTTGGAAGTGTCTAGCTTAATTGATCTATGTGTTTTACACTAGTTTGGTCGACCGTGTGTCAAGCACTATCTTTAAAGTTGATGAAGTATGTTGAATCTATTATGGGTCCCGGTGAAGTGTGTGTTTGGGTCGTCCTTATTCTAATTCCACGATAGTATTTTTTGCACCGACCTAATTTGAATTTGAAGTTGGATGGCCGACTTTGTATCTTCTCAAATTTGGAGATGGTATAATTACAGAATGTGCTAGCAATGAAAAGTGTACATAAGAAAAGAAGGAAGATAAGTGAAAGAGAAAATGTGACTTTGATGCTATTATGAAAGTGTGTGAGTTATGTGTGTGGTTCATTAGTGTGAAGCTTAACGTTGAGTTTCTAGATGCAATGAGTAGAAGGAAAACTCTTTCATTCATACAAGTTGATTAGTGATTGTGGTGGAATCCTTTGTTGCATTAGGATTGTTGCCTCTCTATAACAATTCTTCTTTGTCTTATTTGTATCTTCATGGAAAAGCGCCATCTTGGTTGTAACCTTGTTGACAATGAGTCCTTATTTCAGGCAAAGCAACTTATCTTAGGTAGTGAGCCTTATTTCAGGCAATGAGACTCTTGTAATCGGTTTTGATATTCTCTATAGTGTGAGTTAATCATCATCATGGTTTTTCCCTCATTGGGTTTTCCACATAAATATGGTGTTATTGTGTTTTGTGCATTAGTATTTGATGGTTTCAGTTTATGTGTTAGTTCTGGTAACTGAGTTTAAGGTTATAATCTGTGACAACTAATTCAGCCCCCCTCTCAGTTGTCCTATCCAACAACCCTAATTTCTATAATAAATGAATAATACAACATTATTTAATTAATTCACTTTTTCATCAGTTTCAACCAATTAAATAAATTTTATTTATTTAATAGTCCTAATCTAACTTTATTCATCTTGATTAGTTAAATAATGCCAATTATTTAATTGTGTTGCTAATTTACCTTATTCCCCCAAATCAATTGAATTATTTATAATAATTTAATTAAGTCACTTTCACCCAAATTTGAATAATTAAATAAACTTTTCAAAAAAAACATCAAAAATCAAATCAAACAAATACCACTTTGTTTACAAAAGTCAAACTTGATTTGCAAATTCAACTCAAAAAGATTAATTAATTAAATCAGTTAATTAATTTTCCTCAACCATTTTCATGATTGAGAAAATTATGAACCATCAATTTCTCAATCTATTTCCTAATAGATCAATCTATTCTTCAATCCCACTGAAGGCTCAAATTGATTTCATCAATTTCACAAACTGCAAACATGATTTCTTCAATTCCATAGATTATTCAATCTATTTCTTCAATCCCACTGAACACTCAAAAATGATTTCTTCAATCACACTAATTACATAATCAATTTGCATAGATTATGCCCTTCTAAATCCTCTCAACATCTTCCAACCATTGATCGAGATATTCCACTATGCGATCCAAAGCATTCATTTCAAATCATAAATTCTATATAACAAGCCTCTTTCCTCTCAAAAAATATCAGAGAATCAACCTATTTTATACAATGAAGTAATGCCAAGATCGTAATCGACATTGGAAAAATCTTCAACACACATATTTGATCAACACCCACTCATTCTTCAAGCTTTTTCACACACAATGGAGGCTTCACATTGATACGAACAACCCAACATATTCATGTAAACTTTATTTTGTTTTTGAATTCATTATGATATTGTAGGATTTCTTCATTTTTTTTCAATAGCTTAGAAAGATTTATTTCATGAGTAATGGGTGTAGATCATGATTCTTGTTTTGAGTTAGATTAGGTTCGATTCATTACAATTATCTTTGTTTATACTTAAAAATTTCCCCCTTACACAGTCATCAAGTTAAGCTTATCTCTAAAGTTGATATGCTAAAGTACCTTTTATCAGTAGAAACTCTTACAAGATGAATGGCTAAGTGGGTTATGATCTTGAGTGAATTTGACCTCGAATAAATGGATCAAACGGAAATTAAAGGACATTTCATAGCAGATCAGCTAGCATAACCACCTATATATGCTAAAAATCCTTTGGTATATGAATTCTTAGATGAAGCAATATTCACCATAACATCAACAAACTAATGGAAGTTGTATTTTTATGGTTCCCATACACAACATGGATTAGGGTTAGGGATTATATTCATCACCCCTCAAGGTGATTATATTCCAAAATCTTACAAGCTATCTTTTTCATGCACCAATAACATAGTTGAATATGAAGCACTCATAACAGGGTTAAGAATGGATATTTGATGGTCAATCAAGGAACTCCAAGTTTATGGTGACTCCCAACTAGTGGTAAGATAGTTTAATGGTGACTATCAAACTAAGGATGACAAGTTGATGCCATATAAATGAATGGTTAATAGTTTCAAAGAATACTTCATGATCATTAATTTTGAGAAAATTCCAAGGGTCAACAAAAAAATAGGAGATGTTATGGTGACCATTGGGTCTCTACTAGATATGTTTCACAATATCCATAAGTGTGAATTTCTTGTGGAACAACTTCGCATACTAGCATTCAAAATCCTCAAATCAAAATTTGTGTGTGAAATTGTTGGTCTCAATTCTGCATGGTACCATGAAATTTACTAATACCTTCATCATGGTATCATTCCACCTAACCTTACCACTAACCTACATAAAAACTTTATATGAAGATCTTCACGGTTCATTATTCTTGGTGATACCCTTTACTAGAAAAGTCTCAATGACATGTTATTTAGATGTCTTAACTTGGAAGAAGCTAACTACCTTACAAGAGGTACATGAAAGTGTTTGTGGGTCACATTCAAGTGGTGTTACCCTAGCAAAAATATTTATTATAAATCGGTATTATTGGCCAACCATGGAACAAGAGGTAAATCATTTTTTAAAGAAATGCCTACAATGTCAACAATATGGTGATGTCATCCATGCTTTGGCACATGAACTACAACCTATAACAACATCTTAGCTTTCTCGCAGTGAGAGCTTGATCTCATTGGAAATTTTTTGCCCACATCATACAATGACCATAAGTTTAATATCACTACCACTAAGTACCTTACAAAGTGGATTAAAGCCATTCCCTTGACTTACATCACTAGTAAGCAAATATCCAAGGTTATCCTCAATTACCTAATATGTTGATATGGTGTTCCTCAAGCCATTATGACAGAAAATTGAAAACCCTTTAAGAACTAGGATTTATAAGAAATTTGCACCAAGTTTCATATCTAGCACTATTTCTCCACAGCCTACTATCCCCAAGGGAATGATCAAGTGGAAGCATCTAATAAGACTATATTGAAAATCTTGAAAAACATTGTTAATGACACTAGTTGGGATTGACACTTGCAACTAAATCCTAGCTTATGGTCTTACTGAATGAGTATTAGAATACCTACTGGTAACACTCCATATTCCTTGGTTTACAGAACCAAATCCATCTTACCCATTGAGGTCAAGCTCCCATTACTAAGGATTTCATTGCAACACCTGATTGATGATGAAGAGTATCGAACGTCCAGGTTGAACAAGATAGAATTTTTAGATGAGTGATGTCTACAAGAACTTAATCATATGCAAACCTATCATAATTTCCTCCATAGAATTTATAACAATAAAATCAAGGGCCAACACTTTGAAGTGGGGGGCCTAGTTCTTAAGGAGAATTAGAAGAATTAATTGGATCAAGACAGCAAAGGGAAATTTGATCCTAACTAGTTAGGGCCATTTGTTGATATCATAAGCTATGGATTTGGAGTATATCAATTATCAACACCTAAAGGGTATCTCTTCTTGGAACCTATCAATAATAGTAATATAAAATTCTTCTATGTCTAACTCATGTGGGGTATCTTATTTAAAAAAAATTAAAAATATATAATAAAAAAAAAATTAAAAAGGATAAAATAGTAAAGAGAAAATTTTTCCTCAAGTGAAAACCACTTTGATGGCGTTTTGGGCAAGTACCTTGGTGAAAACATAGAAAACAAATGCCATGTGTAAATAAGTGTCATCTACCATCTATCAAACACTCTTTCTCTTCTCATCCATAATAAATCTTCATCCATCGATCTACATACCTAGCATGGCTTGGTGTTTGACTAGTATCTATCACTATCAGTACTACTTGGCATTGTCCTAAGGTCATCTCATCTAGATCTTAATGAGGTAATCTAACATATGATTGGGGAAATCTATCTGAACCTAGTCATCAAATTGGACTCTTGTATATCACATAAATATTTTTAAAATCCCCAAAACAAAAACATCTAGATAATGTTCAAAATCCCAAAAACATCAAAATAACGTTCAAAAATCCAAAAAACATCCAATTTTTTTTTGAAAAATCCAAAAACATCCAAATGGCCCATAATACCAAAAACAAACTCAAAAAGTACAAAAGGACAAAAATAGCCTCAAAACATCTAAAAAGCTCAAAAACATTTAACTTTTTTCCAAAAGCATCACCAATCATCCATCCATAATAAACCTATCATCATCCTCACCTTTTCCAAAGAAAACAAAAGAAAAACAACAATCATCGAAACACAAAAAAATCACAAAACAAAATGTAAGTCTTGATCATTGTCAAAAACATACCAATAAACTTTCTTATCAAGGGCCTGAATAATTGTCTAAATAAATAGCAACATCTAATAAATTTCTTAATGGATATATATTTCATACAATAGACATCATTTCAAATATCATCTAAATCTAAACTGTTTGGAAAAAGATAAGATGGTGTTGATGTGTTTTGTCAATCGATCTTTTCTTTTGGTTTTATCTTTTGTCTCATTCCATCACTCACTTGTAGTCACCTTTTCTCTTCAATATCTTGGTGTGTCTAGAGGGTTACGCAATGGGTCATAGTCATTGCTTTTGTTTGATGTGTTTGTTGGATGTTCTTGTAATACAACCATGAATACTTGTCTTTTTTGTGTAGGGATAGTCTCGAATAATACAATGACTTTTGCATACCAAGTTCTTTATACCTTTTGTGTTTTGGTCTACTTGCTTCAATGGCTTGATTCTATAACATGATAAAACAATATGTCCATATGTCAAGTATGAACAAGGATACTCCTATCTATTTGTAGAGTCAAATCCCATTCAATATATACAATGAATCCCTAGTTCTTCATACCTTGGTGCATAATGTCTACTTGCTATATCAAAATAAAGATTTCTCTGATTTTTTTAGCATAACCTAAAAGATAAATAAAAATCATCTATCCAATCTCATTCCATATCCAATAAAATATTGAAATCCATCTAATAATAATAATAGACTTTTTGGTATTTGATCAACATCATCTCATTAATCTATCTCATTCTATTCTATCTATCTAGTTATCCATTCTTCTATTCTACTCAGCATACTAACATTTCAATCCAAAGAATCATGACATACACAAAAATATCCATCACATCTCACATCCATAAACCATCAATAGCATCTCATATAATCCATCATGCATGATCATCATATACCATATCAAAATATAAAAGAACCATGTCCATACATCATTATATCATATCATGCATCCTGCATCCACGGATCATTAGTAGCATCACACGCATACATTCATACATATTGCATACATAGATCATTAGCAACATCATAATCATACAAACATGAAATATGATAAAAATATATCCATACATCATGTGCATCCATAATCAATGCATCACATAACATCATAATCATAGCCACACCAAAAAGGATAACCTCATATATATCATGAAAATATAAAATGTCATGATATAATTATCCATCTCATCAAAATATGTGATACAAAAAATATATACATCAAATAATCTATACAAATAATATCTATACAAGAGGCTATCAAAAATTTGATGAATGTATATACATCAAGAATATATGTACAATGTAATATACATCAAACTCACCCTCTCCTCTTGATCAAGAGGAGGTTGAGGAGGAGGAGCCATCTACTATGCAATAATAATCTATTGTTGTTGAGCCTCTATCTAGCCAATCCCTATGATCAAGCCTATGAAGGTCTACCCACTAACCCTCTATCCGATCCTGCTGAACTAGTTGCACTCTTGGAAAAAAACCTAGGCTGGTGTCTTTGCACTAGGATGACTATGCCATATAATGTCCTATAATATGCAGTCTCACTCTGAAGCAGGCAAATAGCCTATATATGTTGCACAAGTGGAATAATTTAACCCTACCCAATAACCTCTATCTAATGTTTGCATCCCCTCTCTTGGTCATGCTCAATAGTCACCTATGCTAGTTGGACCTCTAACTATTAGCAATGAAAGATCTTTGCATCTCTCTCCTGATCACACAGCTCTCACTCAGTTGTCATTTGATCTCGCTCTATTGTATGTTGAGCTAGTTTTACAATAAGACCATCCCACTCATGGCATGCTTTTCCTCACACTTGTAGAGTGACTCTAAGCATATGTTCATTGGGGTCCACTTTTGCTCCTCTATCACCCTCTATGGGTGCAATAGCTACAACACCTTTAATGATAGGTTCCTAACCCTACCTTCGGTCCTAGACCATGTGAATCTCAACCTCAACACACTATCTCTATCATTGGGCTCTCCCTATCTCTCCCTCCTTACATCACTAGCCTCCAATTTCCCCACCATCATGGTAGGTGAATCTAAATGGTCTCTATAGAATCCATAATGTGTCATAATTATTTGTAATCTCAGGGTCATCCTGACAAATAGCACAAATCCACTATACCTGAGAAAGTTGTGAAAACTTTGTAATAGCTACTTGAGGGGAGGGAATAGGCCCCCACTCTCTAATCTATTAGGTAGTCCAGGAAAATATTGTGTGGTAGTCGTTAGCCAAAACATCCTTCTGGTCATTGAACTATCTCTGAAGTCTGACTGAAAGATACCACTCCAAGATATACTATGTAAAATTGATCAACCACCTTGTCTTCCTACAAAATGGTAGATGGTTTCAATTTTCATCCCAGGCCTTGATCCTAAGTCATGGCCTCCACTTGAACTCTTTCATCTCATGTATAAGACGTCTCCAATAGTATAGATCACCCAACCTACATTTAGTAAGCATAGTTTCATATTTGTATACCATCGGGTAGCCTACCTCCCAAACCACCTCCCCAATTGAACTAAGTACAGTAATGTGGTCCCAAGCCTAGATGTGTAATAGAGTGATCCCTATTAATAAAATGGTGGTAGACCTATTAACCACTTGGTTCATATCATGGTAAATGTGGGCTAAGATGTAAGGCCCCAAAGAAAATACACATCCCTCCTCCATGATCAGCTCCAAGACTTGGCCCCATCGGACATTGAATCTCCTAGACTCATATCAAGCATAATATACCCACAAATCAATCCAAATACAACAATGATGGTATCATTGACTGTCCAATATAGTGATGTACAAGTCAATCTCAACATCACCTATCTCCAAGTCATCATCCCCCAACACCCTCTCAAGATCCCCCATGTCATAATCAACATCATAAACTACCCACTCTCCATAAATCAGTACCCACAATATGTGATACATCCTCGAGGGTGATGGTGGCCTCTCCAATCAATATCAAGAAAGAAGATGTCTTTGAATTCCACCTCTCAACTAGGGCAGTCAAGAAGGCTTGGTGGGCCCTAATCTGTGGTATGTACACAATATAATATAATCCCATAGCTCCAAGAAACTCTACCTCAGTCTCTATAAACTGTCCAATCCTATCTAGAACCTAGGGATACCACTCCTATGATAGAATAATCTCTAGTATAGCCTACAAGCATAGTGTCCATGATGTCAATTTTGTCAAAAAATTACAAAAAATCTAAGTCTAATTAGCCTTATAGAAAAAGCGAGACTTTTTTCAAAAGCATCGCTTTATCATAGTCAAAAGAAATCACTTTTTCAAAAGTGAGCTTTACCATTTTCATAAGCGAGCATTTTCTCAAATGTTTCACTCTATCATAGTCATAAGTGTTGCAATTTTTCTAGCCCTGATTCTTTTGCAAAAGTGTGACATTTTTGTGAAAAGTGTTGCATCAGGTTTCATAAGCATCACCCATAAAGCAATGTGTTTGTTTACCTAACTTTTCCTACATTTTTTTGTTACCTAGAACTATGTGCAAGGTAAAATGGGTTAGACACATACCAAGGGGTCTACTCTAATGGGCCACTAGAATTTATTAATTGCATCTACACGATGTGAGGTGTGAGTTGTGTGTGCCATAGCGATTAGGTCTCTGCAAGGTGTCTGAGAAGCTGGACTACTCAAAGCTCTAAAAATCTAAAAATATGAGTGTGCAAATGAACTAAAAATGTCTCCAAAGGCATATATGGTCCCCAAAACCTAAGGTTTTTTCCTATGTCCATATTCATCTTATTTTTCATCCTTTTCTATATATCCTAATTAGTTTCTAGGACCCCTAAAACTCATTTTTTTGTCCTCTTCTTTGTAGAACCAGTTGCGAGTTTGACCCAAAAATTAACTTTTATGGTCGATCTCTCAAGGGGGCAACTTGTCATGCTTCCTTTGTCTATTGGGGCATAGTGGGGCATCATATAATTTTTTTAAAAAAAATTGAGCAACATCAGGTCTTTGAAACAACATAACAACTACATTGTCTCAAAGAGGGGCAAAATATAGACACCTAAAATTGTCTAAATGCATCACACATCTCGATTTTACCTTTTAACATCATTTCCCTTATTATCCCCTAATTCCTCCTTTTAATTAAATAATTTCCAATTATTTTATTAAATTCATTAATTCTCCTCAATCTCACTAATATCATCTTAGTTAAATAATTTTGAATTTTATAATTAAATTCAATTTCCCCCTTTCCACTTTGATTAAACAATTTTGATTATTTAATGAAATTCTATTTTTCTTCAATCCCACCTAATTAAATAATTTGAATTATTTAATTAAAATCCTATTTTTCCTCTCCTCATAATTAAATAATTTTCTTAATTATTTAATTCCTAATTTTCCTCCAACTTGCACAAAGCATATTATTTTTTCAAAAAGGGAATATTCTTCTTCCCTCCAAAATATCTAAATGGTGTATTCCCTCCAAAAGGAATATTCCATAATTCAAATCCAAATTTGAATAGATATTTTCCCTCCAAAATATCTTTAACCAATTTTCCATGAAAATAGGGATATTTTGGGATCTCATTCGTCCTCCACCCTTGATCTCCTTGATTTCCTCTCAGCCATTGATAAAATATCTACAAATCTTAAAAACAAGTAATTTCTTCATAAAAATCATTCACAATCCTCATGTGCTTGAATTAAAATTCATTCACAATCTTCATGAGCTTGATAATTCATTGTTCTCGAGCAATTTGAGTATCAATTATGAGTCACATTAATCAAATTATCTTTTTCAATCATGGGCTATGCACAATTTGATTAATCCACATCACAAATTTTCATAAATCCATAATGAGATTGAAGGTTAGCATGTTTCTTTGATTTAATTATGTTTGAATTGGTTTTCATATCATTTTTTTTGAATCTTTGAATCATTTGAATTCTAATTTCATTGAGTGTGGGTGTAATTGATCATTATTTCTTGGTTTTTTAGTGTGTATGTACTCTAATTGCTTTGATTATGCTTTCTAACCATTACCCATTATTCCCCTATGACAAAATGAAATGTGATCAAGCTCTAATACCACTTGTATGGAAGCTAAGGTTGCAAAACAACTTCCTACACTAATATTGAGAAGAGGGTTATGAATAATTTTTAATTTTTCTTAATAGTACAAACACTTAAATAGAAATAAACATAAAGATAATGTATACCACAACACAATGATTTATGTGGGGAAACCCATTTTAGGAGAAAAACCCCACACTCCAAAGTCCATTGAATATATTTTTCAAAAACCAATGAGATTACAATATACTCGCAAATAAATCTTCTCACATGAGTATCACCAACCAAAGATTGAGAGGAAACTCAATAACTATTAGACTCTCACACACTACAAAAGTGCATTACCTAGTTGTAATACAATGCTCTCATAAAATAGGTTTCCCTTCTAAGACAAGAAAATCCAACATAATATCCACCATTTGATATGTGACCTAATGATGAATGATTGAGATTTATAATAATAAAATATATCTAATATGGATTTTGGGGGTGTTTCCCCTAATCCAATGCTAGGGGGTGATCCCCCCAGACCTTGCAGGGGGATACCCCATTGCACCCCCTCATGCTCAAATATATTAACCTATTATAATCACAAGGTTGAGACACCATTTTTCCTCACTATATGGGGGTTTTATGCAATCAATAATCCTTGACCTAGTGACTATATTTGGGTTCAAGTATTAAATTGGATTTAGTTATATGTATTCTTGGTTTTCAATTTTGTTTGATTAAGTACTTTCTAAGGTATACCCCTAGGAACACCCTCCTAATTCTAAGGTAAACTCGAAGCATAAGAGAGATAATCCACCCTTATAAATTTGGTCTTCATCTCTCCAATTTCTTTTGATGATTTTATTTCACTTGCATGACAACAACCCTAAACTTGTGATTGAGATTTCATTCTAGGAAGTGAAGTAGTGGTTTTCAGACCCAAAAAAATGGTGTTGTTGCTAGGGATATGATAGTTGTTTTTGGGTCTTAGATATGGAAATATTTTTAGCACCTCTATAATAAAAAATTTGTAGTCATGAATTGTGTTTGGGTAAGTTTGGTATCTCATCAACTTATGCAAATGGAATGTCATTGCGAGTGAAAAGGGTTTTTGGGTTGAGAAAAAATTGAAGAATCTTGTGGTCACTATAAAATAGAATTAGAATTATTCCTTGGAGATCTATGGTAATTCAAGTATTTCCTCACTTTTATGAGGTAGTGACAATATTGTCAAAGAATAATTTTTTCATTGTTGTTGTTCATGTTTCATGAACACTAATCAAAGTGATTGCAACTAAGGATAAGGTACCACATTTTATTTCAACTCAAAGAATGATTTTTTTCTTGGTAAAGAAACAAATTGTTTCTCCTCCCTTTTATATCCTACATAAATAGTTGCAACTAACCATGCATGGTTGTAATTTATTCATTTACCCTAGGGGAATTTCATGAAATATATCAAATAATTCAAACCCTAGATTCTATGATAGATAAAATTTCTAAGAATACTATGATGAACATCCATGATATTTATAATTAAAGTCTAACACAAAATAAAAAATCAAATTCAAACCCACATGCATCCATACTTGAAAACAAGTAAAGGATATATGAGCTTAATGAGATTGGAAAATCGTTTGAAGAAAGACTTAAGACCCTACAATCAAAGAGATACCCTAATAATATAGAATAAAGTTATCGCCATCCCTTGTTGTCCCATTGATCCCATTTACAAGTAGCTTGGAATTTCTTGGGTTGACTATGAAAGGAAAACAAAGAGGGTTTCAATCTATAGATCAATGCCAAGGTTTGATTAGTATGATCATCAAGAGAAGGATCCACATGTTAGAGTCTTTTCAAATTTCATTAAAAAATATTAGTTTGAACATGAAGACATGTGTGGATGAGGGGTTTTTAGGTCATTTTATGGAAAGTAAAATAATTTTTATGATGGTTTCCATAAGCATTCTTTTAATTTATGTAATTGGCTTGTGTTTGCATTTGAAGAGGAATTCACTTTTCATTTAGACCCTACTACTCTTATCAAAGAATTAGAAATAGATATGTGGCAAGAGGGAGAGTTGAGAATAGAATTCAACCATAGGTTTTTGTTTCTCTTTACAGGATCTCAAATAAATTTAGACCTAATGCACCTACTTGTATTGATATGTTTCTTGGAGCCTATGATGTTACTCTATATTTCTATTCAATACAAGAAGAATTCAATTTGGTAAACATGTAGAAATAATATAAATTCCTTTCTTTCATTGATGATTTGATAAGGTATATGATTGTAAAATCATTATTTTTAATTAAAAATGCTTCTCATGACAAACACATTGTTGTACATAGTGAGAGCATATATGTTTCATTAGGATCCAACACAATATCAAGTGATGATTGTGTTTGTAGGTAGGTAGAGGAAGATGTTGGTGTATTGTATTATGATAATACAAATGAACGTGATAGTAGGTGGAATAAACTTCATTTGGATTTTTCATCCGTGGATGATGACAATGAATAAATTAATGATGACATCTAGTCTAAGAGTGAGAATCATGACCTGACTATTTATTGTAGTAGTGTGAGAAATGAAGAAGATGTACATGCAAAGGATTTAACAGATGAATCAAATCAAGTAGTTTTTTATATAATACATGAAAATTTTGGTGATACAAATGGTAAATAAGAATATATCTTCTTGTTTGATATATTACCTTCCTTTATCTATTTTTTCAATTTTGAGGTTACTATTAATTGGTTGCATGAGGATACATAGGTAGAGTTGTATATGGTGATGAAACTATCATCAAAAGTGTTGGTACAGTTGATGTTAAATATGAAGATTTTGTGCTTGAAGAATGTGAAGTCGGTGATCATATGGATTCATATGAGAAATTATTTTTTTAGCATGCAACATGTTGTCTTCCTCATGCATAATGCACTTCAACAAGTTTATATGAATATGATGCTACATAAATTGAGGTGGAAGGAGAAATGTTTTATGAGTCTGATTTGTGCAAAACATATGCCATAGTAGGTTGCCAAGAGAATATATATTGAAATATAGAGATATTTTGAATAGTGTATCTCTTCACTAGAGGTGTTTCATGATCTAAATGATTGTGCTAGTGTATATTGCATCAACATAAGTGATAGTGAGGAATGCCACTATCCTATTGTCTCTAACGTGAGTGAAAGTGAATATAAAGAATTTCTTCATGATGAAGATGCAACCTCTTGCAACGTTTATTATGATGTACCTTAGTTTTAGGGTTTCACTTGGGCCCAACATATAATTTATGATGGTGCTGAGCAAAAAAAAATCCATAGGTTTATGATCAACTTAATATTCATATGTCTAAAATTCAATTTTTTTAGTTAGAGCTATTAGAGGATGAGTTTCCATTTGTAGGTCAACAAGATGATGAGTCATATTTTTATTTGGAATTTGATTTGGAGGAATTCTCTTTTTTTCTCAATTCATATGAGGAGGTCAACAAGTATAAAAATACCATAGTTTCTTTTGGGTCTGACTTAAGTTTTCACGTTGCAACCTATGATGAAATTTAAAGCAATGCAAAGGCCTATTATGTGTGGTTTCCATAGAATTTCAAGATTCACAGTGGAGTTGGTCTTCACTATCTCAAAGGTAATCATAGATTTGTGCATGAAAGAAGAAAGTTGCATTTGTTATAGTGAAATGAAGGCTAAATCTTTACACCAAGGGAAATAAATTCCTTCAATAGGATGGTGTTTTATAAAGGAAATTAATTCCATCCATCCTCTATAGGGTTGGCCTACATTGTGTTAAAATTTTGTATCAAAACCATATTTTAGTGTCTCTATATTGTCATGCTTGGATGTGAAGTTTTATCATATATATATATATTCCTATAATGTTCATCATAAGTTGGTCTTGATCCCTTTTTTTTAATAAAATTTGGTTTTCCTTGGGATTATAGATTCTCACAATTCCTACAAGAGGGATTCGTCCCCAATGAAAGAAATTTTTGGGATTCGGTGTCATTTTTTGTGCTGAATTTTGCACCAAAAAAGTAGCTCAAGAAATAGCACCTCCTTTAGCGCTTGGAATAGCATCGAGAATAGTGTCAGGAATAGTGCCTAGAATAGCGCCTGGAATAGTGTCGAGAAGGATGAAAATTTTAATGTCGAAAATAGCACCTAAATTAGCGCCCAATTTGGCTTCTAGTTTTTCTTCCATGTTTGCTCCCATTTTTGCTTCTAGTTTTGCTCCCAATCGTGCTTCATGTTTTGCTTCTGGCATGGCATCAAAAATAGCTTCTTTTTTGGCTTCCTAATTGATGCCAGGTTTTGCTTCCATTATGACATCCTTTGTTGCTTCCAATTTGGCTTCCAATTTTGCTTCTGGTTTTGCTTCTTGTGTTGCTTCTAGGTTTTCTTCCAAGTTTGCTTTCGGTTTTGCTTCCAATTTTGCTTCCATTTTTGCTTCCAATTTTTCTTCCAATTTTTTCCCTGATATAACATCGCTTGTTGCATCTAAATTTGCTTCCATTTTTGCATCTTTTATTGCTTCTAATATGGATTCTATTATTGCATCTTTTGTTGCTTCTAAAATTGCTTCCATTATTACTTCTTTGTTTGCTACTTGAATTGCAACTGTTTTTGCTTCCTAGATAATGCCAAGTTTTTCTTCCAAGATTGCTTCTGGTTTGCTTCTATTGTTGCTTCCTTTTTTTCTTCTAGGAATTATTCTTGTTTTGCTTCCATTTATTAATTTAATATGTTTTATTTCAATTTAATTAGTTAAATATATCACGCCTCTTAAATAACTCATGTGATTATACAGTAAGTAGTTTAATTATTTAACACATATGATTAAATAACAAGATAATTATTATAACATGATCATCATCTATAATTAAAAGTGAGTCAAATCTCTATAATTTAATTGAATTCGACAACATCCATCTTGAGCAGTAAATTAAAATCATCATGTTGGCTCTTTTAATTCCCAACCAGATCTTCAAGGAAGCCTATGGATTTGCCAATTCTAATAATCAACAACCTAAAGGGGTTGGCCAATGAACAAGAGAAAGTGAATTAGCTTTCCTCTTTCACTTCGAGCTTTGCAAAACCTAGGAGGGTAATCCTACAATGCATCTATAACATTCTTTTATAAAGTTACCACATACATTGCATATTTAGCAGATACATTCTCATATTCATAGCTCAACAAGTGATAATTTGCAAGAACTAGGAAAATTATTTACACCTTTACCACTTGGAGTAGATAATGGACAATTCAAATGACAATTATAACAACAATCAAAATTATGAGCATTATTTTATTTAAATGGGTTGTTCTTTGACAAGATATGGTTGATCAAATACACGTGGGTTCACTTGATATATAGAACAGTTCCTTATCCTGGGTAACGAGGTCGAATTCACAATAAATTGTAGTGCAACAATAATGACATCCAACATTTACAGACTATTATTCATTTGCATTACAAATTCACAACTCAGATGTTTCAGATAGAAAATACTTAATGATCCTAAGACTTGACAACATAAACTAGTGATTGCATCAAAGCATTTTAATCAATTACTTGAATTGAAGCAAAAATGTAAATACACATCCAACCATGTCAATTGGAGACCAATGAAACAATCTTTAATTATTTAATTTCTAATTCATGTAAATGAGAAAATTCACAACTTAGATATTTCAGATAGAAAATACTTAATGATCCTAAGACTTGACAACATAAACCAATGATTGTATTATAGCATTTTAATTAGTTACTTGAATTGAAGTAAAAATGTAAACACACATCCAACCATTTCAATTAGATACTAATGAAATGATCTTTAATTATTTCATTGATAATTCATGTAAATGAGTACATAGGAGACAATCTTCCTAAAACTTTCCATTATGAACTTCAAATGTTGTAATTGCTGCAAAACATTTAAGCTAACTGTAAACATAGACTCAAAACCTAAGACTCACCAAGAAATTCTATTGCCTTGTATGCTTGTTACATCTCATGAAATACCTTCTTCTAATATAAATTTGATAACCTAAGACAACCTGAGAACAACCAAAATTGACAAAAAGACCCCCTGCACAATAGCCTTGAATTACCTTTTATAAGATTAAGGGAGAAAACATGCCTCGGGATATTGGCTGATAACATTACATCTCATTCTGTATTTCAACCCCCAGGCGATTAAATTTGCACTCAAGAAATGGGGAGAAAGTATAAAAAGAAATTTTGTGTAACGACATGTTGAGCTCGTATCTTTGTTGTTTGATAATTCCACGTCAAAGCACCATTCGGCTAGGAGAATAAGACATGAAAGCATAAGAAAACTTACAACAAAGAAAGAAAATTGGTTGGACGACCACATGCACTTTCCTGATTGGGAGGATATAGATTTTAAACCATTTTGTTTGAAGGCCAAACTTATATTATACTTGACCATGTACTATATCCATCCTGCCACCCTTGTAGCTTGCTCTTCATACTTTTCCAACAAATTTGTGTATTCATCCTCTATGGGCCAATTAATACCAAATATTTTCTACACCTTAATGTCATATGCATTATATCTAGCATCAATTGTTACCCTGGCCTCTTTCACAAAAGTGTCCATGCCCACCTCAATCCTAATGAAGTTATCAATTAAACCATTGAGTGCAGATAAATCTAACTTATCATCAATGTATACCATTTATGGATACATAGTTGTTTGATGCTTGAAGAGATCCCTCCATGATGCATAGTCTTTGATTGTTCCATCTTCATTAAGGATTTTTGGCACACCTTGGTCTTCCATATCTCTAAAGGCTTTTATTTTTCCTTGCAATTGTCCACCAATCCTTTCATGAAAACATGTGACCTCACCAATTTTTTCAATTCATTTTATTATTTCTGGAAGATTTATTGGAGCTTCAAAGTCTCCCCTTGCATTTTCTAGAATCTCCTTTAAACTGTTGAACCTGCTACTCCATTTATTCCATGTGCTCTTGAAAATGTCTTGGACATGCTGGAATTTTCCAAATACCTCATGGATACCTTTGTAGGTTGACCATGTGGTTTCTGCTTTAAGGGCTGCTTTGGACAATCCGTGGCTTAAAATATCTTCATCCATATCCTTAGTAAGTCTACTCATATTTTCCTAGAGCTTATTCTTCTCTAATTTGGTTGCTTGAAGCTCCTTTTTCAATGCATCAATTCTTAATTTCAAAGTACTTTTATCCTATTGTGAAAAACTAGATTGTGGAGATGTAGGTAAGGCCTTCTGATTTTCCACGGCCAAAGTGGCTTTCACCTTATTGTACTCTTCAACCAATTTGTTGTGTTTTTCCAACAACTTCATGTATCTGGACTGTGTAATCTCTGTAGTATCAACACTCAACATAGTAGAATGCATTTTTAACCTTGCAACTTGTGTGGTTGTCATCTTTGAGGCTCTTCCTATGATAAATTTTCCCGAGAGACCAGTCATTATTCTACTAAGTCTACATTGTCCTAAATCTAGTTTCAGTGACCAAATGGCCAGTGCATGCAAGTTGGGGCTAAATCCCAAAGCAACTATCTTCTCATCAAAATTTTCCTCTGATACCATAGCACTTAGGTCACTTTTAATTGCATCTAGAGCAATTATAGAAGATAAGTCCCATCCTGGCATTACTAGAATCCCACTATCCTTGACAAGTCTTTTGGCCTCCATGGTATTCATTTTCTCAATCTCTTGAGCTATCTGTTACTCAATTTGTTTCTTGACCTCTTCATGTTGTGATAGATCAAATCCTTCTTGTTCCTTTTGTACCCTATCATTTATTTCTTGAGCCTTTAGCTCATCGATGAATTCTCTAAATTCCATAGTTGTAAAAAAAGAATCATCTTCTAAAAACTTTATGCAAGCTAAAACCCTTGCATCATTATCTTGGTTTTCATCATACTCCCTGGGTACTAGCCTTTCATCTGGAACAAATGGTTCCATTACCTCTCTCACATCTAGGTATGAAAATTCTTGCTTTATCCCTTGATCAGTAGGAATTGACTTAGTAGATGGTTGTTGCATCTCCCCTTTAGCACTCTATCTTTCCTCAATATTTTCAAGAGGCAACTCCATAACAGACACATCTTCAATGTCAATTGGTTTCTGTTGAAATTATGGTGCCATAGGTTCTTTTGGTTGGCCAGTAGTTTTCAATAGATGATCTTGCAGATTGCTTTGAGCCATCTGTTCTACTTGTTGTACTTTCTCCATAAATGTGCCATCACTAAAATCACTAAGTAACATGCATCCTCTTAAACTTATCAGTGATGTGCTTGTAGGGGCTTTCATAGTAAGAATTCTTAGTATAAGCCCTATGCCCTATCTCAACAACTTTCATCCAAACTTTCTCCCTATCTAGGACATCATCAAATGTAGGAAAGTTCCTTATCACATCCTCCTTGTGATAAAAGGAATGGGGTCCATATCCTGATATTCCCCTCTTAATCTTCTCCTTATCAATAAGTCCCTTTAGATCAATTTTTTTGATGTGGGTCATTTCCATTCTCAAATTGTTTATCATTATACCAAAAACATCATATGCTTCTTTTGTTGTAACAACAAAATGATCAAAAGAGGAACTCATTGCAATTATGGAGGCCTTTCTGGATAACCTAAAGTTCTCCACATAACTGTTATCCATTTTCCACACTATTTCAATAAATGCCAGCCTGTCGGAAACAAATCTAGGCATAAGGTGTGGTGCCACAGTGGTCCCATAACATTTGATAACTATACAATTGTCATAAAAATACCAATCTCCCCAATTGCACTCATAGTTGGGGTCATCTCCATATTTCTTTGGCCTCAACAATTCCTTGATTGTTTTAGAAATCCTTTCAGTTGGCCTCAATCCCATCTAGACCTAAATGATGTGTTTTATAGCATTATAAAATCCAACATAATTAGAATTTGGGAAATGTAAATCCCAAATATGCATCCACGTTTGGACAAGAAATTCATGCTTCTTTTCGTCAACTTGTCTCAATTTTAAAACTTGAACAAACACTTCTCTTTCTTCCCACATCAACATGTGCATCAATAGTGAATAATTCTTGAATGTTAGTGGGGTTTTCCTTTCCTTCAACCTCATCAAATCATAATGTAATTTCTCAGTAACTCGGTGACCATAATCAAACCACCCATGTTAGTTTTTATGTTGAATATCCATAATCATGATTAGCAGAGGTGACACTATTCTTCCATCACATTTCACTCCCATCACTTGACACAAAATATAGTATGTGTACTTGAAGTAATCTACAAATTTTTCAAATTCAAGTGGTTCAAATTCCTTGAGAGAAAACATTGAGCCCCTCTCACATCTATGTTTTGGTAGCTCACCTCTTCTAATCCCAACTCTATGGTCAACATATTCTTCTTTTAGTTTTTCCATACTAATTTTCTCATTTTCATCAAGGTTCATTATAAAAACTCATATAAATTTACTCCTTTTTATTTCAAAGATATTTTTACCATATGTGTCCATTATCACCATGTTGACCTCATCATATCTATCTGCAATTTGCATCATCAAATATACTTCCACAAAGATGCTCAAGATAACTAATTTCCCTAGATCATAACCCCGCATATTTTGACTAGGATGTGGAGCATCTCTCCTTCTAAAAGTATACAAGAAAAAATCCCACCCAGGCTCTGGCACAACAATGTCACCAATTCCTACTGTAAGGTCCTTGAAATTGGTAGTCAACACTCCTTCGTCAATGGCATTTTTTTGCCACTTGCCTTAACATCTACAGGATGGAACTTGTCCATGAAACGAATATAGCTCTTTGATTGCCCCTTTTTCCTATCAGTTCCTTCGAATGTTTGTGACATGTCATGGGAAACCTTTTTTTTTTTCCTTTTGGATGTAGACATAGAAGATGATGACTCACTAGGCTAACTCATTTTAACTTGGCTAGGGTTTTTAGGTCTGAATTCAAATTGGGTTTTGGAATTGATATTCTACGCCTAATAGTTTAAATTCGAGCACAGTTATACCCTTTTTATATTACCCCAATTAGAAATTTAATCTAGTCAAGAAAATCTAAAACCCTAATTTACCCCTGAAGACAGTTCAAACACTTTGACATACTGCGCCAACTCTTGCAAAAGAACAAGAAAAAATTGTGGGGTTCAATGATGGCTTATCGAAGAAATTCTTTGTAATTATTCTTTGCCTCAGTTCTTGTCACTCCAATATCTTCTTCAACTCCGCATATGTTAGAATGAGAGGAAATTCCAACAACATACCCTTTTACAACAAGTTGGCTAAGTAAATTCATGATTAATGGCACAAGAAAGCTCGTGTAAGTGAAATCAACTACTCTATCAATTGGTCATTCTTATTTTAGTTCGAGCCATTGATTTACACATTTGAAAACTTCATCCAATGGTTTGCATGATTCCACTATCCCCATGATGCCTTTTTGGTGATTTAATATGTACTGGGTGATGAGCCAAGGAGCTTCCATGTGTACCCATTAGTTCTACGAGCATCGTCCATTTTCACTTTGGAATATCATCAGGCAATAGAAATGAAGTCAGGGATGAGATGTCAACTGTTGATCTTGATCATGGAAGAATCCTAGCCACAAACCCAATCACATCACTCATCGATTATTCACTTTTCATTAAGAGGTCTCAACTCGCGATGCTCCAATCTCACGTGATGGGGAGAAACTCAATCCATCAACAATCATGATTTCCCTTTTAGAAATCATGAAACAATTGGCGATGGTAATGAAGCCAGTGATGGGTTAAGCACTTAACCACATCACTCATCGGGGGTAGCCCTTTGGCAATGGCAATGGAATGAACGATTGACGATGAACTTAAAATGGTAAGAGAGATAGTGTTTCCTCATTGTGGGTTGGATATGGGCAACTTCAAGGAGACATGTGATGAGCGATATACCACTAGTGGTGAACTTAAGTGATGCTAAAATGCATGTGGGCGTAAGTTATTTTAAAAAGGGGAAACTCCTAGGATCGACGGGCAACCTAAGCATTGGGGCTGGTTAAACAATGATAATGAATACCATAAGGTGTTAATAAAGGCAACCAATTACCAAATACAACCGATCAATGGAAAATTATAAGCCAATAAGATAATCAAGGTTACAAATGTGAATAAAAGCTATAAACCCTAAACCCTGGTGGCAACAAGTCATGAGCCATCACATGTTTGACAATGGAACTAATGGGACTAGGAAAATTTCAGGGATCCACCACATCATATGTAATAAATATCAATCCAAAAATCATCAACCACTTTCAATATATATAAATTGACAAGTCAATACTGATAAGATCATCATCATATATACTAAAAAAAGTGAAAGTCAAATATGTCAATAGATCAATAGCATGTCAAAATGATACATTTCCAACACTCGACATAAGTCAAAATGATACATATACAAATGATATAAGTAAAAATGATAAATTAGGTAACTCAAAATGATACAAGTCAAGATGATTCATGTCCAAATGATATAAGACAAAATGATACAACTCAATAATATGGTACTACAAGCCATGAAAATGATACATATGATAGTAACCATGAAAAGAGGCATCATAACGATATATCAACAATGATCCATGATGCAGTCTATATGATCATGAATGTCACTAGATACCATTAGCAACTACCTCATCATCATCATCACCATCATCATCATCACCATCAAAACCAACATATTTTGGATCTATATCATGAGGATCATCTTGATCTTCTAGAAGACCTGTGTTCTACAAAAAAAACATTTAAAATGAAAAGTTATTATTTATTTCATGCAATAATTTATTTTTCTGTTATATATCTAATATTACAATATATGAAATGAAACCATTATCATATTACATCATATCAAAGTGCACATCCCATAGTAAAATTTCAAAAAATTTACAACTAATATCTCAATCCAATGATGTAAAACATGCAACAATTCTAATAAACGTTAGTAAAGATCATAAAAAAAATTGTTATACAATTTAACTATCAACTGTAAATTATATAACATAACCTTAAATACCAACCCTCTACATTTTGTGCTATATATGATTCTGTTTTCCTCAAAGATCCTTTGAGATTTAACTAGTCTATATATCTTCTCCTATATTTTAGAAATGGATATTTTTCTAGGACATTTTGGCACTGTAATATGATTCAAAGGTTCTTTGAGAATTAACTAGTCTATATGTCCCCATATTTTAGAGTCAATATTGAAAGTCAAATTTTATTATGATTTTAACAAAAAATTAGATCAAGGATATTGAACTTTTAACTAGAGATTATGTATACAGTGAATGTGATTTACTGATTTTATGAACGATAGAATCATTAGAAGATTCATGGTGATATATTGTGATGCCTATTTTCTGAAGACATCGACATATAATGTATAAGTTTCTACTGCAAATTATATGAGATTATTTCATGGACCTCTTGGTCTCCATTGACTCACACATATTTGTTCATCACTTTTTGGCATAGATTGACCTTCTCATCACCACACGTAGGACTTTATTTGGAATTGGCACATATGTTGAGGCATGATAGAGATGACATAGCACCCTTGCACACATGTTGAGGCATCATGGAGGATTTTTATTGGTTCATGCATGGATTATTTGGTCTACTTGACCCACACAAGATACTTTATTACTTTTCTATGTGGAGTGGCCCTTCATTTTTCATAGGTGTGCGGTTGATCTAGCATTTGGGAACAAATTCCTGAGGCTTTAGGTCATATTAACAAGATGTATATTTAGTGTTGTTTAAATCCAATCTGGTCATCTATGACATTTATTAAAGTTACCATGGCATGATAACTCTATTCTCTACTTTTTTCTTTCCATTTCTTAATATCATTGTGATCTTAGGATGTAATATTATTTTTTCCTTCATTCTATGAATGTATTTGTATAAATGGTACTATGGGGATGGTTGAAGCATAGCTTTGTTTTACATTTATGGTTTATTTTTATTTTTTGTAAGTAAGCTATGACATGCAACAATACTTGAGCATACAGAGAATAGTTCTTTAGGAAATTTTGTACTTTTATTATTCGATTTTTAAGTGACCTTTTGATGTATATAATTATATCATGTTCATGTATGTTAATATAAGGTAGCTATGGAGGTAGTTCAAAGAGATGGCCCTGAACTTTTTCCTCATCTTACAAAGCTTGCAGGAATAGGTATAGGGATCGAATTTTGAGAGTTTGGTTTAAGTTTGAATTCAAGAAATGACAAAATTGTGAAGGTTGGAATGGATTTTAATGTATCAATTGGGTATCAATATTTGCAGTTGTAGAATAGTAACCCCAAAATATAGAATTATTCATTGCTCCTTGCTGACACTATGGTTGTTCAGGATAAAGGGCCTGAAAATGCAACCGAGGTTAGCTCCAAAGTATACACTGATGTTGCATACTCATTTAATGATGATGATGAAGACAAGGAAGTGAAACAAAAACCAAAGGCTGAGGTAAATGGAGGAGAATCGGGCATGTCCAAGGCAACCTTACGATCTGATAATTAGGAGATGACTAAAGAAGAGCAGTGCCGACAACACCAAGTAGAACTTGCAAGGAAAAAAGAATGAGGAGATTGCAAGAAGATTGGATGTAGGGGCATTGGTACAAGAGATGGACATGGCTCTTCCAAGCCATCCAATGAGATGGTTTCCTACAAAAATGTGGATGATATCCCTGTTTCTAGAGAGCTCATGATTTAGGTTGATACGAAAAATGATGTTGTTCTGGTACCCATTTATGGCATCATGGTTAAGTTTCATGTAGCCACCATCAAGAGTGTTACAAGCCAACACGATGGAGGGAATTCTTATATAAGGATATTTTTCAATGTTCCAGGTACTGGCTTTAATGCCAACTACATGCCAACATTGAAATTCCCTAGCAGTATTTATGTTAAGGAAATTTCCTTTACATCCAAGGATTCAAAGTACATCAACTATGTGGTACAAATAATTAAATCCCCCAGATGATTTGTAGCAATGAAAGAGATTGAAAAGGTAGAGAGAGCTACACTGGTGACTCAGGAGAAACTTCAGCTTTCAAAAACAAAGCTAATTAGGCTGGCAGACTTGTGGATCAGGCGAATATTTGGTGGGAAAGGAAGAAAGATGACTGGAACTCTGGAGGCCCACCATAATGGGCTACGGTATTCAACCATAAGAGCAGAAGAGAGAGCCGATATCATGTATCAAAACATTAAGAATGAATTCTTCCAGTCAACAAAGAAGGAGATGATTAATTTGCTTCATTTTCATTTGCATAACCATATCATGGTGGGAACCAAGAAGACCAAGGATGTCTAGTTTTATGTGGAATTAATGGATGTGGTCCAAAATTTAGGAGGGGTAAGAATGTCAATGTATGACCCTGATGAAATTGAGGAAGAATAACAAGAGAGGGACATGAAAATAAAATCAATGCAAAGTTTCAAGGATTTGTCAAGAAAGTAACAAAGCTATGGGAGAAGCCTCATATAAAATATTTTGAACTAGAGTTTGATATACCATTTGGAGTGCTTGGTTTTCATGGAGTTCCTTTTAAATCCTCTACTTTTATTGTTCCTACAGTAAAATTTTTGGTAGAGTTGGTGGAATTACCTTTCTTATTAATCATTATTAGTGAGATTGAGATTGTTAACCTTGAGAGAGTAGGACTTGGGAAAAAGGAATTTGATATGGCTATTATTTTCAAAGAATTCAAGAGGGATGTACTCTACATTGATGTCATTCATCAATCTTCGCTTGATGGCATCAAGGAATGGTTGAAATCCATGGATATAAAGTATTATGAAAGAATAATGAACTTGAACTAGTGGACAATTTTGAAAAATATTACTGATGATCTAGATAAATTTATTGAAGATGGTGGTTGGGAGTTTTTGAATATGGAAGCTAGTGATTCTGATTCTGATAATTTAGAAGATTCGGATCAAGGATATGAACCCTCTCATGTAGAAGAGGAATTAGACTTAGATGAGGAAGGTTCAGAAGATGAATCTCTTGTGGAGTTAGATGAGGATGATGAAGAAGAAGAATATTCTTAAGAGGAGGAAGGTAAAACATGGGATGAATTAGAAGTCAAAGCTAGAAATGCAGATAAGGAAAAAGGAGATAATTCTGACAGTGAAGAGGAAAGGTGGTGACAAAGTTACTCAAATGATACAACTCATAACTTAAAATGAGGATACTTAAGAGATATTAAAAGACCATGGTCATTAATTAAAAGATGCGATGAAAATAAGGCATGAATGTCACCCACTTCCCTTTAAGGAAAATCATATTTTTTTCCTTAGCATGAAATAATGGGACAATTGAGTGGGATCTAGGGCCAATAGAGAAGCACTTTAGAACTCATCCTACACATCAATAAAAAACTCAACACAAGAAATTCAACTATTGATACCTCATTCTCCATCTAGATTACAAAATCGGTCCACTTTTTGCTTTGTAACATTTCCTTTTCAAATTGCTTTGGATGCTGGCCATATTTCTCCTCCTATCAAAACATGGCACATGGACTAGTTAAACTAATTAATATGCCATAATTTACTTTTTCCCAGGAAATAAAAAAAAAATCATTTAACATATTAAATATAGTTACAAATGTACAGATCAAGGCCTGTAAACCTTTCTAGCTACTATGATGCATGGCACAAAGTTTGTCAAGCCTAGCCTTGGAGGTCTTGTCTTGAAACATATACTAATTCAATTTAACTATGCACAAATAAAATTTAAAAATCGTTTAATAAATTTGATATAATCTTATAAGAAAATTCAAATATCTACATACTCTCCTCACTGAACTTCCTCTATGCATCAGACTTCTCATATTATTTTACAAGCTCTTTCCATACTTTCACACTTACATCAATTGGCCTTTTTTTGAGCCTTAGCTCGGGAGGGAGTTTTTTTATCTTCTTTGTTTGGTTGAACCAAAATCTCTTGTAGTTTTGAGACATTCATAGCTTTATCTTCTTTACAGACCAACCTATACCAAATTTAGTCTCCATGTCATGGATAACTTCTTTTTGCAGGTGCATGGGTATCTTTGAGAATGGAAAATGTAGATAGTCTCTGAATTGTTGAAGGCATGATTCCTTCAACCTATTCACAAACATTTTTCTAGTATCTGTCATTCAGACTTGCCCTGGAACCACATCATATTCTATCTTGGTATCATAGCTACCAAAGAAAGATGCTAAACATGGTGTGGTGGAAGAATTATGTGTCCTAGGAGTGGTTGGGACATTGGAAGTCTCTGCTCCTTGTTCCACATTCTTAGAGTTTATTCTTATTGATTTCCTCCTGGATCTTTTCCTTTATCTAGGACTGGTTGGGGAATCCACATTCTTAGAGTTTATTGTTATTGATTTCCTCCTAGATATTTTTCTCGATCCAGGATTGGTTAGGGAATCAATTTATTCTGTTTGACATGGTTGATTTGGTTGCAATGTTTTAGGGGATTTACTAGATCATTTTTCTATGTATTTGGAAAGCATTGTCAAGTCCACACCATCCAATTTGTTCAATACCTCTACCCCCAATATGGAATCCAATGCCTCTTTATCTTTGTTAGTCTCATGTCCCTATATATGTATATATAAAATAAATTTCTTCTTTTAAATTTAGAAATAAAAAACTAAAAACTAAAAATCAAAGAAATGATGGAAACATTTACAAATATATAAATTGACAATGAATTACCTCATTGTGTCCAGATTCTACTCCCTTTGCTCCCTTCCCTCTATTTATTGACATTTTGAGGTGATCTAGGGAAAATTATTGTCGTCCAATCTATGGAGGCAAATGAAGCACACACTATGTAATGCCCCACCATGTAACCCTTAAGGAAGTTGCATTAACTGCGAAAGCGAACAATTTTTTATTATTTAAAAGTATAATATAACATGAAAGTTCACTATCTATTGTCAACATCCTCTAAGGCTACGATACTTGCGTTACATCTAAACCCATAACATAAAACATAATTGCATCCATAGCATGATTAACTACCTAAGAAATAAATTTTCATACATTCCAAACATGAAATTACATCATAAAGATAAGATATACATCAAGTTCCAATATAACATTAACTCATCAAATAAGATTTACATCTATCATTCCCAGAATGAGGTAGTTCATACAAATGTGTTACATAATACAAGAAACCTCCTTGAATAAAACTTAGGGGTAATAAAATACAAGAGTCATCTATAACAATTACAAAGCATGAAATGACAAGCTAGAATCCATGAGCTTTCCAATTGGAAATATCGCCATCAAGATTTGAAGATAAGGGGGACCCAATGGTGTAGGGTGCACATTCCTCCCAACCAAGTGGTAGTCGAAGGCCCACCCCCCCGTTCTAGGAGATAGTAACAAGGATACAAGACCAAACCTAATACCTCTAGACACAGGCTGACACATACTGACTCAAAGAAGCACAAGTACAACACTACAACACTAACATGGGTTACATTTCTTCCAGTGTTACACAATCATTTATATCACATAACTAACAAATAGTTGACCTATGAGGAGTGTCGTCACAATGTTGCATGGGATATCTTGGTAAGTCTTCCTAGGCCCCAACCCCCATCTCAGGATATCTTGGTAGCCTCTCACGACTCTTGGCCCGACATGCAGTCCAAAGCAAAATCAAATATCTTTCGAGAAGACAAGATATCGATCATGCCATTCCAAGCCTTCTCATCTCATCCCAAGTCTAAACTAGCACAAGGGTACATAAGCAAGGTACATTAATCTTATCAAGTGTTGAATACTACCCAATCCCCTAACAAATTAATTACATTATAAATGGATTAACTAACTCACAACGAGTTATCCTGGCACCACTTTGGGTTCCGGCTCTCGTTGAAAGCCACTCCCCTAAGACAACCTCGTGGAACAATTCCACTACCCAAGGAAAACTAGTTCTACTACAAGAATACCAAACAACCCCACTCAAGACATAGGAAACAACACAAAAAAAATCCACTCCAAACTAGGGAGGCAACACTTAACAAAATCTACTCCAACAAAGGAGGCAAAAAATCACAAAAGCCACTCCAAATCAAAAGGAGGCAACACATGACAAATCCAATCCAAACTAGGAGGCACAAATCCTTGTTCGTTCAAACTGGGTAAATCACTGAAATGACTCCATGCACTACCCAAGGGAATTAAAATGGGCTAACATTACAATACAACAACCCCCATCATCTAAAGATCCTTCTAGAAGACTTACAAATTATTTTCTAACACTTTACCAATTTTCCCCCCCAAAATGTAACTAGAAGAAAACAAATACAAAGGGCAATCAAGACAAGAATTAAACCTATCTTTTGGATATCCTAAATCCACTTACATTCAGTGAAAAAAAAATATAAATTTCCCATTTTATAATTAAATTAAAAACCATTTTTCCTTTTTACAGAAAGAGATAAAACCTAGTCTATCAGTTGTTTTCAATTCCTTAATTACTTTTGAAAAAATATCATTTTATACTTAAAAATTATCTCATTCAACTCTACTATATGTACATATAATGCATGCACATATAAAAAGAATAAAACATCTAATGAATATATTTAAGTATATATATATCCACTTTATATATTATTTAATTACAATACTAATACTAAATACATTATGCCAAAATAACCACATAAAAAAAACATATATTCAGATATATATAAATATATATTTATTTATATATATATATACAAATAAATATATAATAATATATATACTTATTTATATATATAATATATATATTTAAATATAATACACATTTATTAAATGTCATTTAAAATAATAAAAAATATTGAAGCAAATAACAAGGAGGCAACGAAATACTTCAAAATCCGCATAAAGTAGTCGCTACAGGCAATGGTTGCCTTTCTTAATAACACGTCCAACAATATAGATTGGGGAAGGCTGCCTTGGGCAATGCCGACTATTACCACAGGCGACTCCCAAGAGTGGGGGCGTCGACTGCTTCCACAATCGGCTCCCCACTCATGGGGGTCGGCTGGGGCAATCATCGGCTCCCCATAAACTTTATAGTAAATTCTTTAAAACAAAATTTAAAATTTGTGCCTAAATTAATACACATACGATAATTTCCCCAATAAAGACATTTGAATAAAATAAGATATACATAGATTAATATATATATATATTGTATATATGTGTATGCGTATGTATATATATATATATATATATATATATAAACATATATGTATATATATTATATATATATATTTAAGGAATTTCAAAACAATAGTCTAATTGGGGAAATTTTTCCAAAAAGACCATCTACAGGAAAATTTTACAAACACCACGGAAAGCCAAATTTCACAAAGAAAATTCTACAAATGAATTTCTCAACCAAATTATAGAGGGATCTTTTAACTTTGCTCAAATAAGAATCTTAAGAAGAAAGAACAAAACAATTTCTCACAATTAATTTCACAAGAAATTCCCTAAGAAAATCAAACCTACAGGAAAACGTTTCTATAGAAAATAAAATTTCTTTCAGAGAGAGGTTTTCTTTCTAGATCCCTAAGTTTTTCCTTCTAGGTTCATCTAAATTCACAATAATACCAATTTATGATTTTTCTATAGTTTCCACAGAGAATTTCAAGCTATAGAGGAATTTATTATACAAAGGATTTTATTCCATAGAGGATTCCATTTAGGGAAAATACAATTTTTAAAACAAAGCTCAAATTAAAAGTTTACACAGGCAATCTTTTACAGAGAAGATCTAAACTAAAAGCTTTTCAATATAACTAAACAAAATGAAAGAATTAACCTGTAGTCCAATGCATATGAATTGGTAAATTTGAAGCAGTGCCTCCTCCACAAATCCAAGTGATTTTCCCTAATAGACAATAGCTTCCTTTTGAATAATACAGTTTCCCAAACACAGCAATAATTTTTGAGAACAATTTTTCTAAAAATTCAAAAACACAAAACTTCTTTCTACAACAATTCTTCCAAAAAATTTCCAGAACACATGCAAAATCACAAAAAGACTTCGTTTTTTAATCTTTTCCCCAACACACAAAATATCCCCATGCTTTTTCTGTGAAGAATCTTCTCACTTCTTCCGTTAAAGCCACAATCTTCTCCCCATGAATAAATCTCCAACAACCTCATTAATTCTTCTAATACATGTTAAAAATCACAAAATATCTTTAACAACCAATTTGCATAAAATCCTCTAGTATTTAAAATTAAAACCTTTAATAATTACAAAATATTTACTATTTCAAATTTAACTTAATTAATCTAATTTATTTAACTAATAAATAATATAATCCTAAAATTATACTATTTACCAATTAAAATAAATTTATTAATTAATTAATTCACCATTTCTAACATTAAAATAATATTAACTTAATAATCAACTTTAAATAATTAAATTCATTCAATTCCCTTTTTAAGCATTTAACATAATAAATCAAAGGAATAATAAACAACTTTTAACAAGCAAAACTGACTAGAACCAATGACACACTGAGACTAGAGTAAAGGCTTGACAAAAGAATCCTAGCTACTATCTCCCAATCAACATTATCATTGGGTGGACATGCTCAAACCTATGAAGCTAGGTGGATTCGATGTCCTGTACCTATAGTACTGTAAACAAGGCATAATACAACATGTATATAAACATCATAATGGAACACACCGTGAAGAGGAAATCGTTAAATCACAAGGCGCTCATAAGCGAGTGATGCAATTTTGTCCCCTTCACCAATACAGTATCACCAAACTGACAATTCTAACATATATATTCTACTCATGTACAATAACCAAGTTATTCCAAATAATCATTATACTAATCAAAGGCATGTCAAATGATAACATCGAAATAGAGAAACATCACATCACAACATATAATCCACATCGCTTTATAAATAGCGATCAAATAATAGACAAACATCATAGAGTATACCAAAGTATAAGTGTAACTAGAAAACAAAGCAAAGCAAGGTAGGACACTGTTTGATACAAGAGCAAAATAGAGGGGTATTACATCCTCCCCCCTAGGTTTAGGCTTACTCCTGGATGCTTGCAAACAAATAGGGATATAACTCACTCATCCTAGCTATATCCTCCTAGGTAGATGACGTATCATCTCTAGAATCCCATTGGATCCTCACCTGATCAATATCTCAACCCCTGAGGGTGAGTATCTTGTACTGCACGTCCACTACCAGAAGCCTCAACAACTACTCCCTAATACCCAGCCTGGCGGTTATCAACTACAATAAACACTCAGTGAGATTTGCCTGCATCACCTACTGTCAGCTCAAAAACTTCTGGCCCCAATCCAAAACCATTAGTGTTCATATAGTGACAATGCCTCGCAATGTGGCCCTGTTGGCCGCAAGAGTAACACCCTATATTACGACCAAAACCCCTGTCACCTAATGGTGCACTAGACTATTGTACACTACTCCAATCAACTATAGACTGTGAACTCTAGGTCAACTACTCCTGACAGTTGCACTTATTGCGCCTCCAATCTCGATTCCTCCTAGGTTGAGAACCATCACCATCTTGATCAGATTGGGAATCCTTACGTTTCCCCAGCACACTCTATTGTTGTCCACTCTTAGTAGGAACCTACTGAGTCTGAGGTGGTCTAGCTACCTGAGCTTGACCACTTTGAATACTAGTCCCTGTAGCTGATCCACTACCTATCTGTGTTGAGAAAATGTGTCTTAACTTCTAGCTTGACGCCCTTTTTTTCATGGCTTGGCGAAAAATGCTTCAATTCTGCCTTTACCGCTTTACCGTGGTGGCTATGATTGGCTCGGATGCTACCACTGTGACAGACCTGGCAGTTACCACCATACCGTAGGTGGTGGGTCCTCTCACAGTGGTGTCCGCGGTGAGACCGCCCACGGTGGTCTCGGTAGTTACCGCTATACTGTAGGAGGTGAGTTCACTCACCGCGGTGGTCATGGTGAGACCGCCAACGACAAGGCTGATGGTTACCGCCCTACTACAGGGTGGCCTGGTGGCCTCTGCAGTATCACGGTAAGACCGCTAGTGGTCTGCAAGGCGGTTACCACCATACCGTGGTTAGACCTTGATAGCCTGCGGTAGTGCAGTGGAGCTGAGAAGACCGTTAGTTGTTAGGATGAACGACTACTGCCATACCACGGTTAGATCTTGACTAGGCTGCGGTAGCGTAGTGGGAAGAAGAGAAAGAGCTCGGTGAAGTCGTCGATGAGCTCGGATGTGCTCACCACCATACCATGAATAGGTCGAATGAGCTCAATGGTATAGTAGTAGACGGGGAGGTGAGCTCGGTTGAGATCACCGCCATACCATGAGGCAAAGCCAGCAGGGCAGCGGTAGCACGGTAGAGACTTGGAGAGCTTAGATGAGCTCAGACCAGTTTTGACCGAGTTGGACTCAGAGTCAAAGAGCAACAACCAGGAAGGACACGTGGCTCAATGTCAGATGTTGATTGGCCAAAAGCCAAAACGGTAACATCAGTTATTGCAGGCTAACTTAGGCTGGCGGACATGACCCTATTTGGGTAAAGAAGTTAATGCTTGGGTGGCTCGATGCAAGGTGATCGACATGGGAAGATTGATTGCGTGATTGGATGAAAGATTCATGAACCTGAAGTCTGCGATTGGTTGGTGATATTGAATGCATGATGTATGACTTTGTAAATTGAGTACATTGTATAGGTCAACCAAGAACATGCAAGTAAGCAAGTTGTTTGAATTGTATGTTAGGAGATAACATTGTAACAGTGAGACAAAACTGAAAGAGTTGTTGTGAGCTGATCAGAGAAGACTGAACATTGTATGTAATTGTTTTATTACTGTAATACAATTGTCTTGACTTTGGGTGGTGGGTTTTTTACCTGAAAAGGTTTTCCCACGTATATCTTGTGTCAATCTATGAATGTTGAGTTATGTTATCTATTTTACTAGTTGTATTCATCTCAAGTAGTTTTAGATGCTATTAGAACCTGTTTATGCTTTTCTCCTCTGTTGTATTAGTGTTAAGGGAATGTATTTCACACTGTTGGTTCATTAGATCCATGTTGTCTTTCCCTTCAAGTGGTATCAGAGCCTAGCCAATTGTGTTATCCTTGAGAGTAAAGGTCAATTTTTTGTGCTAATACTGTTTCAGTAGGAGTCTTGCATTGTTAAAACTTGTTTCTATTTGAGATGGCGAGTACATCAGGTAGAGTAGATATTGAAAAGTTTAATGGCAGCAACTTTGAGTTATGGAAACTCAAAATGGACGACTTATTGGTGGATAGAGACCTATGGTTAGTAGTGTCTGGAACTAAGACACAAAGTACGACGCAAGAGGCTTGGGATCTTGCTGATAGAAAAGCAAGAGGTCTAATAAAACCGACTCTAGCCGATTATGTACTCCTGAACATCCATGAGGAGCAGTCCACAGCTTCATTATGGAAGAAGCTTGGTGATATTTATCAGGGAAAGTCTCTGGTAAATAAGTTATTCTTGAGGAAGAAGTTGTACTCCTTCAAAATGGAAGAAGGTGCATCTGTTGCAGACCATCTGAACTCATTTAATATGAGTGTTACTCAGCTAGCTTTTGTAGGTGTAAAGATTGAGGAGGAAGATTGTTGCATGCTCCTGTTGTGTTCATTACCTGAAAGTTGGGATCATCTCGTGATGGCTATTGGAAGCACAACCACTGCATTCAAGATGGATGACATGGTTGGTTCACTTTTGTCTGAAGAAATGCAAAGGAAGTCTTCTGAGATGGCCAAAGAGGCTCTTGCTATTAGAGGTAGACCAAAGGAGAAAGGAAAGAAGAAAGACAAGAAGTCAAAATCCAAATCTGCAGGGAGATCAAAGTCTCCTGGTAAAAATTTCAAGGTGAGATGCTAGAACTATGGGCAACCTGGTCATATTGGGAAGGACTGCAAGGAGAAGAAGAAGAAGAATGCTTCTGACAATGAATCTTCTCAAAGTGATGTAGATGCCTTCATTGCAGTAGCCCTGACAACTCAGGCATCAGATGATGTCTGGTTGGTTGACTCAGGTGTGTCCTTTCACATGATGTCCAATAGAGAATGGTTCTCTAAATACGAGAAGTATGGCAGTGGAAAGGTGTACTTGGCAAGTGATTCAACGCTAAAGATAGTTGGTAGAGGAAGAGTCAGAATTCAGTTTCCTGACAGAAGAGTCAAAGGGATTGGTGGTGTACTACACATTCCAAGTCTAGCTTGAAATCTTCTTTCTATTAGTAAGTTAAATGATGCTAGTGTAGAAGTCTTTCTCTCTAGTAAAGGATGTAAGATGGCTAGAGGTGCAAAGGTGCTAGCTAAGGGTGTTCGTACTAGCACTTTGTACAAGCTGGATGCACATCCTATTCTTTGTAACAGTGCCTCTGTAAGGTCAAGCAATGCTTCTCCTGTAGAGAAAGATGAAGATACTTCTTTGTCTGCAAATGATTTGGAGGTAAAACTCTCAGTTGAGAAGACTATGCTATGGCATCATAGACTTGGTCACATAGGTGAAAAGGGTTTAAAAAATTTGAAGAATAAAAATCTTGTAGAAGGGCTTGATGATTGTAACCTTGAGTTCGTTTTTTGCGAACATTGTATCTATGGAAAACAACACCGTGTTTCGTTTTACTCTAGTCCTCATAAATCTTCTAGTATACTAGATTATGTTCATTCAGATGTGTTTGGTCCACTTAATGTTCCTTCATTATTGAAGTCTAGATATTATGTCTCTTTTTATTGATGACTGTTCGAGAAGGGAATTTGTATACTTTTTTAAATGTAAATCGGAAGTGTTTAGTCGATTTAAAGAATTTAAATCTTTGGTAGAGAATCATACTAGAAGGAAAATTAAATGTTTAAGGATAGACAATGGTGGTGAATTTTGTTCTGCAGATTTTGAAAGGTATTGCACTGATCATGGAATTAAAAGGCATAAGACAACGCCTTACACTCCACAACAGAATGGAGTTGCTGAAAGGCTAAATAAGACGTTGATGGAAAAGGCAAGGAGTATGCTGAGTGGTGCTGGTCTGGAACATAAGTTCTGGGCTGAGGCTGTGGCTATAACATGTTATCTAATAAACCGATCTCCTTGCTCTGCTCTTGTTGATAAGACACCTTTGGAAGCATGGTCTGGTAAGAAGCCCTCTTTGAGGTATGTCTGTGTGTTTGGCTGTGAGGCATATGTTTATGTTCCAAATGAAAAGAGATCTAAATTGGATAAAAAGGTTGTCAAATGTATTATCATTGGCTATGGAGTTGGTGTGAAAGGATACAAGCTTTGGAACCCTGTTACTGAGAAGGTTTTGTAAAACAGAAGCATGATATTTCATGAGCTAAAACCTTTAGTAAGTGATCAACAACTTGAGATAGATCAAAGTGACAAGAAGAAGGATGCAGTTGAGATTCCCCAAACTCCAAAAAGGGAAGAGCTACATGGTATACCTTAGACTGAGGAGAGCTCAAGCAGCTCTAGAAGTTTTGATGATGAAGAACCACAACCTCAACTTGTAAGGAGACCTACACAAGAAAAATCACAACCTGAAAGGTATGGATTTTTTATGTTAGATTCAAACTATTCCTATGCCTTAATTACTAGCACTGACGAGCCTAGGAGTGTAAAAGAATCAATCAACATGAATGATTCAAATTCTTGGCTAGAAGCCATGGATGAAGAAATGGATTCATTGAAGAGGAATGAAACTTGGGATTTGGTACCACTACCTAAAGGGAAAAAATCTGTTGGCTATAAGTGGGTATTCAAAAAGAAGACAGGGCTTGATGGAAGTGTTGAGAAGTATAAGGCATGAGTAGTTGCAAAGGGTTTTTCCCAAATTAAGGGAATTGATTATGGAGAGATTTTTTCCCCTATAGCAAAGCTGACATCTATTAGATTTCTGCTATCATTGGCAGCTGTGTATGATTTTGAAATTGAACAGATGGATGTGAAGACAATGTTTCTCCATGGTGAGCTGGAAGAAGAACTCTATATGTCCCAGCTTGAGCATTTTGTTGTGAGAGGTAAACAAAATCTGGTCTGTAAGTTAAATAAATCTATGTATGGTTTGAAGCAATCTCCTAGAATGTGGTACCAGAAATTTGACACATTTGTGTTGTCTATGGGATTTATAAGATCAAAATCTGATCATTGTGTTTATCATAAGTCTGAAAATGATCGTGTGCTTTTTATTACACTATACATGGATGATATGTTATTCATAGGAAATAGCAAGTCTATGGTTTCTGATCTAAAATCTCAGCTGTCTACAAAGTTCGAAATGAAAGATCTTGGTGCAGCAAGGTACATTCCGGGAATGGAGATAACCAGGGACAGAACAAGCAAAAAGCTTTGGGTCAGCCAAAGTAAGTATTTGAACACGGTTCTGGGGAGGTTTAATATGATTGACTGTAAGCAACTAGTTGTTCCAGTCGTGCAAGGAATGAAGCTATCTATTGAAGACTGTCCAAAGTTTGCTACTGAGATGGAGGACATAACCAATGTGCCTTATGCAAGTGTTGTTGGCAGTTTGATGTATGCTATGGTCTGTACAAGACTAGACATTACCCAATCAGTGGGAGTTCTAAGCCATTTTATGGAAAATCCAGGTAGATCACATTGGGATGCTGTGAAGAGAGCATTCAGATATTTGAAGGGCACTTCAGATTATGATGTGTTACCATGGAAGTTTGGTTGCATCACAGAGGACTCTCAACATTCAGGGATATATTGATTCAGAGTAGGTAGGAGACATTGACAACAAGCGATCCACCAGTGGATATACATTCATGCTAAATGGTGGAGCAGTCAATTGGATGAGCAAGCGACAGACTGTAGTTGCTTTATCCACAACAGAGGCAGAGTACATGGCTGCAACTCACGCCTATAAGGAAGCAGTTTGGCTGAGGCGTTTATGTTTAGATATTGGTTTTAATGCAAGGCAGATCACAATTTTCTATGACAGTCAAAGTGCCATTTGTTTGGCAAAGAATCCAACTTTCCATGCCAAGACTAAGCACATTTATGTGCATTATCATTTTTTGAGGGACATGGTGGAAGATGGAAGAGTCTGTCTAGAAAAGGTCGACACCTTGAAGAATGTTGCAGATGTGTTGACAAAGCTGGTGAGCACAGACAAGTTTAGATGGTGCGCATAATCGATGGACCTTGGGGCCTATGATAGACAGTAATTTTTTTGAAGCCATGGGGGAGCTAGAAGTGTTCACCAAGTGGGAGCTTGTTGAGAAAATGTGTCTCAACTTCCAACTTGAAGCCCCTGTTTTCATGACTTGGTGAAAAATGCTTCAATTTTGCCTTTACCGCTTTATCGCGGTGGCTATGACTGGCTCTAGCAGTACCTCGATGACAGATATGGTGATTACCGCCATACCGTAGGTGGTGGGTCCTCTCAAAGCGGTGTCTGCGGTGGTCTTAGCAATTACCACTATACCACAGGAGGTGAGTTCACTCACCACGGTGGCCGTAGTGAGACTGCCAGTGGCAAGGCTAACAGTTACCGCCCTACTATGGGGTGGCCTAGCGGCCTCCACAGTAGCACGGTAAGACCACCAGCGATCTATCAAGCGGCTACCTCCATACCACAGTTAGACCTTGACAACACTGTGGTAGTGCGGTGGAGCTAAGAAGACCGTCAGCTGTTAGGACTGACGGCTACTGCCATACCACGGTTAGACCTTGACTAGGCTGTGGTAGCATGGTGGGAAGAAGAGAAAGAGCTCGGTGAAGTCATCGGTGAGCTCGGATGTGCTCACCACCATATCGCAGATGGGTCGAATGAGCTCGGCGATAGAGCGGTAGATGGCGAGGTGAGCTCAGTTGAGCTCACTGCCATACCACGAGGCAAAGCCAGCAGGGCAGCGGTAGCGCGATAGAGAATTGGAGAGCTCGGACCAGTTTTGACCGAGTTGGACTCGGAGTCAAAGAGCAACAATGATTTTAGGAAGGACACGTGGCTTAGTGTCAGATGTTGATTGGCCAAAAGCAAAAATGGTAACAACAGTTATTACAGGCTGACTTAGGCTGGCGGACAGGACCCAATTTGGGTAAAGAAGTTAATGCCTGGGTGGCTCAATGCAAGGTGATCGACATGGGTAGATCGATTGTGTGATTGTATGAAAGATTCATGAACCAGAAGTTTGCAATTGGTTGATGATATTGAATGCATGATGTATGACTTTGTAAGTTGAGTACATTGTATAGGTCAACCAAGAACATGCAAGTAAGTAAGTTGTTCGAACTGTATGTTAGGAGATAACATTGTAACAGTGAGACAAAACTGAAAGAGCTGCTGTGAGCTGATCAGAGAAGATTGAACATTGTATGTACTTGTTTTATTACTGTAATACAATTGTCTTGACTTTGGGTGGTTGGTTTTTTACCTGAAAAGGTTTTCCCACGTATATATTGTATCAATCTATGAATGTTGAATTATGTTATCTATTTTACTGGTTGTATTCATCTCAAGTAGTTTTAGACGCTATTAGAACATGTTTATGCTTTTCTCCTATGTTGTATTAGTGTTAAGGGAATGTATTCCGTGTTGTTGGGTCATTAGATCCATGTTGTCTTTCCCTTCAATCTGAACTCCTGTGTGGTCTCCCAATGTCATGGCTAAGTTCTCCTCAACTAGCCTCACCTTCTCCACTGCCATCTCCATGGTTTTGGGTTTGAAAACCCGCACACCTCCGCTTATTTGGGCATTTAAGCCCTTGAAAAAATGATGGATGAGCATCTCCTCGTCATCTCCGATGTCGGCGAACTATTTGAGCTCGTAAAAATGATGCTCGTACTGCTCTACCAACATCACCAACTGGAACAAGGCGTGAAACTCATCACCTCGGCACTGATGCCAATGATCTGAAAGAAAATAGGCTCTGAACCTCTCAAGAAACATGTCCCATGACACATAATTAATATTGATCTGGAGCTTCTGCTCCTTTAACCTCCACCAGGTGGACGCGAATCCTCTCAAATGCATAATCGCACATTGAGATTTGGTATTGCTACCATAGGGGTGCATCGAAAAGCATCGGTTAAGGTCAATAAGCCATGTCTCTGCCTCAAGGCCACTACCAAATCCATCAAATGTAGGTGGATGTGCTCTAAGCAAGTCCCTCATATGTGTAGCTACTATTGCCTCAGACTGAACTAGAACTTCCCTCTCTCTAGGATTACCCTGATCACCACCCTGTCTAGGCCCAAGGCGAGCCAATGCCTCCTCTAATATCCTATGCAACTATGCGCCCTCGATCCCTGGATGATCCTACTACTGGTCTCCTCCCCCTAGGGCATTCTATGATTCTTGGTGCTCCTCGCGATCTGATTCATATGGAACATGAGGAGGGGAATCATGTTAACTCCCTCCATGACCATCTACAAGACCATGATATCACCCTCTACCTCATCCGCATCTAGAAGGCATGATCCTACACAAACGCATCAAGGTATTAGAAAAGGTAAACACTTGAAACCTACACAACTAAAAGCTTAATGGATTCATCATAATCCCAGAGAACCTAGTGTTTAAACTCGGGCTCTGATACCATGTGTAATGCCCTGCCACGTAACCCTAAAGAAAGTTGCATTAACTATGAAAGTGAACAATTTTTTATTTATTTAAAAGTATAATATAACATGAAAGTTCACTATCTATCCTCAACATCCTCTATGGCTATGAGACTTAGGTTATATCTAAACCCATAACATAAAACATAATTGAATCCATAACATGATTAACTACTTAAGAAATAAATGTTCATACATTCCAAACATGAAATTACATCATAAAGATAAGATATACATCAAGTTCCAATATAACATTAACTCATCAAATAAGATTTACATCACTCATTCCCAGAATAAGGTAGTTCATACAAATCTATTACATAATACAAGAAACCTCCTCAAATACAACTAAGGGGTAATAAAATACAAGAGTCATCTATAACAATTACAAAGCATGAAATGAAAAGTTGGAATCCATGAGCTCTCCAATTGGAAATATCGCCATCAAGATTTGAAGATAAGGGGGACCCAACGGTTTAGGGTGCACGTTCCTCCCAACGAAGTGGTACTCGAAGGCCCACCCCCCATGCTAGGAGATAGTAACAAGGATACAAGACCAAAACTACTACCTCTAGACACAAGTTGAAACATACTGACTCAAACAAAAACAAGTACAACACTACAACACTACAACACTAACATGGGTTACATTGCTTCCAGTGTTACACAATCGTTTATATCACAAAACTAACAAACAGTTGACCTAGGAGGAGTGTCATCACAATGTTGCATGGGATATCTAGGTAAGTCTTCCTAGGCCTTGACCCCCATCTCGGGATATCCTAGTAGCCTCTCACAACTCTCGGCCCCACATATAGTCCAAAGTAGAATCAAATATCTTTTGAGAAGGCAAGATATCGATCATGCCATTCTAGGCCTTCTCGTCTCATCCCAAGTCTAAACTAGCACAAGGGTCCATGAGCGAGGCACATTAATCTTATTAAGTGTTGAATACTACCCAATCCCCTAACAAATTAATTACATTACAAATGGATAAACTAACTCACAATGAGTTATCCTGGCACCACTTTGTGTGTCATCTCTCGTTGAAATCCACTCCCCTAAGATAACCTCGTGGAACAATTCCACTACCCAAGGAAAACTAGTGCTACTACAAGAATACCAAACAACCCCACTCAAGACATATGAAACAACAAAAACAAAATCCACTCCAAACCAAGGAGGCAACACTTTAAAAAAGCCACTCCAACAAAGGAGGCAACAAATAACAGAAGCCACTCCAAATCAAAAAGAGGCAACACATGAAAAATCCACTCCAAACTAGGAGGCACAAATCCCCATTCGTGGAAACCGAGTAAATCACTGAAAAAAATCCATGCGCTACCCAAGGGAATTAAAACAGGCTAACATTACACTACAACAACCCCCATCATCTAAAGATTTTTGTGGAAGACTTACAAATTATTCACTAACACTTTACCAATTTCCCCCCCCAAAATGTAACTAGAAGAAAACAGATACAAAGGGCAATCAAGACAAGAATTAAATCTATCTTTTGGATATCCTAAATCCACTTACATTCAGTGAAAAACAATAATATAAATTTCCTAATTTAACTAATTAAATTTAAAACCCTTTTTCCTTTTTACAGAAAGAGATAAAACCTAGTCTATCAGTTGTTTTCAATTCCTTAATTACTTTTGAAAAAAAAAAAAATTATACTTAAAAATTATCTCATTCAACTCTACTATCTGTACATTTAATGCATGCGCATATAAAATTAATAAAACATCTAAATAAATATATTTAATTATATATATAATTATAGATTTTTCTATATGTGTGTATATTCATATATATACTTATAATTATATATACACTTTATATATTATTTAATTACTAATACTAAATACATGATGCCAAAATAACCACATAAAAAAAAATATACTCAGATATATAAATATATTTATTTGTATATATATATACAAATAAATATATAATAATATATATATACTTATCTATATACATAATATATAGATAAATATAATACACATTTATTAAATGTCATTTCAAATAATAAAAAATATCAAAGCAAATAACAAGGAGGCGATGAAATACTTCATAATTTGCATAAAGTAGTCACTACAGGCAATGGTTTCCTTTCTTAATAACACGACCAACAGTATAGATTGGGGGAGGTTGCCTTGGGCAGCACCGACTATTACCACAACTGGCTCCCAAGAGTGGGGGCCCCGACTGCTTCCACAGTTGGCTACCCACTCATCGGGGTCAGATGGGGCAGCCGCTGACTCCCCATAAACTTTATAGTAAATTCTTTAAAATAAAATTTAAACTCTGCGCCTAACTTAATACGCGTACAACAATTTCCCCAATACAGACATTTTAATAAAAGAAGATACACATAGATTAATATATATATATATATATATATAACTTGTATATTTGTGTATGTGTATGTATATATATACACATATATATATTTAAGGTATTTCAAAATAATAGTTCAATTAGAGAAATTTTTCCAAAAAGACCATCTATAGGAAAATTTTACAAACACCACGGAAAGCCAAATTTCACAAAGAAAATTCTACAGATGAATTTCTCAACCAAATTACAAAGGGATCTTTTAACTTTGCTCAAACAAGAATCTTAAGAACAAAGAACAAAACAATTTCTCACAATTAATTTCACAAGAAATTTCCTGAGAAAATCAAACCTACAGGAAAAAATTTCTTTCAGAGACAGGTTTTCTTTCCAGATCCCTAAGTGTTTCCTTCTGGGCTCATCTAAATTCATAATAATACCAATTTACAATTTTGCTATAGTTTCCATAGAGAATTTCAACCTATAGAGGAATTTATTCTACAAAGGATTTTATTCCATGAAGGATTCCATTTAGGGAAAATACAATTTTTAAAACAAAGCTCAAATTAAAAGTTTGCACAAGCAATCTTTTACAGAGAAGATCTAAACTAGAAGTTTTTCAATATAACTAAACAAAATGAAAGAATGAACTTGTAGTCCAATGCTTGTGAATTTATAAATTTGAAGCAGCGCCTCCTCCACAAATCCAAGTAATTTTCCCAGATAGACAATAGCTTCCTTCAGAATAATACAATTTCCCGAACACAACAACAATTCCCGAGAACAATTTTTCTAAAAATTCAAGAACACAAAACTTCTTTCTACAACAATTCTTCCAAAAAAATTCCAGAACACGTGCAAAATCATAGAAAGCCTTATCTTTTCTTAATCTTTTCTCCAACACACAAAATATCCCCATGCTTTTGTCGTGAAGAAGCTTCTCACTTCTTCCGTTAAATCCATAATCTTCTCCTCATGAATAAATTTCCAAAAACCTCATTAATTCTTCTAACACATGTTAGAAATCACAAAATATCATTAACAACCAATTTGCATAAAATCCTCCATTATTTAAAATTAAAACCTTTAATAATTACAAAATATTTATTATTTCAAATTTAACTTAATTAATCTAATTTATTTAACTAATAAATAATATAATCCTAAAATTATACTATTTACTAATTAAAATTAATTAATTAATTAATTAATTAATTCACCATTTCTAACATAAAATAAGATTAACTAATAATCAATTTTAAATAATTAAATTCATTCAATTCCATTTTTAAGCATTTAACATAATAAATCAAAGCAATAATAAACAACTTTTAACAAGCAAAACTAACTAGAACCGATGACACACTGAGACTAGGGTAAAGGCTTGACACAAGAATCCTAGCTACTATCTCCCAATCAACATTACCATTGGGTGGACACGCTCAAACCTATGAAGCCAGGTGGAGTCGATGTCCTATACCTACAATCCTTTAAACAAGGTATGATAGAACATGTATATAAACATCATAATAGAACACACCCTGAAGAGGAAATCGTGGAATTGCAGAGCAATCACAAGCGAGTGATGCAATTGTGTCCCCTTCACCAATATAGTATCACCAAACTAACAATTCTAACATATATTCTACTCATGTACAATAACCAAGTTATTCCAAATAATCATTATACTAATCAAAGGCATGTCAAATGATAACATCGAAATAGAGAAACATCACATCACAACATATAATCCACATTGCTTTTATAAATAACGATCAAATACTAAACAAACATCATAGAGTATACCAAAGTATAAGTGCAACCATAAAAAATAAATAAAAAATAAAAAATAAAAAAAACAAAGCAATGTAGGACACTATTTAATACAGGAGCAAAACAGAGGGGTATTACACACTACTGGGTATGAAAGTTTTCGTCCAGTTTGTGGTATGAAAGTTTTTTTTCTAGAAGCTTTTTTCTCTATCACATGGACTACAAAAATCTATTGATCATCACTAAAAGATCTTAAGTTCCAATAACAATGAAACCTATGGCATTGTGCATTCAATATCAACCATTAAAAAATTGAAATCCCAATATGTCAAAACAATGAAATATAAATTTAGATAACCCCTTTTTTTTATCATTGCAACCCAGTTTTTCTTGTATGGCCACCCTCACTATATCCTATATAAAATTGAACCCTCATTTGACCAAAAAATTTAAATCAAAAACTACATGAACTTTCATTGAAATCTCTTTCATCAAAAAATTAAGGAAACAGTTCACAAAAAATAAATTCGAGGAAGGAGGAAATGTAAATATCTTGCGATGAAATAATTTTTTCTGCAGAAGTTTTAAAATCACAGTAGTGGGGTTTCAATTTTTTTCTGTGGTAAAGAAGTTGCATCAAATAGATTTTAGTTTTATTTCAAATACAAGGGCTCAATTTTTATATATGTAATGAAGTTGCAGCAAACAATTTTTTGTTTTGGTGCTAGAAGAAACAAGGAGATGATGTAAATACCTCTTCTTTTATGGGGAATATTTCCTCCACGGCCTTAGGCCGATCCCTCAGAGGTTGAACCTTGTGTTCTTTGTTTGCACTGCCCTTCAAACTAACCTCAAAACTTGCAATTTGATATCTTTGCCTAATTTTATTTTCTCTCCACCGTTTCCATGCGAGCTGCCATTTTTCCCCTTTTTCTCCTCTTCCCCATGGTGCCCTCCTCTCATCTCTTCCTTCAACCGGGAGTTTTTTTATTTTTGTTTTTGATTCATTAGTTAATGTCAACTTTAGTGCCGACTTTCAGCCCTAAATGTAATCTCTTTGGGGTGCCAAAGGCGGTGCAAAGGGTGCCTAATTTAGTGCCTAGCCGTGCCAGGTTGGATAAAATATTGTCATATAGTTATTAGAAGTACTATATTAATAGTTTAAAATAAATTTCAGTAATTTAGTATTGTTATGGACCATGTGTCTCTTTGATGAGGTAATTAGTTCTTAGTTTCCCCTAATTTAATTCCCCAATTTTGTGGTTAATTTTCACTTTTAATAATTTTTTAAAGGTTGTGTATCAATTACCTATCATTTATTTAAAAAAGGTAATGAAATTAAAAAATAGAGAAATAATTTTAGAAAATATGGTATAGGCTATTAAAACTCGTTGATAATTTTTAAGAAATTTCAAAAGCTACATAATTCTATTTAGCAAATATGACATAAGATTCATAAGGAATACATTTTGATGTATAAAGATTATGCATTTATTTTATGAATCTCATTTCATAACAATTGTTTTATATTTGGACTATGGATTGGGATTTGAGTTTTCATTACATTTGTATTATATTTCACTCTATAATATACCAATATCTTGAACATAAAAATAAATATAACATGAAATTATTTATGTATTAATAAAAATTATTTCAATTCATTGAAGGCATGTATGTTCTATAGAGGAGATTATATGGTTGAATCTCAAGGGACTAAAGTTGTATACTTTGTTGAATTATAAATAAGATTTGTTTTTAACTTTCAAAAATTTGCATACAATAAATTAGTGTTTTTCTTAGTTACATCCCAAAAAATGAGCTTTACTTAATTTATATAATAGATTCAATTGATAAGAAAAATATTTATAGGTTGCATAAACTAGAAAACATGTCTTAAAAATATTGCCTACTATTTATATACTTGTAATGGTGAAAAATTCATACCCTTCACTTTTCCCCTTCATTTTAGGCTTAATTTGACTTGTTTGTCCCTAAAGCAATGACTAGTGTGAAAAATGATGTATTTTGCATGGAAGTTGATAAATAAATTGATCCTAAATTGACTTCATCTTCATATTTTTCAAGGGAGCAATCATGGTTCCCTATCTTATCTATTCCTTATCCCATGTCAATTTCGTGGGTGAAAAACTAATAGAGGTTAGATTTGTGAACTTAGAAATGACCCCTAAACTTTTAAATTTAAACTTAAATGGGCCCATGTTAACCCTATGCAACTAGATGAGTCATCTAAAGTGTGAAATATTTCAAATTGCATGTTACAAATTTGTATAAGAGGACAAACCCTAATTCATTACTATCATATTAGATATAGGGCTTATTGGGGAATTATGAAAAATCATCTATGAGAACTAAATCATTATCATGTGACATTGAAATTACATCAACATCCTATGTGTATTTCATGCTTCCTTGTTGTCTTCAATCATTTATTTGTATCATTAAATTAGTAATAGGAGTTTAACTAAAGGAGAAATATCCTAGCCTAACAAAATCCTCAATAATGTCTATCGACACAACCCCTCTTAGACATAGGTTGTAGACATCAAGATAATAAATTATAGACATCCAATTATGTGAAGATTAGATCTATAGTTAAGGTTTAGTTCTACGTGTAGGTTCATATTTTTATGCATTGAGATCAATTCCATATCCATGGAAGTGTATTGGAATGAAGCATCATGAATTTTATAGTTTTGAGATAATTTTTTATAGTCCTAGTTATTGTTGCACTAATAAATCACTTACAATGTCTAGCATAGTCATATCTTCATTGAACCTAGAGCTAAATACCATTATTTTTATTATTAAATTTTGAGCATTTATTTTAGTGGTGTTATTACTCTCAACTCTTTATCCTGGGAAGGTTATAGTATTTATTCATTTTGATTTAATTAATTTACTTGGGATATTTATGTGAGGCATGTTATTTTTCCTTACATAAATTCATGAACCAAACATTCTTAAACACACTTAGGTTTCATCCTTAGAGTTTATCCTTTTACATTAAGGTTATAAATCTAACATTTTTAAGTAGATATGATTCATTGTATACTTTATTAGGGCTTGGATGCACCCCTTTATCTATGTTTCATTGCTATTATCTTTATTAGGGTTTGGGATTTTTCGTGTAATCTCTTTCATCCCACTAACCCACCCTTATTTAATGTATTATTGATAGATCATTAATCATGCATTATCATATATATTTATCTATTGCCTTTATCCATGCATATATTGTTGGAAAATGGTCAGCACTCCCCTTGGGATTCATGACATGGCTTAACCGCCTCCCATGGATCCATTAACTCTGGCAATTGTATCAGGCATTAACAAGTCGCTCTTTTGGTGCAACGACAATTGTAGGGCCAACAAGTTGTATCAGAGCCAAAGGTGTCGGGTTTGAATCCCATCGGGTAACGCTAAGGGGGAGATTGTTGGAAAATGGTCAGCGCTCCCCTCGAGATTCATGACATGGCTTAACCACCTCCCATGGATCTGTTAACTCTAGCGGTTGTATCAGGAATTAACAGGTCAATCTTTTGGTGCAACGACAACTATAGGGACAACATATATTACATATTTTGACATGTTTTTACACTTTGTTAGATCTCATCATTCCATCCTAAAGTAGGTTTCAATCAAGAATAAGGAATCCAATCTCTAGTTTTCAAAGAGAAAACATCTATGGTTTTAATAAATTTGTGGAAGAAGTGTAAGGTAGAGAACTAGCTAAAATTATTAGGAATAGGTTTTATTTGTAGTCAGCTTGTAAATAAATGTCTTTTTGATGTGAATTTGTAGTGATCTTGTAATCATGATATTTGAGCTCTAGTTGTCAAGATTTTGCATGTGAACTTTTTGTGAAGAGAAAAATGTTGCAATGTCCTATTTTGTTTTTCATAGTGCGTTTTAATGAAAAGCGAGCATATTAACAAGATAATTTCAATAATATCCTCTTGGTGCACAACTGTTATGTGACTATTGTCATTGTTGTGTATTGTGGGATCCAAAGGAGGCCATGGAGAGAGGACATGGACGACATAGAACTATTAAATCACAGAGAGGAAAGTGGGTGGAAATAGATATCACAATGGAATCTACAAATACAATAGAGGTAAGAAGAGATATCAACCTCAACAAAAGGAGGAAGGTGTTTATGAATTCACAATTGCTACAACATAGAGGAGATAAAGTCATTTTTTTGTCCATGAGGCCTCTAAGGTCAAATTTATTGGTTGAAAATGCACAAGAATGGTGATTAAATGTGATTCTATGATCAAAGGAAAAGTTTAAAAATTAGGATGACCAAAATAGGATATGAATATGTCAAATATATTACTAAAGTGAGGTTTTGTGTTGGATAGCATATTCTCTTGAAATTCTATAATTGGTGTACTAAACATTATTTACTATGTTGTGTATTATAGGAGCGAGATGAGGCCATGGCAACAGATCATGTCATATCAAATGAGAACACAATGGATGAAGTGAGACATCAAATAATAAATTTTTGACTTAACTTTAAAGGAAAAAATGATCTGATGGCATTTTGTGATACGTCCATCTTTTTTCACAATATTATTGAAATTTATAATGTATTATCCAATCTTGACATAAATTAATGCATGTTGTTGATTATTTAGATGGAGATTGGAGCAAATGTAGAGCCTGAGCATTCAACTAGCAAAAGAAGAAGATGTGTGTGTGGACATGGACCTAAAACTGTTAAATCATGTAGAGGACAGTGGGTGGAAGAGGATATGAAAATAGATCCTATAGACACAACAAATTATTGCATTGAACAAGAGGTTGGTCAAGACCATAGTACATGAGATGAATACTTTGAAAAAATTGTTGTTAGTGGATGTTATGTATGTCATGGAAAGAAATAATTCAAATGAGCGATTGTACAAAGACATTACATATATGATGAGATTCCAGTTAGTAGTATGCCACCTACAATCAATTCAAATCCAATAGGAATTGTGGTAAGGAATTTTCCAATTTGATATAGATAACATGTATACTTCGTTTAAACATTGTTTTATATTATTTAAATAACTAATTTTTTCTTAATGGATACTTGCAGGATATATTTATCAGTTTAAAGTTTCTTGGATCACTGACTTCCAGCCTAGAGGGCAATGATCATTTATCAAATGATATATCTAACAAAAATATGTGCCAATATACCAGCTCGAAAGATGAGGAATTGATGAAAACAAGTAACAGAACAAGAACCGGTTTAAAGATGCATAATTAACTTAAAGACAAGGGGAAGGTGGACTACATACCCTATGAGAATGAATGTGATGGAGATGATGACTTGCCCCTACATTTGAGATCAATTTGCAAAGAGACATTTGATTGTCGACTATATTGCGCTTCCAGCCTAGTTATCAAAAACTACCTAGAGTGTACGAGGTGTTTCAATTTTGGGGATACAACTATATGATACGACCCTCCAATATTCATCGAGTAAATCTAGGCCTTTTTATTATCCAAAATGTACATGTGGGATCTAAACATACAAACAATTCAGAACAAACCACTAGGAGATTAATGCCATATTATGGTCCATCATATTACAGTGGTGAATGGAGAAGGCTAACAAAATATAAGCCTAGCATGTCAACATATGGTCTAAATTTGAATATGTATACACATCATCTCCAATTGGAAAGTGGAAAATAAATGAACAAAGGTCATCTTATGTATATAGATGGACGTGCATACACACAAAAATATTGCAAGATTTATAAATAGTATTAAGGAAAGGGACCCTATTGTAAGAACGAATTGTCAATTTGTTGAGGTTATAAACATGATAAAGATGGAGATATGGAGAGATAGGTTGATATATTGATAATGGTTGAGGCTATTATGGACCTTACTATTGGGGATAAGTTATTGATTTATTACCCCCTCTTAAAATGCACTCTTGCACGAAAGAAAAGGGGAGAACAAGGTCTCCCTAAGGATGTTCTTAAGGGGAAAAAAACCAAAGAATAATAAATGAGTGTGGACTGATGTTTTATAAACTATGTTGTCAAAATTGTGTTTTATTTAAATTATTGTATAAAAAAGGTAGTCTATAAAATAATGTTCCATTATTCAATTGATGTATATATGTTCATACAATTTTTATTTTTATTTTTTAAGCCATATTTGATATAATTTCTTTGAAATTAATACATTTATGATTTATCCAATTGTTGCCAAACATTAAATAATGCTTTTGTTTGTTGATAGGTAGAAGATGTTGATGAAACACATACTAATACCCAAGATCCAACTAGGTTATTAAGATTTGGACAGGATGATCCAAACCATCCTTTGAACAATACCGGGGTGAAAAGAGAAACATTGAAGAGAATACTACTAGCAAAGAAATTTGAAGAGTTGATGAGATCTGCATACGCTGACGACATGCCACCTAGCCTTAATGATGATGATCATGATAGTGAAAATGAAATGCATGAAGAAAGATTCAGTGAAATTCTTACAGGTTTCTTTGGGGATGGAAACAATGATGAAAATAATGATCATATGGTTGATAGTAATGATTATAGCAGGGGTAATTACCACCAACATAATGTTGATGATAACAACCTGAAAGACTCCATCAAGCAAGCAACAAAGACACCCGTGTTCAAATCGGGTGCAAGTAGAACCTCAAAACTAGCATGCACATTAATATTATTAGAAATCAAGTCACTATTTGGCTGGTTAGGCAAAGGATTCACTACCCTATTGAAGTGAGTTGAAATCTATTTCTTACTTTGCATTGTCAATTGGTGTACATAATTCGTAAACATTCATCAACTTCATTTATATTGTTTTAAGGGGATTTTAAAACCATATATTGTATATAAACAGTCCTAGTATAGATTGACATATCAAACATGTTCATCATAAGTCAAACATTCAATTGATTTAATCTTTGGAAATCTTACAAGGCACTAAAAACTAAAATATTTCGTAAAGAGAATTTATTTCCATCAACTTGTAGAGAGGCACATTTGTTGTTGGCTGAGTTGGGGATTGAATATAAGAAAATTCATTCATGTAAAAATGATTACATTTTATACCGAGATGAATATCAAAACAAGGTATAATGCCCTGTATGCAAAGAGAATAGATATCGTATAGATGTACAAGGTCCTACAGTTCCAAAGAAGGTGTAGTGCCCCTCAGTTTACTTATGTTTTGGGAAAATTTCTTGGATACACTTAGACTTTATTATCATGTCTTGATGATAATGTTGATGTTATTAGTTGATTATGAGTCCTTGATGCTTGGTTAAGATGACATTGTTTTATATGATGCTACGGCGAGATCATGTTTATTTAATTTTTTTATTTGAATCTATGAGGTATCATGTATATGTATGTGATGTGTTTTCTTACGAGATTGTCATCAGTTATTATTTTTTGATGTATGGGTGAAGGGGAATGAGGTCGCATCACTCACTTGTGAGTGCCCTGCAACACTGTGACTTTCCCTTCGCAGTGTGAATGCCTATTTTCTATATACACATATTCGACCATGGTTTTGTTGCAAGTTACAAGTGCCAGACATTGACTCCACATGAATTTCTAGGTTAGAGCGTGCTTCATACCCAATGGAGGTTGTTGTTCTGAAGATAGCATTGGGTTCCCCATGTTGTTCCATCGTCCTTGACAATGGTGTTTTTTTTTTGTCATTCCATGTTCGTGTGGTCCGTTTGTGTCGTGTTGTCATTGTTGTCATCGTTTGGTCTTTCATTATGTTTGGTGGTCAGGTATCTTTGGTGTTCTAGTCTGAGTATTTTCCTGTTTGATGCCTTGATGGATTTTACTGCATGACAGAGAATTACGTTAATTTAAATAAAAAAATTATTATGAATTATAAATTTATTAAATAAAGTGTTATAAATCTATGTTCGATTTTAATAAATTAAAGTTGTGTCTCAGAAAGGAATTATTTGATAAATAAATATTAAATAGTTTATGGTACCTCCAATATTAAATAAAAGAGTATGTAATAAATCTAAATATTTTATAATTAGATTGATTTTTATTCTAAAATTATTAATATGTTGGAGATTGCTCAATATTAAATAAAAGGGATAAATTTTGAAAATGGTAAATCAAACTAATAAAAGAAAGGAGGAGAAATCAATTATAGGGAGGTTAAAGGAATAATTAAAATAGTAGTAGTTAAGGAATAGAGGGGCAATTGGACTATTTTGGGGGAGAAAGCAAAACTGATCTCGCATTTTGTAGGAGAGTTTTTCTATTGTTCTATTTCTTAGAAAATTGAATGCGGGAGATTGGAGATTGGGGATTATAGAGTTTTTGGAAGCTGGTATTGGAAGAAGAGCTTTGTCAAGAGGTCGATGCTCTTGGGAAGAAGCTGAATTTTTACCTGGATATCGGTCCCAGAAAGCTTGCAGCTTTGTGACTCGAGTACATCATGTTCCATTATTAACCTTTTATTTTAATGTTGAGATAGAAATAATGAATGCAACTGAGCTTTCTGAAACAAAATAAATGTTGATTATGAGATATGTTTGCTCTATAAGCTCAGACAACTTTAAGGGATTCTTTCTCTCACAGCAATTCACGGGTTTCGTTTACTATTCTGGCTTTTATTTCCTATCTGTATTTGTGATCCGTAATTGGGCATAATATTTTTCTCTCCCCATCATACTTCTTTGTTCAATCATGAATCCTTGAGGGTTGTACCCTATTTATTTGTACCATTTGGAATTCTTTGTCTATTTAACTTTCATTATCTATGGAAGCTCGTTTATATCCTAAATTATGAGCTCAATAGTTTTTCGTACCCATTGTGTTGTTACTAGACTCATTACTATCTTCAACTTGTGCAAGATTTTAATTCATAGCCTTGTTTCTTGTTTTCTTGTGAATGTCGAAGTTTGTTACTTATCCTCTGTTCCAAGGTATGCTCCTTGCTATGATTATTCCACCTCATCTGGTGGCTTAGCTTTTGTTTGTTCTCAATCCATTATGTTGAGCATATCCAATTAGGTTACTTTTGTGCAAGCCTTTGCATGTATCGGCATATTTTTTGTGGAGTTGAGATTTCTCCTGAAGCCATTGTAATCGGCTCTTTTCACTCCCTGTTATTTACTTCGATTCATTTTACATAATATCTGTCTGGCCTTATTTCTCATTGGCCAGCATGTCATTGTTAGTTATTGCATGTAATTAGTTAATACTCCTGAACTCTGTAGTTGATACGTCTGATGTCTATATATAGTATTGGTATGTTGTTGAAGTTGGTACTTCAGCCAACATGTGCATATCACTGGGTTTAATAATTTCTTTGTAATCTGACCATTGATAAATCTGAATGTTCTACAATTGTCTTCATGGGACATTTGTGACACATGATATTCATGTTCTCCACTAAATTCATTCTTTCTTCATCGTTTTTGTATATCTTACCAGTGACATCCGAACATATGATTTTATTTCGCTTAATCGTTATATATTGTTTTTTTTGTTGGCGTTCGGTGAATAGGAAGTGTGTTTATCTTCCTCATCAACCATCGAGTCCCAATCCCTTTCCAACCGCTAATCATGCAAAACTTGAGACTCAATCCTTCATGTTTAGTGGTATCGTGTCTCATTTTTTGTTCCACTCTTCCGTTCATATTCTCCAAAACAATCTACATCATTATGATACCTGGAAAACATAATGCAACTGGCGGCCAAGAAAATCTATCCTGGGTGCTATTTTATGTTTAGTAGCGACTGTTTTGTTAGTTTTTTCTGTTTGTGTTTGAAATCTGTAATGAATTCTCTATGAGATTCGTTGTCTTTAATCTTTTCGACACCTGGTTCTTTTGTTTGTCCATTCGTTATGAATTTCGTGGGTTATGAGTTATCTTCGCATTATGCTTCCTTATGTGTTTTCAGACACCTGGATCTGTGTGTATGCATATCCGCTTGTAGCGCAATCAAAATGCAGTTTTATATATATATATATCGAAAGTAGTAACTGTTTTTGCAGAGTCTCAAATCGGGTGTATTTATCCATTCTTGCAGTAGATCTAAATTCGTTTATTAAATATATATATATATATATTTTGATAGTTTTAATGATAATTACTTTAACATGTTCTTTAAACACATTTTATGTTTTTTTTTTAAACAAATAATATGATAATGGGATATGGTAAGACAACACAATAATATGATAAGAGGGTATAAAGGTGATATGATCATTTGTAAATTGGTAAATTTTTTATTTAGCAATATGGTACTAAGGAACTAATGTAGTCTTCATCATTGGAAAGATTATAATTTTGTTTTAAATTTAATGGAGGGAAAATTAGATAGAGGAAACTTGAATCAAATAAATAAAGGAAACTTAGTTACATAGTTAATAAAGAAGGTATGAATGTCTTGTTGATGTGTTTTACAAATGCTTAGCATGTCTTTGATGAGTCACTGTTCGAGGTGAATGAAGGTGTTGGTTGTGTTTTAGTGTCGGAGCCCTTGACCTTGTGTGAAGCTTTGATATTGAATTATTGTTTGTCTCGTATTGGGGATTTGGATAATAGTATTGCACTATGGGTTGGTGGGGAAGCTATACTAGCATGATTTCCTTGTGTCGTAGTTAACACTTGTGCGGGATGATTCGTGCCTCACCTTAGGGTATGATCACGTGTTGATGGTTTTGTGTGTAGTGGGTCACCCTATTGTTGTGTAGGTTTCGTATTGTAGGAGGGGGGAGTGGTTCTCAATGGAGGCTGGCGCATGAAGTGGCGTCAAGGACAACCCACGTGAGGGTTTTCTAATCAAGCGAAAACATAATAACTATTTAGAGGGTTGGGTAGAGATTCGGTTAATAAAGATAATTGGATGCCTCTTCCATGTCGTTAGTTCTCGTTTAGGCTTAGGACGCGAAGAGAAGGCCTAGTTGGCAAGACCAATATCCTTGTCACCATAAAAGGATAATTGGTCCTGCATGTGTAATCCTATGGGGCCAGTGCCATATGTACGGCTATCAGGACAACCATAGATGGGGGCCGACATCAAGTAAAGGACTGTCAGGACAACCCATGTAGAACCATGTGATGACACTCTCCTGTACTACAATCTTGATATGTCATTTTGGGTGTTTCGCTATGTTATTTTGTGCATCTCTTATTACTGTTACACTATTGTGTGATGTTGTGACATATGTTTATGTGTCTATTCCATTAGCCTTGTTGTGTTTTGTTTTGTCGCCTTGTCGTCCTTTTGTTGTGGGACCCGTTCGTTATCTCCTTACACGAGGGATGGAACTTAGGGTACCACATGGTTGGGTGGAGCATGCCTTGTTATCCATTGGGTTCCTCTCTCATCTTTGTACGTGATGACATCTACCAAATTGAAGACCTTTGCAGTGTCCCAAATCTTGTGGACTGTTACTCTTGTATTTGTTTCATGATATAATTGTGTATCTTGTATGGTTCATTGGATGTACTCTCATGTTTATGTTTATGGATAAATTACTACTCTGGATGTAATCGTGACTAATTTCAATTCTTTATAAAAGTCTCTATGGTAATTGAATGAGTTATTGGTATTGAATTGGATGGCCTTTATAGAAAATGCATCATGATGATTAATGTTACTTTGAAATATCATGTTGTGATATATGTTTTTATTCAGGAAAACATTATGGTTAGTGTATCTGAAGAGCCTCTTGAGTAGAGTGAAGTACTCTAGATTTGATATCTTGGGGAGTGACTTCTTGAGGTTTCATTACCTTAAGAAGTCACTACTCAGGATAACTTATCTTGAGATATTGATACTTTCTATTAGGTAGGGGAGGTGATTCGTGATGTTAATCTTGGACTTGTGCAGATTTGATCATGGTTATCTTTCTAGTGATATTCATACTCTTGTTAATTTAATGATAGAGTTCTCATTGACTATTTCCTATGTTAGTGGAATTGATGTTCTTTTTATTTGATATCTTTGTTATAAAATGGAAGATTTATAATGTCAATTGATTTAATTTTTATTATGTATTTTGTTCTATGAAAACTATGTAAATGTAGCTTGATAACATTGTCACGAACCTTAGAGGACTTAGTTTAGACCTGTGTTAAGTGTTGCATTTGTGCTAGTGAGTTTTAATTTATTATTTTAAAAAAGAATTGTACCTTTTTATATGTGTAGATGTGTGTTTTCCTCTAGGGTCTTGTGGCAAGGCATTACACATGGTATCAGAGCCAAATTCAAACATTGGGTGCTCTGGGTATATTCAAGAGCCCATTAAGTGTAGTAGATGTGTAAAATTTGAAAGTTTATGAATTCCCTTCTTGACCTTGTCTAATACTTGAAATTGTCTTTCGTGGTGTCTATGTAGGATAATTCCTATAGGTAGGGACTGAGGTCGAGGACGCGATAGGGGTTGTGGTGGTGGTCGTGGGGCCAATCACTAGGACTCTCCCCCATAGAGTTCCCATGAATCTAATTGTGAGGAACATCAGCATTTGCAAAATAATCAGGGTGGTGGTGATCAAAACCCAGGATAATCAGGATTGGATGGCGCACAATTGTGTCATTTACTTGAGGAGATTCTTGGTCTTCTTGGTCTAAGATCGTAGGGTGAGCAGTTGATAGTTAGGGAGACGGAGAGATATCCCAAGAGAAAGGAGGTTACTATAGAGCAAGAGGCAATTTTAGCAAGGCATATGAGGGATTTGTTGAGAGCTCATCCTTCTACATTTGATGGGACTTGCAATGGTTTGGAGGTTCAGAGATGGCTAATTGATCTGAATAGGTGTTTTTCCATGCACCCATATGGTAGCAATACCAAAGGTAGGTGTGCTATCATGCATCTCCAAGGTTTTTCTTCCACGTGGTGGCACTTGGAGGAGATGTTTCTTGAGAGATTTAGAGCTTGGTTCTTGTTCGAACACTGGCGACACTGTCATGCGGATGAGTTCCATGAGCTAAGGAAAATGGCAATGTTAGTGGAGCAATACGAGAGGATATTTTATGAGCTCAAGCAGTATGTGGGCATAGGTGATGATGAGAGTATGTTAGTACAAAATTTTATCAGGGGCTTGAATGCTTGTATCAGTGGGGGTATTCAGGTATTTGAGCCAAAATCTATCGAGGTAGCTATGGAGAAATCTCTGTTGGTTGAGGAGATTTTGATCTTGGCTCTAGGTGGTCATACAGGGGTGCAAATTCGCAGTGCACCTCCAGCAGGTATCAAGACTCAAGGTGGCCAACATCAGTCTATAGGACATTCTAGGAGCCACCATGCATCTAGTAAGGGTGGTCAACATCAATAGCATCAGCAACACTCATAGCCAAAACATAAGAGTTTCCATCCTCGACAAGGTGATAGATTTTAGTCTAGGAAAAATCAGAGTTGGTAGAGAGCTTAACATTACCATCTTGATCAGTCAGCTCAAAGTTCACAGTTTACAGCTAGTAGAGGCAGCTTTCAGTAGTATAGTGCACCTTCAGGTGGTATAGGTTTTGGAAGAGGTACAGGGTTTTTTTCATTTGGTCAGTAGGGTCATATTGCTCATCGATGTCCTCAGAAGGGCACACCTAGATTCAGTCAGAGGTCAATAGCTTCAAAGCCGATAGTAGGGGATGTAGGCATATCACATAGAGTTTTTTCCGCGGTTGATAACCGCCAGGCCGAGCACCAAGGTACAGTAGTTGAGACTTCAGGTGAGTTACAGAGCAGCCGAGTCTCTATTCTATTTGATTCAAGTGCCTCAAATTCCTTTATATCTCCTTCCGTAGTAGTGCTATGTAGACTGGTGGTAGTGAAGTAGGACGATAGGTGGCAGGTCAAGTTAGCCTCTGGTGCTAAAGTCACAACTGAGTCTCTCATTCATGGTTGTAATTTGAGGATTGGACCTCTTTGCACCACATTTGACCACCATGTTATTTCCCTTGGGTCGTACAATATTGTATTGGGTATGGATTGGTTAGAGGCTCACAGGGCAGTCATAGATTGTCATCATAAGTCGGTACAGTGTATTGATGACTCTAGAAGTGAGGTAGAGGTAGTTAGGATTCAAAGGCCTATCTCCTTGAGGATGATCTCAGCTATGCAGTTGAGGAGGTGTATGCGGCAGGGTTGTCAGCTATTTGTAGTGATAGTTAATGACTTGGAGCTAGGAGAGAGTTAGGATGACGTATCTCTTGATAGTCACCCTATCTTGAGACAGTATGCTGATGTCTTTCCTAGTGATATTCTAGGGATGCCACCTAAGTGTGATATCGACTTTAAAATAGACCTTGTTCCTAGATCTGAACCCATTTCATGAGCTCCATGCTGAATGACCACACAGGAGCTCAAGGAGCTTAGGTTACAACTTGAGGAGTTGTTGGCGAAGGGATTTATTCATCTTAGTATCTCTCCTTGGGGGCACCAATGATTTTTGTCAAAAATAAGGATGAGTCCCTTCGATTTTGCATTGATTACCAATAATTGAACAAAGTTACAGTGAGAAACAAGTATCTGTTGTCGAGGATAGATGATCTATTTGATCAGATCAAGGGTGCTAGGGTGTTTTTCAAAGATAGATCTTAAGTCAAGATTCCATCATTTATGAATTTTCATGGCAGATATCCATAAGACCGCATTTTGTACTCATTACGTTCATTATGAGTTCATAGTGACATCGTTCGGGTTAACGAATGTGCCTTCAGTGTTAATGAATTTAATGAATGGTGTATTCTGTACTTACCTCAATAGATTTATTTTGGTGTTTTTGGACAAAATTTTGATCTATTCGAGAACCATGGAGGAGCATGAGGAGCACTTGAGGCAGGTGTTGCAGTGTCTAAGAGAGAACCAGTTGTATGCCAATTTGTTGAAATATGAGTTTTTCTAGACGAAAGCCAAATATCTAGGTCATGTCATCTCTGGTGAGGGAATTGCAGTGGATCCTTCAAAGATCCAAGCTATCATGGATTGGCCTTCACCCACTAATGTGGAAGAGGTTCACAGTTTCATGGGGTTGGCAGAATATTATCGTCATTTTGTATAGGGTTTCTTGAAGATAGCCCATCCTATCACTTCTCTGCAAAGAAAAGGGAAGAAATTTTGTTGGTCAGAGTAGTGCCAAGAAGCCTTCCAGACTCTTAAGGAGAGATTGACTAGTTCACCTATTTTGGTTGTTACTGATCCTACTAGGGATTTTATGGTTTGTACAAATGTGTCCTTGGAGGGTTTGGGAGTGGTGTTGATGTAGGAGGGTTGTGTGATTGCCTATGAGTCTCACAAACTCAAGGATCATGAATTAATTATCCCACTCATGATCTAGAGTTGGCTACTATGGTACATGCTTTGACAAGATGGGGACACTTTCTTTTGGGGCATCGATTTGAGTTATACAGTGATCATCGTAGCTTGTAGTATATTTTCAAACAACCTAATCTAAATGTTAGACAAAGGATATGCATGGAGTTCCTTTGTGAATATGATTTTGAGCTGAAATTCATTCAGGGAAAGGAGAATATGGTTGCGGATGCACTTAGTAGATAGAGACATGAGCTATCAGCAGTGGCACTTGGTGTGGATTTGAGGAGTCAGATCCTTTCCGCACTCCCTTCAGATAGCTAGTATTAGGAAGTAAGGACTGAGGTGGAGTCAAGTAGAGTGCTTGAGGGATGATTTGCAGGATACTCCATTGAGTTAGATGGCCTTTTGAGACACTTGGGTCATATTTATGTTCCTTCATCCAGATATTTGTATACTTTGATCATATCGGAGGCCCATTGGACGCCCTATTCAGCTCATCGAGGTGTTAAGAAGATGCACATCGATCTTCGATAGCTTTATTTTTGGGTTGGAATGAAGAGGGATATCACCGATTTTGTGTCGAGATGTCTGGAGTGTCAGAGAGTAAAAGGTAGAACACCAGCATCCTGTAGGTCTTTTGCAGCCTCATTTGGTTCCAGGGTGGAAATGGGACATTATCTCATTGGATTTCATTGTTGGTTTACCCAACTCTTCTTGTCAGCACGATGCCATTATGGTCAATGTTGACAGGTTGGCGAAGGTGGTGCACTTCTCTCCTATCTGATCCTCATACAATGTTTCTTAGGTGGCCATATTTTTCATGGAGGATATTGTTAGACTTCATGGTATTCCTCGCCGGATTATATCAACTAGAGATCTAGTGTTTACTTTAGCTCTGTGGACATCCCTGCAACATGCATTAGGGACCCAGTTGAACTTTAGTTCAGCTTATCACCCAGAGACTGATGGGCAGACCGAGAGGGTCAATCAGGTCCTCAAGGATATGCTTCGTATGTATGTCATGGATTAGCAGCCATGATGGTAGGATTACTTGTATTTAGTGGATTTTTCTTACAATAACAGTTATCACAGTTCTATAGGCATGCCTCCCTTTCAGGCGTTATATGGTCATCCTTGCCAGACTCCGTTGAGTTGGGATCATTTGGAGGACAGAGTTCTTCTTGGTCCGAAGATTCTTTAGGAGATGGTGTAGTAGGTGTTTTGCATTAGGGAGCATTTGGTGGAAACACACGATAGATAGAAGAAGTATGTTGATTCTCACAAGGTGGATCGCCAGTTCTCAATTGGTGATCGAGTGTTCTTGCAGGTGCGACTGTGAAAGAGTGATCTAATATGGAAAAGGCTCTAAGCTCACACCACGCTTCATGGGACCTTTTGAGATGTTGGAGAAGATTGGTCCAATAGCTTATTGTCTTTCTTTGCTACCCAGTCTCTCACGCATATATGATGTGTTTCACATTTCAGTTCTTAGACCCTATCATCCTGATATATCTCATGTACTTGATTGGAATGCATTACAGGTAGAGGATGTGCAACTAGCTTTGGAGCTCGTGGGTATCATTCAACATAGACATAGATGAAACACCCTCAGGTCACAATACATGGAGCAAGTTAGGGTCTAGTGGGATCTGAATGACAAGTCCTCTACTACATGGGAGGATGCTTCCAAGATGAGAGAGCTTTATCCGTATCTTTTTGCAGACTTCCAGGAGTAAGCCTAATCCTAGGGGGGAACATGTAGTGCCACTCAGTTTACTTATGTTTTGGGATAGTTTCTTGGATACACTTAGACTTTATTATCCTATCTTGACGATACTATTGATGTTGTAAGAATGGGGAAAATCAAATAGTATAAATTAAGTGACAGCCAACACTTCTAAACTATTATCCCAATCTAAACAAGAGAATACAAACAAAGAGAGCAATCAAAATGAAAGCAAATGAAATAAAGCACTCCCCTTTGAAGTTGATTCTTTCTCTTGTCTCTCCTATTTCTTCTTATGCCAATATTGCCCTCAGATTTGTTGATTGTGCAAATACCTGCAAATAGTAAGCAAGAAAGTTGGAGATAATGACTGTTAAATTGAAAATGGAGGGGAAGGGTTTCTTTTATAGACAACCATTCGAATGGACGGATGAGATTGATCTTCAGAAAGATTCTAAGATCAACGGATGAGGATTCATGAGAGGGAAGTTACGAAATGGATGGCCAAGATCGAGTTTCTAGAAAGATGCCAAGATCTACGGTTGAGAATTGATGCAACCAGAATATGCCATGCATGGAAAAGATATGACGCCGACGGCTATGACAGACATGCAGGACATGCAGACTATGACATGAAATAATGACAGGGGATCTTTGACCAAAATAGAGGGATAAATAATTTATTTTAAATTATTTATTCAAAAATGGAAGGGGATGACAAGTGGCAAATAAATAATTTATTTTAAATTATTTATTCGAAAATGGAGGAGAAGGACAAGTGGCAAATAAATAATTTATTTTAAATCATTTATTTGGAGGAAATGAAAAAGGAGATTTAATTAAATTCATAAATTTAATTAAAGGAGGAGATATAAATTAAATATGGATAATTGATTAGGATCAATTATTTAAAGGAGAAGAATGACACATAATTAAATAATTTCATTAATTATTTAATTATAGAAAAATAAAAGGTCAAATAATTATTATTATTTGACTATAGACATGTGATAAAAAATAAATAATTAAATAAATAATGATTTATTTAATTATTGAAGAAAGGGGTATTAGTGACGCAATTAATTTATTTTAATTGATCAGGATAGAATAAATATTAGAAAGTGAATTAATTAAATAATTAAAATTATTTAATTATTAGAGGATGATGACTAAGGAAAAATGTTGCTTGTAGACTTTAGGACATTTTTCAATGTCTACAGATGTTATTAGTTGATTAGGACTCCTTGATGCTTGGTTACGATGACAAGGTTTTGTATGATGCTATGGTGAGATCATGTTTATTTAATTTGTTTATTTTATTTTATGAGGTATTATGTATATGTATGTGATGTGTTTTCTTATGATATTTTCACCAGTTATTATTTGTCAATGTATGGGTGAAGGGGAACGTGGTCAAATCACTCACTTGTGAGTGCCCTACGACGTTGCGACTTTCCCTTCACGGTGTGAAATTTTGTTTTCTATATACACATGTTCGACCGTGGTTTTGTTGTAGGTTCTAGGTACCAAGCATCGACTCCATCTGAATTTCCAGGTCAGAGTGTGCCTCATACCCAATGGAGGTTGTTGTTCAAGAGATAGCATTGAGTTCCCCATGCCGTTCCATCATCCTTGATGATGGTGTGTGTTTGTTTCTCGTTCCCCATTCGTGTGGTCTGTATGTGTCATGTTGTTGTTGTTGCCATCATTTGGTCTTCCGTTCCGTTCAGTGCTCAGGTATCTTTGGTGTTCTATTCTTTGAGTATTTTCTTGTTTTATGCCTTAATGGATTTTACTGCATGGTAGAGAATTGTGTTAATTTAAATAAAAGAGTTATTATGAATTATCACTTTAATAAATAATGTGTTATAAATCTATGTTCAATTTTAATAAATTAAAGTTGTGTCTCGAAAAGGAATTATTTGATAAATAAATATTAAATAGTTTATGGTACCTGCAATATTAAATAAAAGAGTAATAGTTTATAATTAGATTGAGTTTTATTCTCAAATTATTAATATGTTGGAGATTGCTCAATATTAAATAAAAAAGATAAAATTTGAAAATGATAAGTCAAACTAATAAAAGAAAGGAGGATAAAGAAGTTATAGGGAGGTTAAAGGAATAATTAAATTAGTGGTAGTTAAGGAATAGAGAGGCAATTGGACTATTTTTGACAACAATAATGCCCATTGCAGCCTTTCTTGACTTTACTGGTAGCCTTTTGTGACTTTGCTGCCTCTTATTAATATTATGGTTGTATTTATTTATTAGTGTAGTTGGGATATTTCTGAATATGGTTGTGTGCCATTATGTAATCTCTATTTTGAATCTCTATATAATAGATTCCCTACCTCTCATCTTATTAAGGCAATTTGGGGCTTTTGTGTAATTGTATGTTTTGTGATCAGTAGATCACCATTGTTGTCTATTTTTCCTTCATCTGGTATTAGAGCTAGTTCAAAAGAAATTCACCAATCACTGTAGGAGATCAAAGTGCAGTTTATTTTGGTGGAGGAAGATAGCTGGACTGAAGTTCAAAGAGTGTTGATTGAAGATTGTAGTCCTTCAATAGATATTTGCCCAATGAAAAGAAACTGTTGTATGTGTTTTGTATTGTGTGTAGGTTGAAAGAAGGTGCCTGAATAGAAGGTCTGTGTGAAGGAGACGTGCAGCCTCAAAAAATCGGAGAGGTGATCTGAATTTGAAAAATAAGGAGTTTGTTGCAAGTTTGAAATCTCTATCTAAGAAAGAAGTTGTCAATTTCAAAAAATAACAAAGTAATCTGTGTGAAGACGTGTGTAGGCTGAGCAAGAGAGGTGGCATGCAACAGCTGTGTAGGAAAGTTGCGTGTGAAATTTTCTTCCGTTATTTTCCACGCAAATGTCTAAAGTTTTACTTTAGGCACTAAATTTTGTATGCATACCTAAAATTCTTCATATTTCTTTTAAAACCATAAAGCCCTCCTTTCTTATAATTAGAAAGAATTCAAAAGCCATGTGAAAAGTAGTTCTTATTTAAAAGAAAGATAAGAAAAAAGAGATAGATATAAAATTTAAAAAAATAGAGTATGGTTTGAACTTTAATTTTAAGATCTGTTTTAACCATGAGAAAGTGATATATTTACAAGTAAGAATTTTTTTTAGAGGGGTTATCAAAGTGGTTTTTTGTAAAGTGATAGATAAATATTGTGTAATTAAGTGCACTATCGGTTGCAACCAACACTTAATCTCGAAAAATCAATATAAATATAAAAATATTTTTGTGTGTGAGTCCTATTTGAAAGGACAAAGGGGGAGTATCTGTTTGCAAAGATCTCTCTAGAACTTTAGTTGAACTTTTGTGTCTTTGTGCACATATTTTTATGTCAAATATGGCAGGAAATTATGTTATGTCGAACATGCTAATTCTTGTATTTGAAGGAGACAACTTTACATATTGGTGTACTAGGGTGCAAACCCTACTCAAATCCAAAGATTTGTGGGAAATTGTACAAGTAGGGTATGTAGAATTAGATACAAATGCTTTTGATGCATTAAATGATGAACAAAAAAGAGAATACAAAACAAATGTAAAGAAGGATAATGAAGCCTTATTTTTGGTTCAAGGTGCAATTAATCAAGAAAAATTTCCTAGGATAAGTGGTGCTAGTCATTCTTAGCAAGCATGGAAAATACTGAATAATGCATATCAAGGTGCACAAACTACAAAATTACAGATAATGAGGAAAACTTTTAAAAATGTAAAGATGACTACTAGTGAATCTGTGAATGAATTTTTAACAAAGGTAGAAGGTCTAGTGAGTCAAATGAAAGTTTTAGGGGAAGATGTAGATGAAAAGCATGTCATTGAGAAAATTTTAAGGAGTTTGATTTCTAAATTTGATGGTGTGGTTTCTACAATTGATATTTCCAAAGATCTCACAACTATGCACATAGATGAACTAAGTGGAATATTGTTAACTGTTGAAGAAAGAATGAAAAGTAATGAAGAAAAGCTTAGAGCAAGCATTTTCCTCCAAAGCAAGCATAAGAGGAAAAAGAAACACAATTTTTAGGAATCAAAATAATAATGAATACAAAGGTGAATCGAGCAATTTTAGAGGAAGAGGTAATAGTTTCAGAGGAAGAAGTAGCAACTTCAGAGGTACTGGAAGAGGAAGAGGTAGAAACAATGGGGGAGACTATGATCAAAAGAATGTTCAATGCTTTCATTGCAATAAGTTTGGACACTATGCATCAGATTGTTGGATTAAACAAGGTGAAAAAGGAAAAAGAAATGCTCGTAGTATTGTTGAAAATAAATAAAATTTGTCTATTTCTTGCTTTAATGCAAATGCTAGTGAAAATAATGTATGGTATATTGATTTTGGATGTTCTTCACATATGACATCTAACGAGCATTTATTTGTCAATTTGGATGAAAAACATCAAAGTACAATAGTACTAGGAGATAATCAATCTCATGGAAGCAAAGGTAAAGGTACAATTGCAGTTACAACAGAATATAGTGAAGTTAAACATATCAATGAAACACTATTGGTTCCAGCCCTCAAAAAAAATTTGTTGTCTATTGGACAAATGCTAGAACAAAATTATCAAGTGAATTTTGATAAGAATGAGTGCATAATAAGAGAAGTTAAAAATGAATGCAGTTATTGCAAGAGCAAGGATGACAGGCGATAGGATGTTTCCTCTTCATTTCACTCATGGAAACCAAGCATTGAGGTCTAGTGAAATGAATGAAAGTAAAATTTGGCACCAAAGATATGGTCATCTCAGTTTTAGTGGGTTAATCTTACTCAAGAGATTCAAAATGGTTGAAGGTCTACCTTTCATTGAAAATACAAAAGAAGTGTGTGAAGAATGTGTTGTTGGAAAACAACACAGAGTTAGATTTCCAATTGGTAAATATAGTAAAGCTAAGCATCGTCTTGAGATAATCCATACGGATTTGTGTGGTCCTATGGAAACACCTTCTTTGAATAAATCAAAGTATTTTCTAACCTTCATTGATGATTACTCAAGGAAAACTTGGGTATATTGTTTGGTTTCAAAATTAGAAGTGTTTGAAAAATTTGTAGAATTCAAGAGGTTGGTTGAAAAACAAAGTGGTAAGTATATCAAATTGATAAGGTCAGACAATGGAGGTGAGTACAAATCAAATCAGTTTCTAGATTTTTGCAAAAATCATGGAATCAAGAGAGAGTTCACTACTTCCTACACTCCACAACAAAATGGAGTTGCTGAAAGGAAGAATAGGACAATTGTTGAAATGGCAAGGAGCATGATGAAAGAGAAGAAATTAGATAAAATTTATTGGGAAAAAGTAGTATGCACAACAATGTATCTTCTAAATAGAAGTCCTACAAAAGCAGTTAAGGGAATGACTCCTGAACAAACATGGTCTGGGATAAAGCCTAGTGTTAATCACTTGAGAGTATTTGGTTGTGTTGCTTATGCACATATACCAAAAGAGAAAAGGTCTAAGTTAGATGATAAAGGCCTAAAATGTATTTTTATTGGGTATGGATCTGAAAATAAAGCATATAGATTATATGACCCAATAGGAAAGAAGCTTGTTATAAGTAGAGATGTGGTATTCAATGAAGCAGCAAAATATAGCAAGGATAATGAAACAAAGGGAAAAGAGATAATGATTGATGAGGTTGAAGAAGGAGAAGAAGATGAAAATGAACCTGAGTCTTCTAATACAGGAGCAAGAAAGTATCAAAAATATCAAAAAAGGACAGAAAAGAATCATCCATCAACTCTTATGTTGGATTCCAATTTTGAGAAAATGACAACAAGATCACAAGCAAAAGTGAATTATGCTTTGATGACTCAAATTATGGAAAGTAATGAACCACAAACATTTGAACAAGCTCAAGAAAAAGAAGAGTGGGTTGAAGCAATGCATAGTGAGATAGAAACAATTGAAAGGAATGACACATGGCATTTAGTTCAACTACCTCCTGGTAAGGAAATTGTTGGTACAAGATGGGTGTATAAAACTAAGTATAAATCTGATGGAAGCATTGATAATCATAAGGCTAGATTGGTATCCAAAGGATACACTCAACAGGAAGGTATTGATTACACTGAAACATTTGCACCTGTAGCACGAATGGATACCATCAGATTGGTTTTGGCTTTGGCAGCTCAGCAGAGTTGGATAGTTTATCAAATGGATGTAAAGAGTGTTCTTTTGAATGGATATATTGATGAGGAAGTGTATGTTTCTCAACCTAGAGGTTTTGAAATACCCTCTAAAGAGCATTATGTTTACAGATTAAAGAAGGCCTTATACAGTCTTAAGCAAGCACCAAGAGCATGGTATTCAAGGATAGACTCATACCTACAATAGAAAGGTTTCTTAAGAAGTCAATCAAATCCAAATCTTTATATTAGGATCTCGGATAAGGATATTTTTTTCTTAGTTCTCTATGTTGATGATCTTATCTACACTGGGAACAATCCAACTTTATTTGTAGAGTTTAGAGTAGCTATGGTTGTTGAATTTGAGATGACAGATTTGGGACAAATGCACTATTTTCTTGGTATAGAAGTATGGCAAAACAATGATGAAATATTTATGTCTCAGAAAAAATATGCTTCAGACATCCTACAGAAATTTCAGATGAATAGTTGCAAACCAGTTGCAACACCCACAAAAGTTGGACTTAAGTTGTCTAACTTGGATGTGTCAGATTCAGTGGACCCCACTATATATAGATAGTTGATTGGTAGTTTGATCTACTTAACTACTACTCGACCAGATATCACATATGCAGTGAGCTTGGTATCTAGGTTCATGTCCGAACCTAAGCAAACACATTGGAATGCAGCTAAGAGGATTCTTAGATATGTCAAAGGGATATTGAGTTATGGTCTCAAATTTCAGCATTCAGAGGATAGTAAGTTGATTGGCTATATAGATTCAGATTGGGCAGGTTCCATAGATGATTGAAAGTCTACTTCAGGTTATTAATTTAGTCTTGGTTCTGTAGTATTCTCTTGGAAGTCCAAGAAACAACCTACCGTATCACTTTCTACAACAAAGGCAGAGTATAAAGCTGCAACATTTGCAGCATGCCAAACAGTATGGTTGAGATGACTATTGGAGGATTTGCACCAGATACAAAATGGACCCACTTTGTTGTATTGTGACAACAAGAGTGCTATACAAATGAATAAGAATCTAGTGTTTCATAGTAGGACCAAACATATTGAGATTCAACATCACTTCATCAGAGAGTTGGTTCAACAGGGATTGATCGAGATTATGTACTGTAGTACAGAGGATCAGATAGCAGATATCTTCACGAAGCCCCTAGCTCGTGAAAGGTTCCAGCAGCTTAGAGATCTACTTCATGTTCTTCCCAATGGTCATTATGGGGGAGAATGACAACAATAATGCCCATTGCAGCCTTTCTTGACTTTATTGATAGTCTTTTGTGACTTTGCTGCCTCTTATTAATATTATGGTTGTATGTATTTATTAGTGTAGTTGGAATATTTTTGAATATGGTTGTGTGCCATTATGTAATCTCTATTTTGAATCTCTATATAATAGATGCCCTGCCTCTCATCTTATTAAGGCAATTTGGGGCTTTTGTGTAATTGTATGTTTTATGATCAGCAGATCACCATTGTTGTCTATTTTGCCTTCAATTTTGGGGGATAAAGCAAAACTGATCTTGCATTCTGTACGGGAGTTTTTTTGTTGTTCGGTTTCTTGGAAAATTGAATGCAGAAGATTGGAGATTAGGTGCTATAGAGTTTTTGGAAGCTGGTATTGGAAGAAGAGCTTTGTCAAGAGGTCGATGCTCTTGGGAAGAAGCTGAATTTTTACCTAGATATCGGTCCCGAAAAGCTTGTAGCTCTGTGACTCAAGTACATCAGGTTCCATTATTAACCTTTTATTTTAATGCTAATATATAAATAATGAATGCAACTGAGCTTTCTGAAACCAAATAAATGTTGATTATGAGATATGTTTTCTCCACAAGCTCAGACAACTTTAGGGGATTCTTTCTCTCATAGCAATTCATGGGTTTCGTTTACTATTTTGTCTTTTATTTCCTATCTATATTTGTGATCCGTAATTGTGCATAATATTTTTTCTCGCCCTCGTACTTCTTTGTTTAGTCACGAATCCTTAAGGGTTGTACCCTATTTATTTGTACCTTTTGGAATTCTTTGTCTATTTAACTTTCATTATCTATGGAAGCTCGTTTCTATCCTAAATTATGAGCTCAATAGTTTGTCGTACCCATTGGGTTGTTAGTGGACTCACTACTATCTTAAACCTGTGCAATATTTTAATTCATAGCCTCGTTTCTTGTTTTCTTATGAATGGCGAAGTTTGTTACTTATCCTCTGTTCCGAGGTACGCTCCTTGTGATTATTCCACCTCATTCAGTGGCTTAGCTTCTGTTTGTTCTCAGTCCATTATGTCAGGCATATCCAATTAGGTGACTTTTCTGCAGGCCTTTGCATGTATCGGCGTATTTTCTGTGGAGTTGAGCTTTCTCCTGAAGCCATTGTAATTGGCTCTTTTCACTCCCTATTATTTACTTTGATTCATTTTGCATAATATCTGTCTGGCCTTATTTCTCATTGGCCAACATGTCATTGTTAGTTATTGCATGTAATTAGTTAATACTACCGAACTCTGTAGTTGATATGTCTGATGTCTATATATAGTATTGGTCTTCTATTGAATTCGATACTTCAGTCAACATGTGCATATCGTTGGGTTTAATAATTTATTTATAATCTGACCATTAATTAAATCTGAATGTTCTATAATTGTCTTCATGCGACATTCGTGACACATGATATTCCTGTTCTCCACTAAATTCATTCTTCCTTCGTCATTTTTGTATATCTTACCAGCGACATCCTAACATATGCTTTTTTTTCGCTTAATCGTTATATATTGTTTGTTTTTTTTTTTTTGTTGGAGTTCGGTGAATAGGAAGTGTTTTTATCTCCCTCGTTAGCCATCGAGTCTCAATCCCTTTCCAACTGCTAATGATGCAAAACTTGAGACTCAAGCCTTCAAGTTTAGTGGTATCACGTTTCATTTTTGGTTCCATTCTTCCATTCATATTCTCAAAAATAATCTACATCATTATGATACCTGGAAAACCTAATGCAACCGACGGCCAAGCAAATCTATCCTGGGTGTTGTTTTATGTTTAGCAGTGACTGTTCTGTAAGTTTTTTTTGTTTGTGTTTGAAATTTGTAATAAATTCTCTATGAGATTGAAATAAGATCGTAGAAATAGTTTTTTTTGTTTGTGTTTGAAATCTCTGAGGGGAATACTTCTCTAGCTTGAAGAAATAGGATCAGAGATTGAAAAATTAGATTAAGCATGGGCTAAATAATACATTAGAGCATGCGTATGCAGGGAAACACACTATATACTCATCTTGAATCTTTTCGGTACCTGGTTCTTTTATTTGTCCATTCGTTATGAATTTTGTGGGTTATGAGTTATCTTTTCATTATGCTTCCTTATGTATTTTCAGAGACCTGGATCCGTGTGTATTCATATCCTCTTGTAGCAGAATCAAAATGCGGTTTAATATATATATATATATATATATATATATATATATATATATATATATATATCAAAAGTAGTCACTACTTTTGCAGAGTCTCAAATCGGGTGTATTTATCCATTCTTGCAGTAGATCTAAATCCATTTATATATATATATATATATATATATATATATTTATTTATTTATTTATTTATTGATAGTTGTAATGATAATTACTTTAACATGTTCTTTAAACATATTTTTTGTTTTTTTTTAAATAAATAATATGATAATGGGATATGATAAGACAACACGATAATATGATAAGAGGGTATAAAGGTGATATGATCATTTGTAAATTGGTAAATTGGTGATTTAACAATATGGTACTAAGGAACTAATGTAGTCTTCATCACTGGAAAGATTATAATTTTGTTTTAAATTTAATCGAGGGAAAATTAGATAGAGGAAACTTGAATTAAACAAATAAGGGAAACTTAGTCACGTAGTTAATAAAGAAGGTATGAATGTCTTTTCAATGTGTTTTAGAAATGCTTAGCATGCCTTTGATGAGTCACTGTTTGAGCTGAATGAAGGTGTTGGTTGTGTTTTAGTGTCGGATCCCTTGACCTTGTGTGAAGTTTTGATATTGAATTATTATTTGTCTCGTATTTAGGATTTGGATAATGGTATTGCACTACAGGTTGGTGGGGAAGCTATACTAGCATGATTTCCTTGTGCTATAGTTAACACTTGTGTGGGATGATTCATGCCTCGCCTTAGGGTATGATCACGTGTTGATAGTTTTGTGTGTAGTGGGTCACCCTATTGTTGTGTAGGTTTCATATTGTAGAAGGGGGAAATGGCTCTCAGTGGGAGCCGACACATGAAGTGGCATTGAGGACAACCCACGAGAGGGTTTTCTAATCAAGTGAAAACATAATAACTATTTAGAGGGTTGGGTAGAGATTCAGTTAATAAAGATAATCGGATGCCTCTTCCATGTTGTTAGCACTTGTTTAGGCTTAGGATAGGAAGAGAAGGCTTGGTCGGCAAAACCAATATCCTTGTCACCACGAAAGGATAATTGGTCCTGCATGTATAACCCTATGGGGCTAGCATCGTATGTATGACTATTAGGACAACCATAGATGGGAGCCAACATCAAGTAAAGGATTGTCAGCACAACCCATGTAGAACCATGCAATGACACTCTTTTGTACTACAATCTTGATATGTCATTTGGGTGTTTCCTTATGTTATTTTGTGCGTCTCTTGTTACTATTACACTATTGTGTGATGTTGTGACATATGTTTATGTGTCTATTCCATTAGCCTTGTTGTGATGTGTTTTGTCACCTTGTTGTCCTTTTGTTGTGGGACATGTTCGCTATCTCCTTGCACGAGGGGTGGACCTTAGGGTACCACATGGTTGGGTGGAACGTGTCTTGTTATCCATTGGGTTCCTCTCTCACCTGTGTACATGATGACGTCTATCGGATTGAAGACCCTTGCAGTGTCCCAGATCTTGTGGACCATTACTCTTGTATTTATTTCATGATATAATTTTGTATCTTATATGGTTCATTGGATGTACTCTCCTATTTATATTCATGGAGAAATTACTACTCTGGATGTAATCATGACTAATTGTAACTCTTTATAAAAGTCTCTATAGTAATTGAATGAGTTATTGATATTGAATTGGATGGCCTTTATAGAAAAAGCGTCATGATGATTAACGTTAATTTGAAATATACATGTTGTGATATATGTTTTTATTCAGGAAAACATTATGGTTAGTGTATCTGAAGAGTCTCTTGAGTAACATGAAGTACCCCAGATTTGATATCTTGGGGAGTGACTTCTTGAGGTTTCATTACCTTAAGAATTCACTACTCAGGATATCTTATCTTGAGATATTGATACTTTCTATTAGGTGTACTGGAGGTGATTCGTGATGTTAATCTTGGACTTGTGCAGATTTGATCATGGTTATCTTTCTGGTGATATTAATATTCTTGTTAATTGAATGATAGATTTCTCATTGACTATAGCCTATGTTAGTGGAATTGATATTCTTTTTATTCAATATATTTTTTATAAAATGGAAGATTTCTAATGTCAGTTGATTTAATTTTTATTATGGATTATGTTATGTGAAAACTATGTAAGGGTAGCTTGATAACATTGTCACAGACCATAGAGGACTTAGTTTAGACTTGTGTTAAGTGTTGTGTTTGCACTATTGAGTTTTTAATTTATTGTTTTAAAAAAAAATTGTACCTTTTTATATGTGTAGATGTGTGTTGTCCTCTAGGGTCTTGTGGCGGGGCATTACAAAAGGTTTTACATCGCATGCCAATTATACCTAGACTTCAACGAATGTTTTGTTGCAAGTCACTTGCACAATTGATGGACTAGCATGCAAATAATAGGAGTAAAGATGGATTCATGTTATATCCGACTGAATCCAAAGCAATGAAACACATAGAGGAAAATGGCCAAGAAAATCCAAAGATGAACCATGTAGTATCAGGTTTGGTCTTGCAATTGATGGAGTGTGCCCATTCTCTTTCCTGAGCTCAAATTATAGTATTTGGCTAGTTGAATTGATAGTATGCAATATTCCCCATGGATGAGTGCTAGAAAGGAGCACCTTATGCTAATTGTCATTGGTCTAAGAAAACATCAAGTTAAAAACATGGATGTTTATCTTGCACCTTTTATTGATGAGATGCAACTACTATGGAAAGGCATAAGAATGTATGACATATCACGTCCTCCATCAAATAGATCCTTCATTTTGTATGGTGTGATATGTTGGACTATTCATGATTTGGTGTTTGTTTTGGTAAGATAAAAAATTTACGTATTTACACATAATTTATTTTCATCCCAACTTTCATACTTAGTTTTATACTAATTTTTTGATGTTATTAACATTACTTATTGAATTTCAGGGCTTCAAACAAAGGGGATATTTTCATGTCCAAGATGTACAGAACAACTTCAAGGGAGGTATTCTAAAGATCTACATAAATTTATTTACGCAAACAATAGGGTTTTTCTACCACTAGATCATAAGTTTAGAGATTGCCTGAAAAATCAATTTAATGGAAAAGTTAAAAATAAAGTCCCTCCCATGATTATGGGTCCAGGTGATTGGCTTAAGAAGTATGAAGATGATGAATTGAAAGCTTGGGAGGATTTTTTTGATCGAGGTGATTCAATTGAAGGACCAGAACAAGTTGTAGTTAATATGCTAGAAGGAATGAAAAGGAAATACATATTTTATGAGCTCCCTTACTAGAAGGATCTATTAATATCTCACCTATTAGATCCTATGTACATCTTCAAAAATGTTCCAGATTCTATATTTCGACATATATCAGGCAAAGAAAAGGACACCTTGTCTTTGAGGAGAGATATTTCTCTTTCGCGTACCAAAATTGATAGAAAAAATTTGTGGCCAAATAGGGAAAATGAAACATATGAAGAAGCTCCATAGATTTTGAAAAGAAAAGAGCTAGACCAACTAAAAAATGTCATCCATTCAATAAGGACACCAACTGGCTATGGGTCATCATTGGCTAAATATTTTATAGTTGATGGACATATCACATGATTTAAAACAAATGATTTTCATAATTTTATGAAGGTATTATATATCATCATTTAACATTTACTAGTAACATTGATTAAGTACTAAATATATTTTGATATTTTGTTGTGTGAGAAAAAATTACTAATGACCTTTTCGTAAATGTGTTTGATAGCATATCATGCCATTGGCAATTAGGTGGGATTCTTATCTTATAGTTGACTTAAGGAATGCCATAAGTCGATTGTCATCATTTACAAGGTATGTGGTTATATGAAATGTTCATGTGTGAGAGACATAAATATATTATATTTCATTTTAATTTTTGACTAAAGGTTCATACTAATTTACTATTCTTATCTTAAGCGGGTGACTTCCAAGGAGATCCAAAAATGTGAAGTACCAAAATGGAAGAAAGAAATTGCAGAAATTGTATGTGTATTTGAGAAGGAGCTACCTACAAGTTTCATGGACCTACAAGTACATTTACTTATACACCTAGTCGATGACATTGAATTGGCGGGTGTCGTATCAACGAGGTGGATGGTTTTCTTTGAGAGGCATATGAAAACTCTAAAAATATATGTCCCACAAAAGGAACATCCAGAGGGTTGCATGGCTGAAGGGTATGTATTGAATGAATAATTTTTATTCCTATGTGAATTCCTTGGTACGGATTTTGAAGATGGGCCATGCTTCTAGGATGAAGAACGAGCATCAGATATTATTGATTGAGAAAAACCACAATCTAATGGTGTTCAAGTAGAAATTAGTAAGTAAATTCATGATCCGTTTGGTTATTTTTCTTGCAAACATTAATTTACTCTGTAATTTATTTGTCAAATTAATAGCATGACATTTGGAGTTTGAAATAATCATGTTGACATGTAATAGGTGTAGACAAAAGTTCTATACTCTACAAGTTCATTCTATACCACATAGACTTTATGAACAAATGGTTTGTATGATTAAAATAGAGAAGAAGTGTTAGAAGCAAGGAGATAGTTTAAGAGATTGAACCCAAGGAATACTCCACTTCCCATTGATCTGCTTGGGGAATGGGGAAAATATTACAAACTAGAATGGGTTACTGAACAAATTCAAAATCAAATAAAAGATGCAGGTATAGGTTCAAACATAACAAAATATGAAATCAACATGTCTAAAGGATGTTAAAGAAAGGTACAATTGGAATTTTATAAAATGTTGTTTCCTTATAGCTTTGACACTATTAAATATTTTAATATTTGTCATTATATTTGTTTTCACTGAAATAAATGGTCTTTCACAGGTGAAGAAATATCTAGCATTAATGTGGGCATATGGTCGACATGATCGTGTAGAAAGTGTAGGTGTAAAGAGACGATCCTTCAATTGTGGCATCATGGTTGACTTCAAGAAATCCAGTCGATCAAGCTCAAAATATAAGAATATAATTGAAGGGAATCTACAATATGTTGGGAAAATATAAGAAATTATTGAGATTGATTACCACTCTTTTAAATGTTGTATTTTTAAGTGTAGATGGTATGAAGCATTTGAGAGGAAACGAAGACATGATACCCATAGTGGATTGTTTTCTATAGATTCCTCATGTTTCCTACTGGAGGATAAGGAGCCTTATGTTCTACCAATTCATTGTGAGCAGGTATTTATTTAACTCAAACAAGAAGCAATAGTGATCATTAATCTATTAATTCATAGTTTATTGCAAATATAGACATGTGTTTATTAATCAATAAAATTGTTATAACATATGTCTAATAAATGTATGTTGTTCATGTGCAGGTATTTTTCTATGAAGATATTTTGGACCCGAAATGGATATTTTTCATACATTGTGATCCAAGATTAAGGCATATATTTGACAATGCATTAGTGGATACTGGGGAAAACAATGATGGCCAACAAAATGAGAGAGAGCGATTAGAGAACATCGAATAAATTAGCATCCACGACGATGTTGAAGATGAAATTAAAAAAGGATGATTCTTATGGCCTAAGCTTTGAAATGCTTCAATAATATTATTTGTGTCAATACAAATTACATATTGCAATGTCTTTAAATTGTCCAATCTTTGGTATGAATTATTGGTAGAAAAAATTAGGATTACTTGGATGCTTCTTCCATTCATTTTGTATCAATATATGTTCATGAAGACAAAAAATTTAATAAAATATTAATGCACGTAACTCACAATTATTTAAATAAGAAACTTAGTTAACTTTATTATTTTTAAATATTTTCCATTTTTATGTTGAACATAATTTTGAACATGTAACTAAAAACATCCATAGTAAATTTTTTACTATATCAACATATTCATTCACATAAGCACAGTATTGAGGCTCAATAACTGATATTCATTCAAATATAAGAATAAATAAGTATGATAAACATAAGAAAAATACATAATGATAACACAGTCATGGAGAATCTCTGATAATAAGATGTTCTCCATTATATTGCTTTAATTGATATACATTAATAACAAAAGTCTTCAAAATGTGATGGTGCATGAGTGGAATATGAAACCTATCTACTTCTACTGGTGGCAATGGAAATGATATATGATGATGATGATTTAAAACTAGGCCTTGGTTTCCTATTTATATAGGAAGCAATGAGCTACAAGCCTTTTACAAAAAGAAACGAACTTACATAACTACTTCTTTTACTAACAACTATTTAATTAGCATAATTAAGGAAATAACAAGACTTAAGATATTTTGACATATGGTTCCATTATTCAACGTAGAAGACTCATGATCATTGATCTAGCAAAGTCTTCCTCTCCATGATGAATGTCCAAATGATCTTTCCTCAGTGTCCTAGTCTTCTAAAACCAAATACTTTTCCTTCCATTGATACACCATAAAATATGATGGCCACTTATATTCCTGGATGTTTGGCATGTTTGCAAGATGAGTTTTCCATCAACTATCTAGTGATGCCTTTGTATCATTGAAAAACTTTAGGTATCCCCCATCAAGAAAAATCAACCCATCCATGATCTGATTTAGCCTATGAATATTGGATTCATCATCCTCCTATATATGAGTTATGCACTTGTGAATAACCTAACTAAATTATTTCTTCCACTTATCCAAGTCCTTCACTGATCACCATCTCTCACAATTTCAGGTATATACCACTATTTCAAGGTATGGAATAAATTCATTCATGCTATGATATTTTTATCTTCCCTTTGTATATACTGAAATTCATCAATAATCATCTTCATAGTTTGTTCGGTTGGATTTAATGTTGTGGGAGCATCAGGACTTCTTTGTATAAATTTTCATAACTTAGCCAAAGTGTGGTGAATAGGCTACCACCTTTTGAACAAAGGATCTAATACAAGAATACGTGTCTTTATTCGATCCATTGTCTACTGAAGTGCTTTATAACTATCATGCACATTCTCTAGTTTATCCATAACTGATTTTATCCTATGCTCAAGAATATATTCCATAACTTCACAAATTCACTTTTTCACTTCATCCTGGGTTTGATTGTTGGCCTTCTTTACATCATCCACTTCCTTCTCTAGAGTTTTTACCTATTTTGTAGAAATGTTCTTCACAATATCCATTGGAGCAATAGGATGCCTATATAACACCATCTCTTTGCTTTGTGAGGGTCCTGCTCCTCTTAATTGTTCTTTCAATTTGACATTCTCCATGAAAATTTTATTAACTTCGTCATTTAGGAACCTTTGTTCCTTTTCATACTCCTTCAATCTATCTTCTAATCCCTTAACAGTTTCTCAAGTGAACATGGTTGAATGCATGGTCATTGTGGCTGCCTCCAAAGGGGTGGTATCTTGTATTGTCCTTGCCATCATTGCCCCTTTCATCCCTTGAATTACATCCAATAATTTTGGCTTCTATGTATTTTTCTGTTTGATCCATACAGCCAGGGTTTCAATCTTTGGGTTATACCCAGTTCCACTCACTCCTTCATTAGAATCAAGTTCTACAACTAGCATTGGATCTTCTTAAGCCCGCACTTGATCAATAAGAATCATTTTCTTTAATTCCAATCCAGGAAAAATGAGCATATTGCTCTTCAAGACCATTTCTCTAGCCTTCTGGGGACTAATGTCAATGTTCTCAACTCTTAATTCTTGGAAAATTTGTGCTACCATTTGATTTTTCTTTGATTCTTCAATTCTTGCTTTAGTTGATTCCATCCTCTCTTCAAATTATTTTATCTTCATCTTCGTCTAGAAATCCCTAAACTCAAGAGTCTTAATGAATTCATCATCTTCTATCAATCTCATGGTTGCAATTTCCCTTTCATCTTCATGTACCTTGTTGGTTCTCAAAAATGTAGGTTTCAACCATAAGAGTTTTCCAAGCCCTTACAACATTCTTGGACAACATACAAGGCCAATTACACAATTGAACCTTCTGCTCTTTAGGTTCTGCTAGACCTAGGTGGGTGAACCTATGTGAAAAATGCAGATTTAAAATATATTTCCTGCTAAACAATCTACCCACAATGGCAATTAGGAGTGGATGGACAAAATGACTGCAACTAAACCTACTACACAAAAGAAAGATTTTGAATATATCATTTGTTATGAATTCTATCCTCTAGGATATGGCAGATCAGTGCCTTCTATTTGTTGGGAAATGGAGACAAAAATAACAAGGATTCAAGGTGTTTCCCTATCCAACTTAATTCAAATTGTTAAGCATATTTAAGTATGAAATTCTATGACCAGCATATTATTTCACCCAATTTATGGCTTGCACAAATTATGTTTGAATATTTTCCTAGCAGGTTCTTCTTTAATCATCCAACTAAAATCCTAAAATCACTGTGACTTATCTAAAAGAATTTAGTTTTGATTTGCAGACACCTATTAAATAAATCACACAAAGTGAAAAAATGCACTGTTATAAATCAAAAGTATACTTGTTATCCTGATTTAAATGATTTAAAAACTTTTAATTGGAGATAACCAGATAGGAAATTCAAAAATTATAACATCTCACCAACCAAATTTAGAAAAGATTTCACTAGTGTATATATATTTTCTCCATTACACCCTATTTCAAGAAGGACTGATCATCATTTTTAATCCCAGTTCTGTTGTCTTTCCCAAAAATCTTCTCCAGTTAATAGAATTTACAAAATATTTATACCATGAAATCCAAGGGTCATGACCCTTCATTTGTTCTAGTATAACTGTTTACATTCCATGGCATAAATTAAAACATTTAATTGCATTGCCTTATCAGCAAATTAAATGTTTTAAACTATAATCCAACATTTGATTTTAATTTAATACCTTTTCCCGCCTTCATTTCACTTTATATTTCCCATGGCTGCCTTTATTACTTTCACCGCTCCACCACAGTCATTATGTTGACCGACCACGGTATGGCGGTAATTTGATTTTTCCACAACATCGTTCACTTTACCGTTCCACCGCGGGCCTCATTTTAACTCCTGGTGGTATGGCAGTATTAGCATTTATTGTTATCTCTCACTATTACCCACGATACCAAGGTCCACCCTTTATCTCTCTACGGTGTCGTGGTGCCTTGACTTTGACCACTCCATCACTTATTTCTTTACTGCTCAACCGTCGGCTTTGTTTTATCCACCAACGGTATGGCGGTGTTCACTGTCACGGTCTATCCTTTCCCTTACCGCTCCACCACCAGATTTGTTCTAAATGACCATGATGTAGTGGTAACCATCCACTAACCATCACCTTTGCTTCCGTTGCTTGCTACTTTATTCACCGCGGTCACCAACCTAGCTGGCTACGGTACCGCGGTGGCCTCTCTTAACTGCCAGCCGCTTCCCAACCTTTACCGTGGCCACCGTAGTCTCCTCGTAGACCGGTGGCAGTACCGCGGTGACTATCTTCACTGTTGTTGCACTATTTACCGTGCCACCATGGTGATTGTGCTAATCACAAGCAGTTGCGCGGTAACAATCCTGACGTCGCCTCCTCCCTGCTGACTGTTTACCACGCCACCGTGGCCGGTTTGAAGACCGCACATGGTGTAGTGGTAACAATCATGTGACTGTGCTTTATCCATCACCACCATACCACGAGCCCCTTTGTGGGAGGCCGTGGTAAAGCAATAAATAACATAAGGAGTGAATATCGAAGGAGCAGTATAATGAATTTTAGCATTTTGGATGGCGAAAGTGAATTTTTATGAGAAAGATAGGCAAATGATGGGATTTAAATGGAGAAAAATCATAGTGTTTTAATGGAAATTTTTGGTTCTAACAGTGGCTCCTATTGGGGATGAGTGGTTTAGCAAATCACTACAAGAATCCAGAATGCAACTGGGAGAGCAGACCAAGACATGAAAGGTCCAAAAAATGAAGGCAATGGAGGATGGAGGGAATGAAAGAGTGAAGGAGATGGAAAATGGAAGGTGAAAATGACCCTAAGCTACTGTACATGGAAAGAAAGCAATGCTTTCAAAAAGGGAATTCTTGAGAATGTCCATGTACTGGAAAACCCAGACCCTTGAAAATTCCTAAACTACTGTGCATGGAAAAGAAAACTTAAAGAGGGTTATTAAGAATTGTCCATGCACTGGAAATCCTTAACCCTCTACTGATCCTCAAGACAAGAAATGCTTTAGGAACTACCCATGTACAGGCAACTCTTGCTCCTCTCTAGACATTTTCTGCAGGAAATAAGAATCTTCACCTCCTTTACCAGTTATCACAAAAGGGCCAAGCCATAAAGCTTCAAACTTGTCATGTTTCCCCTTCTCCTGACACCGAGCATTCCACATCAATACCAAGTCATCTTTCTCAAATTTTCTCTTCTTGGCCTTTTTATCAAAAAGGTATTTCATTTGTGACTACAATTTCACATTCTTCTTCTGAGCCACTCTTCTCACTTCATCAAGCTCTATAAGTTGTTCCATTCTTTCCTCCATTGGATCAGAAATATCCAAGTATTCTTGCAGAATAAAGTTATAGTCTAGCAAAAGATTTTGCAATGGCATCTTAGCTTGTGTCCCATACACCAATTCAAATGGATATTTTCTAGTTTCCTTCTTCACTATAATCCTATCCGCCCATACATCCAATCTTAACTTTGAATCCCATGCCTTTTTATTTGTATCCAACATCCTCCTTACTATCTTCAAAAGATTTTTATTGCTTGACTCTTCCTGACCATTGGCATGTGGATGATATGGGGTAGAATAAGAAATATTAATGCCATATGTTTTGCAAAAATCTCTAAACTCATCAGATCTAAAACACATCCCATTATATGTGATCAATCTAAACGGGGTGCCAAATCTGGTTATAACATTCTCCATCAAAAAGTTCATCACCACTTTGCTTGTTGATTGCTTAGTTGGGACAACCTCAACCCACTTAGTAAATAATATGTGGCCACTAGTATCCATCTATGTCCTCCACTTGATATTTCTTGTATTTCTTCGATGAAATCAACTCCCCATTGGTGAAAAGGTGCTTCTACCTACAAAGGTTTAAGTGGAAATGCTCCTTGATACTTCAACTTCCCTGAGAATTTCTGACAAGCCACACATTTCCTCACATATGCAAAAGACTCATTGAATACCCTAGGCCAATAATAACCAGCCCTGAGAATCTTGTGTGCACTAGTCTTAGCATAATAATGGCCTCCACACACCCCTTCGTGCATTTCTCTCAAAACATATTTTCCCTGGGATTCATTTTAGACATAACAGGAGTATGCCATCCCTATTTTTCCAAAATAGGTCCCCTTCTATAAAAACATATTTAGAAGCCTGCAACTTCAAATTTCTCCTTTGATTATCATTCATCCCTTCAGGGCACTTCATGTGTTTTAGACAATACATCGCATTTGTATACCATGGAGTATGCTCAATACTTGCTATGACCTCTTCCTACCTTCTACATTGCAGATTTGGTTTGCTTCAATGTTTGTTTTTGCCATCAACCTGGCCAGACCCTCTCCTCTTACCAACTTGGTAATCCGAATCTCCATGTTGAACTCTTGGATTTTATTAATCCATCTACATCTATTCCCTGTCACTTTTGTCTGCACTAGGATATCCTTCACAGCTGCATGTGGGACATAGGCAATTACCTTAGCTCCAACAAGGTAAGGCCTGAAAGCCCTTGCTTCTTTGACCAGTGCATAAGCCTATTTTTCCATAATATTATACTTCAATTCTGACCCGTGCAAAGACTTACTGAAAAAAGAAACAGGCTACTCATGACCTTCATCATTTTTCTATAACATAACAGCAACTATGGTGTGAAATGAAGCAAAAGAAAAAATCTGAAATGGTTTAGTAAAATCAGGGGACTTCAGGATAGGGGCTTCTTTGATAGCTCTTTTTATAGATATGAAGGCATCCATAGCTTCAGCAGTCCAATCCAACTTTTCTCCTTTTTTCAACATCTTAGATATAGGTTTAACAATCTTAGCAAAACTGGACACAAACCTCCTAACAAAATTAATTTGGCCAAAGAATGATTGGATTGATTTGATAGTTTTGGGAATGGGAATTTTATCTATGGCATCTACTCTTTCAAGATCTATCCTAATCTCATCTCTTGACACAATATTCCCCAAAATTTTACCCTCTGTGACAGCAAAATGACATTTTTTAGGATTAAGACTAATACCATATTCCAAAGCTTTGATGAAGATCTTCTTCAAGTCCCCAACATGATTCTCTACCTTTTTGGAATAAGCAATGATATCATCTTGTTATACCACCATTATAGCATTTATTAGATCCATAAATTCAACATCCATTGCCCTTTGAAAGGTAGCTCCTGCATTTGTGAGACCAAATGGAATTCTTACATAGACATACGTTCCCCATGGTGTAGTGAATGTTGTCTTGTATTGCTTAGATTCTTTGACTTTGACCTAGTTATATCCAGAAAATCCATCCATCATTGACAATAGCTCACACCCTGTTACTTTGTGCAATTTGCCTCCATGTTTGGAAGAGGATAATTATCTTTTAGGGAAGCAACATTCAGATTTCTAAAATCTACACGCAGTCTTATGTCCCCATTTTTCTTCCTGACTAGAACCAAATTTGAGACCCATGTTGAATTCCTAATGGGTTTTATGATACCTCCATCTCTGAGCTTTGCTAGCTCCTCTTGCATCTTAGGTTCCAAGGTTGGGTTGATAGGCCTCTGCTTTTGTCTAAATGGCTTTGTGTCTGGATTAAGTGGAATCTCATGCTGAAAAATATCTTCTCTATATGCCTTCAAATCCTCATAAGACCAAGCAAACACATGCTTGTATTTTCTTAGCAATGTAATCAACATTCTCCTGATAGTTGGGCTTATTTTCTTTCCAATATAAACCCTTTTTTGTGCTAATTCAGTTCCCAAATTTATTTCTTCAATATCTTCTTTCTTAACAAGTGTCTGCTTCATGAGAGAATGATCACTCCCATCATACACTCTCTCCAATGCCACAAGCCCTTTGGGAAGCTTATTAGTTTTAAGCTGCAAAAATTCCTTCCCAAATATAGTCTATTCCCATCCACTTCTTCCACAAAAGCATTGAAATCAATCTCTTGTGCCTCATACTGATCTATATAATGAATAAACTTCAAAAGGTCAGTATCATCATTAAAAACCTGCTAGCTATATATTTTATTAGGGATATCTGGCCTTGTTTTGAATTCAAACTGAGACACTCCTGGCAAAGTGATATCATCTTTCTTTAAGGCTACATTAGCCAAAAAATCAGCCATCAAATTTTTAGATCTATCTATCCAATCAATTGAAAATGCATCAAAATAGTTCCACTGTATCCCACACAACATTTCTATATTGTTTCATCCTTTTGTTTTTTGCAGCATATTTTGATCTGACTTGTGACACAACTAGCTCAGAATCACCCAAGACAATCAACAACTTAATCTTATGCTTGACAACCATGTTCAAAACAATCAACAAGGCTTCGTACTCAGCCACATTATTTGTACATTCAAAAGCCAACAAAAATGAATATTTAAATGTTGTACCTTCAGGTGATATGAAAACTACCCCAGCTCCATTACCTTCTTGACTGCATGCCCCATCAAAGTACATTTTCCACACACCCTGTTGATTTCTAGAGATAAGCTTATCAATTGGATCAATATTCACTAATCCCAGCCAAGACAATTCTACTCTGAAACTCCCTAAATCCACGTCAAAGAAGAAATTAAGTTGTTCCTGCGGAACATATTCAACAATCCGATTCATCCTTGGTTCTCTATACAATTTCACTTCTTCACCATTAACTGGTATTGTGGCATATGATAAATCAAACTGACATTATCCCCAAGTGTTGCAGTCCATTGTCTTGACAAAAGCATTCCAAACTGAGGAGGTGTATCAATCACAATTATATCAATATTATAGGTTTCCTGTGGGTAGGTTGCTAATTTTACTTCTACATCCCTCATAATCCCCACTACTAGGACAAGCCTACTATCCATAGCATAACACTTACCACCCTCTATCCACATACCAAGTTGTTTCATTACCCCTATTGGCATAATATTCATAGAAGCACCTGAATCTGTCATGCAATTTCTTACCAATTTACCATTTATGAGTAGGGTAGTAAAAAATGGATCAATTTGTGGTGTATTCATCAATGCATCATTTAGGCAAACTTCTGAAACTTTTATCTTTCCTTTCTTATCAAAAATTCCAAGATTCTCATATTGTTCAAAATTTACAACTTGATTCCTCCCACCAAACATTAATTGAATAGCACTTTCCCTATACTCTTTAATTTTCATCATTTCAAGTAATGGGACAGACATTTTTACCTGGGATAAAGCTTGCATGAAATCAAAAGATGCACCTTCAACTCTGATCGCCTTCTTTTTCTCTATTGGTTCACCTTTGTTCTCCTCTTTCTCCCTTTTTGATGTCTGGTCTATCTTTTGTTTGTCTTTAGGGAATTCTTTATTTTCTTCTTTGGGAACATAAAACTGTTCTTTTTTATCAAGGTGCTCATCATTTGTCTTTTTTGATATTTCATGGGACATCTTTTTATCTTTCAAGAATATTCCTCTTGGAACACCTTCATTCTCATTCACTATTCTATTCCTCAGCTGATACTTGCTTTTAGCCAACTCAATGCTGCAATAGTCAATATTTTAATTTCTTCCTCAGTTGATCTCCTCATACTTCCCCTATTAGGCTGATATGATGTAGTAGGGGGGCCTTGTTCACCATCACTTTTTTCATAATAAAAAAAAAACTTGTTGTTCTGCCATGTGAACATTATATTTCTTATGATCAACATCATATTCATATCCTCCTTCTTTTGAAGATGAATACCCTTTCTCTGCAAAGTGAAGAGTATGGGAAGTCAAATAGATATTATGGTCCTCTTCATTATTATTTTCTGCTATGTCTTTTCCTGATACTGACTAAGCTACAACACAATGCTCTAAAGAATGTGGCAAGTCACAAACTGAACACCAAAGACTATTATCAACCATGCATGTCCCTCTTTTCTTCAAAGGGTCAGGTGTCTCTTTATTTCTTGGCCCATCCATCACTAGCTTTCCATTTCTCCAATTTGTATTATAAGGCATGTCATGTAGTCTTGGCCTTTCATTCCTATATGTGCTTTCTTGTTTATTTGGAGGAGCATATTGGGGAACCCTAGGGTTATCCCTCTTGGCAATCATCCCTGCAGCTTTCCTATTATTTTCAATTGTGAGTGTTATCCTTTGAGCTTCAGCCAAATTTCTGGGACCCCTGTTCCTAAGCTCATATCCTATCTTAGGATCAAAAGCTTTTAAATAAATACTCAATATAGTAGGATCATCCAGTTTAGATCCAGGAGGTATATTAGTATGCAATTTAGAAAACCTCTAGTTGAAATCATCAGATGACTCATTTTGAAGCTTCTGAATAGTCACCAATTCATGCAATGCAAATTCAGGTGCATATTGATTCCCATACTGCTCAATAAATTGTTCATAAAACACATGAATAGAATCAATAGAAGTTGTTGGAAAACTATTAAACCAATCTATGGCATCTTCAATTAGTGACATCATAAACAACCTCATCTACACATCTTCATACTGCATATCCAAATCTTGCACAAAAGCATTAAAACTCCTTAAATGTTCTTCAACTGCAATTGCACTACTTCCTGTGAATTTTGGGACAAGACTTCTCCAACTATTTTCCATAGGATAAGGACATATTTGAAATCCAGCCAAATCAAACTGCTTGATCATGGTTGCATATTGTGGAGGAGGATTTTGGTAATGCTGATGCTGGTACAATGGATTATTATTTGCCACATACTGTTGACCTTGTGGGGGTACATGTTGTTGATGAGGAGGTGGTTGAACACCTTGATGTTGTGGTGGAGAATTTTGATGTCTACATTGATTCCCTGGCTGATTTTGGTGGGACTATGGGGAATTTGATTTTCCTGCATTATTGTTCCCTTGCCTGTGAGGTGGCACATATTTATGCAAATTAGCCATTTGAGTATTGATTCGAGGTTTTCTCAATTTCAACTCTTCAAGTTCTTTGATTGCTTGGAGCCTCTGCTCATAATCTATTCTTTCTTTCTCAACTTCTTGTCTCTCATGTTCCAGTCTTACATTTATTTCATCCCTAGCCACAAGTTCGTAATTCTCCTCAGATGTTGCTTCATATTCAAGTTCATCCTCAAGAAGTGTTGCTTTCTGATCATATTCAAGTTGTCTCCTTTCTCTTTCAACTTCACATTCATCCGTGAACACTTCAAATTTCTTAGAATCTGGTTGATAGAAGGGATTCCTCTATTCCTCACGAGTATGAGGTTCTCTGGAAGGGTTGTTTTCATTTGCTAGTGTACCATATGAATTGTGTGTCTCTAATGGTGCTTTTGATATTTTGTTTTTATTTCATGGGAAAATGTCATTAGATACTTGTTGATGGTATTTTCTGCACAACAACAACTCAGACAGAATATAATATCCCATCTCTCTTGAAAGGTAAACCTCTATGGAAAAGAGATAACCCCAAGGTCTCTAATGTCAGGTCTTGACAATGCAGTGAGACAACTCAGAGATAATGTGAAAATGTTGGTATCACAAGGGAACCTTACTATGAGCAGAGCTGGATTTCCAACTTATCATATATAAGCAATAGATTGATACTCAGATTCTTAAATGCAACCCAGATAATAAAAAATATAGCAAAAGATAAAGAGTTCCAGAGATAATCTTAAAACTACTCTTAATTCTAAGATTGAAAATGCTAAAGGATAAGATGCTCAAAATGGACCAATCTCTCATAAACTATTTTTTGCTTAACCCAAATGAATCTACAAATCCACATAAATAGTGCAATCTTCTAAGGTATTGAAATATTTTCAAATCATGAACATTCACTCGATCAACCTTACAGTAATTGAGATGAATAACTTTCACAATTGAACTAAGCACAAATATAAGCCTAGGCTAACTTTTCAAAGCAGCTAACAATCAGCTAACTACAAAAAGTATGGACTAGAGATCGCCGCAACATTCCAAACATGAAACCCTAAGCATTATCAAATCATCTAACCATAAACCATAAGCAATTTGAAAGATAGAATAACAAGAACCATGCCAGATGAGACTCCAAAAGATAGATACCAAACAAAATATCTCTCTTATATTATATCATCCAAGATAGCAACAATTCCAGTTCTTCTGTTACAACATTTGCTTTGAAAATAAACCCTAACTTGCTTGGATACCACTTAACTATTCTCCTGATCTACCTCTCCTTCTATCTCTATTTTCTAATTTTCTGTCTACTGTTCAAATGAGGCAACATGCCCGCTTTTATAGAAAATCAACAAGATAGGTCGGCCCAAATTATAATTTTACAATAAAACGTAACCTAAAATAGGTCAGCCTTCAAGAATAATTCGATTACATGAAATGTGCCATAGCACCAACTTCATCCAAAACCACCAAAGTGTCAAAAAGGGAGAGCCCAATACATGTAAATTAATGGGAAGCATAAATATCAATGTAACCCTATATAATCACTCCCCATCTTTGTCTTTAGTTTTGTCCTTTTCAGCATGTATGGCCAGCAAGACCTTATCCAGCTCAGCAATCGGTGGCACAGGCAAAACCCTAATCCTTCTCTCAAGAATCTTGATATTTTCCCTTGCCTGTCCAACCGTACCATCCCAATCAGCCTTATTGGTCATATATCTATCAATAACTGCAATGTATATTGTTGCATCATCCAACTGATGTTCAGTAACAGGCCCTTCACTAACTGGAGAATATACATCTCTCCACCATTCCCTAAGCTGCTCCAAACTAAGATTCCTTGGAGCAAACTTCTTCCTTCCAGTCATGACTTCGAAGAATGCAATGCATTTGTCATACACATCAGTCAGAGCATCCTCAATTTGTTTTGCATGTTTATTGACCTTCTTCAAGGCCCTTTGTCTCATGAGCAAGATTTCAAACCATTCCCAAGGTTCAAAAACCCTTGGAAGAGGAAGAATTCCGCATCTTACCAATTCATCCTCGATGAATTGCATAATTGTAGTAACCTTTTGGAGTAGAAGGTCAGTATCTTCCTTATCTTGAGCTAACATAGTCTTCAGCAATGTCACCAACCTTGTAGCATCCCCTGCAGTGGATAGAATGTCTTTGATGGCCTCATCCCCTTTTGCTTGAACACCCTGCAACCAAGTGACTGTAGCATGTGAGGTGCACTTCATCTTTTCTAACTCAGAGATTGTCTCCTGGGGAAGGAATCCTACAGCAAAAGAGGAGGAACCAATAGCCTGCAAAGGTTTCATCAATTCCTACAAGTATCTTTTTCAATTTCTCATTTTCTCTCTCCAATTCATGTCTAGTCTGCACTACTTTCTTTAATCTCCCCACAATCACTGCACTGGAACCCCCATATTCTTCAATATCCTGCTCTACCATAGCACGCCCCAAATCAATAGTCTACACATTATAATCTTGGGCAGTCACATTGTCCCTATCTTTGTTGGCAGCAGGGGTAGCAATATGAGCCACTCTATTACCTAATACATCTCTTTCAATTCAAGAGACAACCCTTGCTTTCTTCTTAGTTTTCCCCTTCTCCACATTGGCCATAAGGACATCCCAATTAGGAGGAGCATCCTCCATTATTACCATTTCACTCTTTAAGCCCTTCTCCAGCCAATCCGGAATAGTGGACCCAACAGGTACTGTGCTTTGTTTATCCTGTTCTTTCTCTTGTTGATCAACAGGTGCATGCCTTTCCACACTCGGACTTCTAGGAACATCCACAGTTGGATTCTCCTCCTATTGCAATTGTTCCTCTTCCACAACCCGGGGTGGTGATGAAGTTTTAGTCACTACTTCCTCCTGTTGAGGGGATTATAATATTCTCTCTTGAACTTAAGCCTGAACAGTTGCTTAGGCAACTTAGAGAAGTGAGATTTAGGCTTCTCTAGCCAAGAGTTAATCACCTATTGGGACTTAACCATGTCTTCTTCATAAAATTTCTTAGCCCCATCCTTGTCAAAGCCTACCACATGGGATCTGTCAAGCATGTCAAAGGTTGCAGCAATGGAGATTGGACTAAATCCTGCAAGAATCCTACCTTAGGGCCAATAATCCTCTATGTATTCCTATCATAATTCCTGGAACACTCTAGCACCAGCTCATAACACTTCACTGTAGAAGGAAATCCTTCCACATGGGCCAATCCAGAGTCCACCATTCTCCTTGATAACAGAGGAAGGTTAGGTGTCGACATCTCAGTCTTGAATTCCTCGTAATCCCACATGCCAAATTTTGTGTCCATAATTCCTAACCAAATTGAAGTCAGCCTACTCTCAGGAACTCTACTCCTCATATCCATCTTAACCTTTTCTGCCTCTGAGATGGCAGATGCCTCTGCACCAAGGTCAATGGCCTTTCCCTTACCTCGACCAGCAACATTTTGTCCTGATCCCACTTGCAAACACATAAAGATAACATAAAATTAGATCCATCAAAAGCAATAAGTGAAAAAAGAACATTATCTCAAAGTTCGGGATTCAGACCCCCAACCCAGAAATCCGAAACCAACCTGACCTAGGACCTTAATGAATAAAACGTGAACTAACAACCCATTTCTCAGCAATTTCGAGAACAAATGGTCATGCCCTAGGTTGGGAACCCTAAACGTCTGCCATGAAAGCACAAATGACTTGGTGATTCATCAAAATGGAAAGCTTAAAGCCACAACAAACCAAAGCCCAAACAAGAACTAGCACCAGACCAAGCATAAATATTTGATCAATCAAAACAAATTGGTGCACGAGAAAGAAAAAGCCCAAAATGCATAATGATGATGTGCACCCAGAAGGACCAGGAAACCATGAAAGACTCCCAAGCAAAACAGTGAAAAGTAATCGAAATCAATAGAAAACAGGGTGCATATACATACCATGGAAGCACAAAGATTATGATGAAGGAAACCGATAAGTAACTGCTTGATGCAAACTAGATACAACCCACGCACCTCAAAAGCAAATGAATAGCTCAGATAACCTCACGGATCCAAATACCTAGCAGAATACCAAGAACCTTAACTCACAAGCTCGAATGATAGCAGATGCACAACTCAAAATGATCAATCACTTCTCAAAATATCGATATATCAAAGCCCCAAGACCTCCTACAAACGCCATTAATGCACCTGACAAGACAACCGCAACCACAAAGAATTTCAGGGATTTGACATAGCCGTGGATTTCGGGGATTTGACATAGCCACAGATTTGGAGGAAATTCGGGATGTGTGGACTTTCCCAAAATTAGTGCAAAAGGCCAATTTCAAACAATAAGAGGGAACTAGGAGAATCCGGCCCAGGCGGATTTTCTCGAAAATAGTGAAAAACCCGAGATAAAGCCAAAACTTCAAATTTTCAATAAGGCTCAAAAGAATGCCACTTCAATTGGCAAAATGATCGTTAAAGCACAAACCCAAGCAAGGAAGAAAAATCCCCCAAAAGAAAGGGTCAAAACACCAAGAGCGGAAAAGAAAGAGGGTCCCCACATTCAGTGGGGCGTGTGTGCAGGAAGTACACAACAAATGGTGACTCCGCTGGGGAAATACTCCAGAGCATTTCAAAGATAAACTACAATCAAGAACCCAAAATCTTTGGTTTCAATCTCTCCATCAAGACCCTTGAGAACAAAGTTTTAGAAACCACAAGTAAGAAGACTTTTTCCTACACCAGGGTCCATGTGTGTATTATGCATTAATTTCCATCTGTAAATGCAATGTGGACAAGAGTAAACCTGACCAAGCTACATAAGAATTCAGACTTCAAAAGCAACCTGGATAGAGCCTCACTGCCAGTCAAGCATCCATAGCCCCGGTGAGGTTATCACTATGACCCTCCTAAGCATAGCTCTATTGCCAGTTAGGCATCCATAGCCCCGATAGAGATACTAGGATATTCCTGATAAGGTGAAACTCATTTGAATTTTCAACATATCTTAGTTTCTTTTCTTCTCTTCCATTTTTTTTTTAGATCTTTCTTGTCACCTTTGTAAGTAATGAAACTCACACTCAGGGATGAGAAACACAGTGGCACTGAAGCATAATATAAGATTTTTCACTAGGCCAAATTACTCAAGAACCCAATGCAACTCTAGAGAATTAATTTAGTGTGGGAATGTGAGACCCAGATATATTCCAAAGCATGTCCAAAACAAGTGACTCTAATTCCAAGTACAAGGAACATTAGATAAAGAAAACCACCACCTGATTCTGAAAAATTGATTAGAGTTTATGAAAGAAATCCTCAAAACAAGACCAAATAGAATAGCCCCGGCGCACAGGCACATCAGCCCCAAAGAAATTAGGAACCCAAAAGCAAAACAAAATGAAAAGCAAAACCCACCAAAGCAAAGTAGAAACAAAGCAAACAAAAGAAAACCTACTCTAATTATATACAGGATGAACTGCAAGCAACTCAAGGTTGGAAATAATGCTTCAGATACTGCCCATTGATAGGCAGCGGGATATCCTCACCAGTGAGGGTTTTCAAACAAAAAGCATTGTCTCCTAAGATTTCTAAAATTTGGTAAGGGCCAAGCCAAAGTTTATCAAATTTACTGTGTTATCCCTTACGATCATGGGCTTTATCCCAATAAAGAACTAAGTCAGAAATCCTAAAGGCCTTTACCTTAGCTCTCCTATCAAACCATCTTTTCACTACACCCTGATGTTTAGTAAAGTTCTCTAGGGCTTCATCTCTTTTTTCTTCCAAATGCAATAGTTCAGCCAAACGGGCTTCGCGCTTGTCTTCTTTGTTATAGTACTCATTAATGAATTGTAGGGTAGGGATTTTCAACTGAATAGGAAACACCGGTTCCAAACCATACACCAGGTGATAAGGGGAGGTTCCTATGGATGCCTTCTATCTAGTACGGTCAGCCCAAAATGCAAATCGGAGTTGGGTATGCCAATCCTTAGGATTTTGTTCTAGCAACTTACATATAATTGTCAGCAGGTTCTTGTTGGAAGACTCAGCCAGACCATTACCCTAGGGATAATAATTAGATGAAAATTTAATAACAATCCCATGATCAAACACCCAATTAGAAAATTTTAGTGATGTAAATGTAGGACCATTATCAGAAACCAAAGATATTGGGCATCCGAAATGATTAATAATCCCTGATTCAAGAAAATTGATTACCATATCTGAAGTACATTGTTTGCAAGCGAGTGCTTCTATCCATCTGGTGAAATAATCAGTTATAGTAAGAATATACCTATGGCCGGCAAAGGATGGGGAGTTGATTGGACTGATAAAGTCCATACCCCACTGAGCAAATGGCTTTACTTCAATAACAGGCTGGAGTGGAAGAGTTGCATGTTTTTCCTTACTTGTTGTAGTCTAATAGATATGACAAGTTCTCACATGTTGTTTTACGTCTTTGAACAAGGTGGGCCAGTAATAGCCTGCCCTCAAGATTTGATGTGCAGTGGATGATGCAGAACCATGGCCTATGCCATATTTCTCATGAAATTCAATCATTACTCTAGCAGCTTCATCCTTCCCTAAACACCTTAAGTAAACACCTTCATGATTTCTTTTGTATAATATAGCTCCTTTCATCATAAAACTCTCACTCCTCAGGCACAAGGCTCATCTTTGGACTGTGTTAAGATGATCAGGACACCGCCAATTCAATAGATAAAAAATAATTTCATCATACCAGTCTCCTGGAGAGACCTCCTGAAGGTAATAATGTTGGGTTGTGAGATCAAGACCTGTCTCAGCCATCGTCTTCGTAAGTCCCTATCCTCTTACCAATTTCATGGGCTGAATTTCTATATCATATTCCTGTAAAATGGTCACCCATTTGGCCCTTCGCTCTCCAAGTTCATTCTACATCAATAACAACTTTACTGCAGGATCAGGCACTATGGCAAAAATTTTATTCCTCAAGATATAATGCCTGAACTTCTTTACTGCTCAGACCAAAGTGTAGGCCTGTTTCTCTACATTGTGGTATTTCAATTCTGCATCTTTCAGAGGAGTACTCATGAAGGCTATGGGGTGTTCATCCCCTTTATCAGACTTCTGAGTTAACATTTCAGCACAAGAATGATCAAAAGCAAATGAATATATATAGAAAGGCTTAGCATAATCTGGACTCACCAATACAGGAGCCTCAGCAATAGCCTTCTTGATTTCTGCAAATTCCTCCTTAGCTTCCGCATTCCATTCTATTTTTGCTTCTTGTTTCAACATAGCATTCAATGGTTTAACTATCTCTGCAAACCCAGTAATGAATTTTCAAATGAAATTAATCTTTCCAAAAAATGACTTCATTTCTTTCTTACTTGCAGGAGGCTGAATCTTCAAGATGGCCTGAATTCTTTTAGGGTCAATGGCAATACCTTGTTCTGATATAATATGTCCTAATAACTTGCCCTCTATGACTCCAAAAATGCACTTTCTCAGATTAAGTGAAATACCATACTCTCTACATTTTTGAAACACCATGCACAAGTCTGATATATGATCACCTCATTTCTTGGAAAAAACAATTAAATCATCCATGTAAATAATGATGCACTTACCAATTATATCCTTAAAAGCAATATCCATGGCTCTCTGGAATGTAGCTCCAACATTGATCAACCCAAATGGCATTCTTCTATAAGCAAATGTTCCCCATTTGGTAGTAAAGGCAATCTTGTGTCTATCCTCATATTGCACCATGACTTGGTTGTATCCAGAATACCCATCTAAAAAGGACATCATTTGTGATCCATTAACAATCTGAAGCACTTCATCCAATGAAGGAACTAGATAATTATCCTTTTCTGATGCTCTATTCAAATTCCTGAAATCTACACATAATCGGATTTCTCCATTCTTTTTTCATATTGGAACCAAATTGGCCACCCAAGTAGAGTGTCTTACTGGAAATATAATACAGGCTGAAAGCAGTTTTTGCACCTCCTTCTGAATAATGGGTTCTAACAGAGCATTGATTGGCCTTTGTCTCTATCAGAAAGGTTTGACATCTGATCTTAGAGGAATAGTGTGTGTGATGATCGAAGTATCATATATTTTCAAATCTTCATAACTCTAGGCTATTACATCGTGATATGCATGTAGGGTATCAATAATCTCTTTCCTTTCCTCTGGAGTACACACCTTGCCAATAAGAACGTTCTTTAAGTCATCTGGTGTCCCCATGTTGTATGTTTCACACTGGCTACTAATGGACTCTCTTTTAGTCTGTTGTTCTTGGTCCCTTATTTTATCCAAGTCAAAAATCCGTTCAAGTTGCACCATACCTCTTGGAATGGTATTAGTCTTTAGATTGATGATTCCTTCGAAGTCTATATCCACTTCTTGAGGTTGAACCTCATCAATAACTTGGGAGGAAAACACATCACAGCTTGTAATAAAATCCAAAATATGCTTGTCATCTTCAAACACCTGAAAATTGATAATATTATCTGGTACTGAAGGGACTGGAGTGAGCTCAACTAAAAATTTCTTCAACCCTGAAAGTGACAAAGGTTGTAATGTGTTGGCAGCTTGTGCCAAGGAATCAACAACCTAATTTTTGTTTCAAGGAATTAATTGTATGTTGAAAGCGTCGAACTCTTCTATGAGATCCCATACTCTATGCCTATAGTTGGTCATCCTTCTGTCATGACATGAATACCATTTTCTTACTTGCTTGATTACTAATTCAGAGTCTCCGAAAACCTGTAATAGCTTAACTTTCTTCCTTGATGCCATCAGTAAGCCATAGATCAAAGCCTCATATTCAACAACATTATTAGTGCATTGAAACTGGAGTCTATAAGCAGCAAAGTAATTCTTTCCTTTGGGACTAATCAATTCAAATCTGGCTCCAACACCCTACCTGGACTTGGATCCATCAAACCTCAGTGTCCAACAACCATCAAGTTCTTTCGGCTTCAATTTACCTTGTTCTTTAAGTCTAGTAGGTGGAACTAGATTGAGGCATTTCTGTATCTGTCTGACTGTAGTTTGACACAAGTCACATTCCAGCTCAGAATGAGGAGCATCATGTACCCTGCACCAACTTGGAAGCAGCAGTTCTTCGAACGTCATGCTTTATTTTAATTGCATTTTATCTTCCATGCATTTTTGGATGAACTCTTGGAAGTTATCCAACAAACCAAGCTATCTGTCATCTTCCTCACTTATTTCATTTTTGGGTTCAATCAAAGCTTCAGGACCACTGCTCTCCAGAAGGTGTCCACTTAAAGAATCCTGGAACATAAAAACTTCTTCATCCTCTGTTATTAATTTTTCCAACACATAATTTCCCATGCCAGCTTCAGACACCAATACCTCATTTGAGATATTTTGGTATTTTGTGATCACATATTTCATCCTAGGTTCTCTTTCAATTCTGATTTGATTTGGAACTCCTTTTCATGGTAACCACATATGGGAATGATCTATAGAGGTGTATCCATTTAAATCTTTAGTGAAATCCGCACCTAAGATCAACCCATAAGTATCAGGGATGTCAACCACTTGGATATTGATCACTTGTTGCACCCTAGGATCTGATGCCAGCTGTGTAGGAATCATATTCAATTCTCCAACCACACTCACTTCTGTTTTGTCCAACTAGGTAACCTTCTTTTGAGAAGCTATAGGAGTGATACCCAATGCTTTGCAAATAGCAAAAGGCATAACATTTGTAGAAGCTCCTGAATCTAGAAGACAATTATGCAAATTCTTTCTGAAGATACGAACAAAAATCAAGAAAGGAGGATTTTCCATCTTACCTTGAAATAAGTTCAGGTGAGTATCAGCTTGTGCAACCTGACCTTTATCTTTATCTCCCCTCTTTTCCATAGATGGGATTTGATTTCTGGGCATGTGGGAATTAGAAGACTTGGTAGTAGCCTCACTCGTGGCTACCCCTTGTGATGTTGTATTTGAACTAAATGATCCCAAAACTACATTTCTAATAACATGAACTCTTAATAATTCAAAAGAAAAAAGACTCACCTTTATTTTCTTGAATTCTTCAGTTACATATTCGCCCAATTGTTCCATGTTCAGGTCAGTATGAGCTTCTTTTTAGTTGTTGGCCTATTTATCTCTAGACATTTTAACATCATTTCCTTTTGACAAGTACTGGGTTGGCATATGTGGATAGGGTGGATTGTTACTACCTTGTGGGTCTAGTGGAGTATTGAAATTATTAGGAGTGGAAGTAGTGAAAGGACCTCCAGCTTGGGGACCCCTGTTGGGTCTATTTCTCAAATCATACTTTCTTGTTGGTTGTTGAAACATCTGGACTTCCTCAATGCAAACTTCCTCCTCATCCAAAGGGCCATTGTCATTCTCATTGTCCTCATTGAACAACTAAGAAACCTCATCTTCATTTAACACCTGCTCAGCCTCATCCTCGACATTACTGGATACTTCTTCTGGTTTGTTTTCCTCACTTTTTGGGAATGGAGCATGATTAAGTACCAGTACTAGAGAATCATAGGGATTCGAAGGCACCATTTCTTGACCAGTGGCATTATTTTCTACTTCATACTAAAAGATAGAAGCTGCAGTCTGGAATTCGGCACAGTCTAACTCAGAGTGTTGGCTCGTTTTATGGAGTCTGCACCATCCAGACAAAGCTACTTCTGCCAAGTACACACCATTTGGAGGCTTCTCTTCAGTGGAAGGTTGATCCAGAGGAGTAGGATTCCCCCCATTGTTAGGTCTAGTATTCCAAGCTCTATTCTGCCTAGGTTGTTTCCCCCTATCGAATCCTTGTCCACCTTGTTGGTTTCGATCAAAATTCTGACCAGAGCCTTGTCTTCTTTCAAAATTCTAACCAAAACCTTGTCCTCTATCAAAATTTGGATTCTTATCAAAGTATTGACCCCTTTCGAAATTTTTGTTTTCCCTGCCATAACTGGACTGTATATTTTTTTGGGCAGCTTGAAGCTGGTTATTTTGATTTCTCAAATAAGTTACCTCTGTATTCAACCTCTTCACTTGTTCAGACAATTCATCCAACCTTTTCTTATCCAAATTGCTAGGTGGTGTCGAATTCCCTCCCAAAGGATGTCCAGGTATATTCCCAGAACCAACAGCCTGATTCAAGACTTCTGAATTCTGCAAATATGGAGGAAAACATGCTTATTGTTGTTGTAAGGGTTGATTAGCTCTTTATTGGGGATAAGAGGTTGTAGGTTGAGCTTGATTCATAGGTGGACCTGGATGAGGAACCAAAGGTAGTGACGGCATAGGATTCATTATTGGAGCATGACTAGTCAAGTCCTGATTAAGGGCTTGGATTTGTCCAGGGTGACCAATAGGTCCCAAAGATCGCAAAGGTCTTGATAGATGCTGCCTTAAGTCTGTGCTGAATTTCACTACCTCTGCATATGCAATGAGCAAATTATTTGGAGGATTAGTCCTTTGTTTCAGGAAGGTAGCTGTGAGGCTACCCAGGGCTTCAAGATATATCTCTAAAGTAGTATTTTCATTTCCAGCATAAGGCGCCTGGAGTCTAGTATGTGCTCTATGGAATCTATCATTGAATGATCCTATGGCCTCATTAATCTCTCTTTTTACCCCAGTAAAATGTAAGTATAGCTCATTAGCACTAATGGGAATTTTGAACTTTTGCAGGAATACAGTTTCCAACTTAGTCCAATTACGAATGGAAGCAGAAGGCAGGTGGTTATACCAATAAAATGCTTCTCCTCCTAGAGAATAAGGGAATATCCTACATGCAACATTCTCATGATTAATCCCTCTATCTCTCAGACAAGTCTGAAAAATCCGAATATATTCTTATGTTGTTCTGTTGCGATCATGAGTATGAAACTTAGAGCAGAAATGCTCAGGATTTTTTGGCATAACATTGTAATTATTAAAGGTCAATGGGAGTGGATTAATAGCGAGAAAAGCCATTGGCGGAGGTAAGGGTGGTAATGGTTGATTTATGATTGGTTGTGGTTGTGGAATGGGAATCCCCTCAGAATCAGATGAAGATGATGGAGATGATGGGAGTGGACGAACCGATGGTGATTCTTCCCTTCTTCTGGTCCTTCTTGACCTAGTAGGGACTTGTAAGTCTTGGAGTTCTTCCTCTCCTAGAGTGGATCTAGTTCTTCTTCTAAGTCTCTTAGGAGAGATGGCGTTTAAGAAACGCTCCAGCTTGCTTATTCAAAGGCCCTCCTTCTAGTGCCAATCTATTGATGGTGTTTTCTGCACAGCAACAACTTAGACAGAATATAATATCCTATCTCTCTTGAAAGGTAAACCTCTATGGAAAAGAGATAACCCCAAGGTCTCTAATGTCAGGTCTTGATAATGCAGTGAAACAACTCAGAGATAATGTGAAAATGCTGGTAATCACAAAGGAACCTTACTACGAGCAGAGCTGGATTTCCAACTTATCAAATATAAGAAATAGATTGATACTCAGATTCTTAAATGCAACCCAGATAATAAAAGAAATAGCAAAAGATAAAGAGTTCCAGAGATAATCTTAAAACTACTCTTAATGCTAAGATTGAAAATGCTAAAGGATAAGATGCTCAAAATGGACCAATCTCTCATAAACTATTTTTTGCTTAACCCAGACGAATCTACAACTCCACAGAAATAGTGCAATCTTCTAAAGTATTGAAAGATTTTCAAATCATGAACATTCACTCAGTCAACCTTACAATAATTGAGATGAATAACTTTCACAATTGAACAAATCACAAATATAAGCCCAAGCTAGCTTTGCAAAGCAGCTAACAATCAGCTAACTACAAAAAGTATGGACTAGAGATCACTGCAACATTCCAAACATGAAACCCTAAGCATTATCAAATCATCTAACCATAAACCATAAGCAATTTGAAAGATAGAATAACAAGAACCATGCCAGATGAGACTCCAAAAGATAGATACCAAACACAATATCTCTCTTATATTATGTCATCCAAGATAGCAACAATTCCAGTTCTTCTATTACAACATTTGCTTTGCAAATAAACCCTAACTTGCTCGGATACCACTTAACTATTCTCCTGATCTACCTATCCTTCTATCTCTATTTTCTAATTTTCTATCTACTGTTCAAATGCGGCAACATGCCCGCTTTTATAGAGAATCAACAACATAGGTCAGCCCAGATTATAATTTTACAATAAAACATAACCTAAAATAGGTCAGCCTTCAAGAATAATTTGATTACATGAAATGTGCCATAGCACCAACTTCATCCAAAATCGCCAAAGTGTCAAAAGGGGAGAGCCCAATACATGTAAATTAATGGGAAGCACAAATATCAATGTAACCCTATATAATCACTCCCCATCTTTGTCTTTAGTTTTTTCCTTTTCAGCATGTATGGCCAACAAGACCTTATCCAGCTCAGCAACTGGTGGCACAAGCAAAACCCTAATCCTTCTCTCAAGAATCTTGATATTTTCCCTTGCCTGTCCAACCGTACCATCCCAATCAGCCTTATTGGTCATATATCTGTCAATAACTACAATGTATGTTGCTGCATCATCCAACTGATGTTCAGTAACTGGCCCTTCACTGACTAGAGAATATACATCTCTCCACCATTCCCTAAGCTGCTCCAAACTGAGATGCCTCAGAGAAAACTTCTTCCTTCCAGTCATGACTTCGAAGAATGCAATGCATTTGTCATACACATCAGTCAGAGCATCCTCAATTTGTTTTGCATGTTTATTGACCTTCTTCAAGGCCCTCTATCTCATGACCAAGATTTCAAACCATTCCCAAGGTTTAGAAACCCTTGGAAGAGGAAGAATTTTGCATCTTACCAATTCATCCTCAATGAATCGCATAATTGTAGTAACCTTCTGGAGTAGGAGGTCAGTATCTTCCTTATCTTGAGCTAACACAGTCTTCAGCAATATCACCAACCTTGTAGCATCCCTTGTAATGGACAGAATGTCTTTGATGGCCTCATCCCCTTTTGCTTGAACACCCTGTAACCAAGTGACTGTAGCATGCGAGGTGCATTTCATCTTTTCTAACTCGAAGATTGTCTCCTGGGGAAGGAAATCTACAGCAAAAGAGGAGGAACCAATAGCCTACAAAGGCTTCATCAATTCCTACAAGTATCTTTTCAGTTTTTCATTTTCTCTCTCCAATTCATGTCTGGTCTGCACTGCTTTCTTTAATCTCCCCACAATCACTACAATGGAACCCTCATATTATTCAATATCCTACTCTACGGTAGCATGTCCCAAATCAATAGTCTACACCTTATAATCTTGGGCAGTCACATTATCCCTATCTTTGTTGGGAGCAGGGGTAGCAATATGAGCCACTCTATTACCTAATCCATCTCTTTCAATTCAAGAGACAACCCTTGCTTTCTTCTTAGTTTTCCCCTTCTCCACATTGGCCATAAGGACATCCCAATTAGGAGGAGCATCCTCCATTATTACCAGTTTACTCTTTAAGCCCTTCTCCAACCAATCCAAAATAGTGGACCCAACAGGTACTATGCTTTGTTTATCCTGTTCTTTCTCTTGTTGATCAACAGGTGCATGCCTTTCCACACTCAGACTTCTAGGAACATCCACAGTTGGATTCTCCTCCTATTGCAATTGTTCCTCTTCCACAACCCGAGGTGGTGATGAAGTTGTAGTCACTACTTCCTCCTATTGAGGGGATTTGTTCACTTGCTCCTCTGCAGGCAAATCTGCATATGCCACCAAGGCAGACTTCAATACCTTATCAATTTCTACTTCTGCCCTAAAGAGATCTCCCTCCTAAAATTCCTCTTCCTACAAACCCTTAAGACTTTCACCTTTCTTTGGTTCTTCCTATTGGCTACCAGCATCCTAAGAGATAGAGACATTCACCAGCTTGACAATAGGAATGATGATCGAGACCTTCCCCATTGTTGCAGTGTCCTTTGGGGAAGGAGTCCTTGACCTCCTCATGTAAACTTTTGTCCTTTCCCCCGAACTTTCCACCTCTACCACTGGTGGCTTAATTACTTTTTCAATCTTAAGAGTCTCTTCCCCTTTTTGTGACAATCTTATAATTCTTTTTCTCTTTTTGAACGGTGGGGCACTTTCAGCCTCCCCTACTTCTCCCTTATTCTTCTCAACTTCTTTCCTAGAGGCATGTTTCCTCTTCTTAGCAACCGGCTTCCTCTGTTTGCCTACCTTTTCCTCCTTCTCCGATTTGACTTCCCTTACCTGAATTTTGAGAGGAGAATCTACCTTCCCTTTGCCCTTTTGTTCTAGCTCAAGTGACCCCTCAGAAGCAAAATGGGACTCCAAATCTCCCATTAGCTCATAAGTGCATGGAACACCCTCACTTTCCAATTCTAGAATTTTGTGCTTCAACCACATCTTGGTGTACTTAATTACTTGGGCCATGACCTGATCCAAATCAGTCTTCTCCTCTTCCAACCAATCAACTTCTCCAACCAGTTTATCTTTTACCGCCTCATAAACATGACCCTGGATCACCTTTCCATCTTCCTCAATCTGATCCAGGATGGCCCTTACATTATACAGCCTTACCAAGTCCACTAGTAGTCTAGAAAACTTCTTCTTCCTTGCTTCAAACTCATTAACGAGGTTAACCCAATAATCCTCAATATGAGGCTTATGGCTAAAATCCCTGTTAGCCCTCTTTTGAGCTTCACCAGTTATATCAAATCTTGTTCTCTGGGTGTGGAAGGAAAGACCGAGAGTACCCATCTCCTCCTTCGAAGCATGAGTAGATTGAATGGAGGCACAAACCTCACCCATTCCTATCTTCAAAGGGAAATCATTCCCAAAACCCATCTTATGCATCTCTCCCTTTACAATATTATCAAAATCACATATTTTCCTAGCAACTTCCAACAAAATGATGTGGTCTTTAGGATACCTTGGCAATCTATAAGGGGCCCTCTGAAAACCATCAATTCCGATGTATGAAAAGGTGGGGAACTGAATAAACCAAGCTCCATACCTTCCTATCAATTCTTTTGCCTTGTCTGAGATTCTAACATGCTCTGCACCTTGGAGCAATCTGGTGATATACATAGTGAAGGCATCATTTGATCTCCTATAACTCTCACCAGTTAAGTGCAACTTTGGATATACCTCGTAGATAGCATCTTGCCCAAAGATACCTCTAGTGCTCAACCCCTTATACAGATGAAGTCTTGCCAACGAATACACTAGATAGGAAGTCATAGTAAAAGTTTTGGTTTGCAACACTGCACAACTGCTCATGGATCACATCGTTGATGGCACCTACCCAATGATAATCAAATCCCTGCTCCATTCTAGCAATTATGTGGAACATCCAAGTCTCAAAAATCCCTGCACTTTTCAATCCTACCAACCTGCTGAGAAGGGTGATAACATTATAATATTCTCTCTTGAATTTAAGCCTAAATAGTTGCTTAGGCAACTTAGAGAAGTGAGATTTAGGCTTCTCCAGCCAAGAGTTTATCACCTGTTGGGACTTAACCATGTCTTCTTCATAAAATTTCTTAGCCCCATCCTTGTCAAAGCCTACCACATGGGATCTGTCAAGCATGTCAAAGGTTGCAGCAATGGAGACTAGACTGAATCCTGCAAGAATCCTACATTTAGGGCCAATAATCCTCTGTGTATTCCTATCATAATTCCTGGCACACTCTAGCACTAGCTCATAACACTGCACTGTAGAAGGAAAGCCTGCCACATGGGCCAGTCCGGAGTCCACCATTTTCCTTGATAACAGAGGAAGGTTAGGTGCTGACATCTCAGTCTTGAATTCCTCGTAATCCCACATGCCAACGTTCATGTCCGTAATTCCTGAACAAATTGAAGTCAGCCTACTCTCAGGATCTCTACTCCTCATATCCATCTTAACTTTTTCTGCCTCTAAGATGGCAGATGCCTCTGCACCAAGGTCACTGGCCTTTCCCTTACCTTGACCAACAACATTCGGTCCTGATCCCGCCTGCAAACACATAAAGATAACATAAAATTAGATCCATCAAAAGTAATAAGTGAAAAAAGATCATTATCTCAAAGTTCAGGATTCAAACCCCCTCACGGATTCTTCACTGGGTAGGATTTTCAGGAAAATCTAGGCCAGGCGGATTCCAGCGAACCAAACAAACTAAATCCCAAAATATCATTTAAATCACCAACTCGACCAAGGAAAAGCATTGATAATACTTAGCATAAGCTCCTTAAGTTAATCAAATGTATTACCAAGAAACCCACAATCTGTAATCATCAAATTTAATATCACCCAAAAACATTCAGAAGAATCCGCCAGAGACAGATTTTGGCGAGATTAACAACAGTCCTGACTAACTCAGGGAAAATGAAGGGATACGAATTGTTCAGGAAAATCCGAATGGAATGGATTTTGGCGAAGCTAGATATAACAGTATCAAAAGCTCATTATCGATAAAATAACCCGACCACGGACCTCGGGAAAATCCGAATGGGACGGATTTTGACGAAGCCAAACAAATTTCGGTAGGAAGATGACAAAAGAAGAAGAGATAGAGCAATCGGGAAAATCCGAGGGAGGCGGAAATCCACGAAGACCTTGGAAACCTGAACCTATCCAAATCTCGACTACTTTAATCAAAGCAATTCAAATCACTCTGGATCCAACCTAGAAATCCGAAACCAACCCAACCTAGGACCTTAATGAATAAAACATGAACTAATGACCCATTTCTCAGCAATTTCGAGAACAAATGGCCATGCCCTAGGTTGGGAACCCTAAACATCTGCCATGAAAGCACAGATGACTTGGTGATTTATCAAAATGGAAAGCTTAAAGCCACAGCAAACCAAAGCCCAAACAAGAACCAGCACTAGAGCAAGCATAAACATTTGATCAATCAAAACAAACTAGTGCACGAGAAAGAAAAACCTCAAAATGCATAATGATGATGCACACACAGAAGGACCGGGAAACCATGAAAGACTCCCAAGAAAAACGGTGAAAATTAATTGAAATCAATAGAAAACAGGGTGCATATACATACCATGGAAGCACAAAGATTATGATGGAGGAAACCGATAAATAACCGTTTGATGCAGACTAGATACAACCCACGCACCTCAAAATCAAACGAATAGATCAGATAACCTCGAGGATCCAAATACCCAGCAGAATACCAAGAACCTTAACTCACAAGCTTGAATGATAGCAAAATGATCAATCACTTCTCAAAATATCAATATATCAAAGCCCCAAGACCTCGTACAAATGCCATTAATGCACTCGACAAGACAGCCGCAGCCACAAAGAATTTTGGGGATTCGACACATCCACGGATTTCAGGGATTTGACACAGCCACAGATTTCGAGGAAATCTGGGATGTGCGGACTTTCTTGAAAGTAGTGCAAAAAGCCAATTTCGGACAATAAGAGGGAACTGGGAGAATCCGGCCTAGGCAGATTTTTTCGAAAATAGTGAAAAACCCGAGATAAAGCCAAAACTTCAAATTTTCAATAAGGCTCAAAAGAACGCCACTTCAATTGGCAAAATGATCATTAAAGCACAAACCCAAGCAAGCAAGAAAAACCCCCCAAAAGAAAGGGTCAAAACACCAAGAGTGGAAAAGAAAGAGGGTCCCCACATTCAGTGGGGCATGTGTGCAAGAAGTGCACAACAATAGTTTCTTACCCTTATCATTCTTTTGAGTCCATTTACTTTTGTCATTAGGACCATCACCATCTTTCTACAAAGAGCTTCTTCCCTGCATGTTGTGAGCAATTGTGATAGTGTGAACTCTAGGATGATTTCTTTCAGATGTATATTTCAATTTATCAATTTCAACACATCTATTCATTTAGAGTCGCCACTCACTTTCAAAAAGTGAGAAAATCTTCAATTCTTTATTCCCAATAGAGGCTTCAACAAAATATTGACTCTATGAAAAAGGATTATATTCAATTTATGTCCCCAGTAGAGTCGCCAAACTATTGGCTCTCAAAAATGCAGGTTTCAACCATAAGAGTTTTCCAGGCCCTTACAACATTCTTGGACAATGTACAAGGCCAATTACATAATTGAACCTTCTACTCTGTAGGTTTTGCTAGACCTAGGTGGGTGAACCTATGTGAAAAATGTAGATTTAAAATGTATTTCCTGCTAAACAATCTACCCACAATGGCAATTAGGAGTGGATAGACAAAATGACTACAACTAAACCTACTACACAAAAGAAAGATTTTGAATATATCATTTGTTATGAATTCTATCCTCTGGGATATGGTAGATCAATGGAGTCAAAAATAACAAGGATTCAAGGTGTTTCCCTATCCAACTTAATTCAAATTGTTAAGCATATTTAAAGTATGAAATTCTATGACCGGCATATTATTTCACCCAATTTATGGCTTGCATAAATTATGCTTGAATATTTTCCTACCAGGTTCTTCTTTAATCATCCAACCAAAATCCTAAAATCATTGTGACTTATCTAAAATAATTTAATTCTGATTTGCAAACACCTATTAAATAAATCACACAAAGTGAAAAAATGCACTGTGATAAATCAAAAGTATACTTGTTATCTTGATTTAAATGATTTAAAAACTTTTAATTGGAGATAACCAGATAGGAAATTCAAAAATTATAACATCTCATCAACCGAATTCAGAAAATATTTCACCAGTGTATATATATTTTCTCCATTACACCTTGTTTCAAGAAGGACTGCTCATCATTTTCCATCCCAGTTCTATTGTCTTTCCCAAAAATCTTCTCCAGTTAACAGAATTTACAAAATATTTATACCATGAAATCCAAGGGTCATGACCCTTCATTTGTTCTGGTATAACTGTTTACATTCCATGGAATAAATTAAAAGATTTAATTGCATTGCCTTATCAACAAATTAAATGTTTTAAACTATAATCCAATATTTGACTTTAATTTAATACCTTTTCTTGTCTTTGTTTCACTTTATATTTCCCATGGCTTCCTTTATTACTTTCACCACTCCACTGCAATCATTATGTTGACCGATCGCGGTATGGCGGTAATTTGAGTTTTCCACGGCATCACTCACTTTACCATTCCACTGCGGACCTCATTTTAACTCCTTGCGGTATGGTGGTATTTGCATTTATTGTTATCTCTCACTGTTACCCATGTTACCGCAGTCCACCCTTTATCTCTCTACGGTGCCATAGTTCCTTGACTTTGATCGCTTCGTCACTTATTTCTTTACTGCTCAACCATCGGCTTTGTTTTAGCCACCAGTGGTATGGCGGTGTTCACCATCATGGTCTATCCTTTCCCTTACCGCTCCACCGCCAGGTTCATTCTAACTGACCGCGGTGTAGCGATAACCATTTGTTGATCATCACCTTCACTGCTGCTGCTCCCTACTTTATTCACTGCGGTCACCGACCTAGCCAGCTACGGTACCGCAGTGGCCTCTCTTAACCACCAGCCGCTTCCCAACCTTTACCACGGTCACTGCAGTCTCCTCGTAGATCGATGGCAGTACCGCAGTGACTGTCTTCACTATTGTCATGGTATTTACCACACCACTATGGTGACTGTACTGACTGTGCACTGTTTCCTGGTAACAATCTTGACACTGCCTCCTCCCTGCTGACTGTTTACCACGCCACCACGGTTGGTTTGAAGACTGCACATGGTGTAGCGGTAACAGTCATGTGACTGTGCTTTATCCATCACCACCATACCACGGGCCCATTTGTGGGAGGTCGCAATAAAGTGGTAAATAACATAAGGAGTGAATATCAAAGGAGCGGTATAATGAATTTTAGCATTTTGGATGGCGAAAGTGAATTTTTTATGAGAAAGATAGGCAAATGATGGTATTTAAATGGAGAAAAATTACAGGGTTTTAATGGAAATTTTTGGTTCTCACATACCTCTGTACTTTTTTTTCTACATCACCCATCCTTTCCTCATGTTTATGGGCACTAGTCTCATCGATGGGTTGATCAATCTAAATATCACCTTTCAATGACTACAGTATTTTAACCACTTCCTCAATATCACCCACCTCTTCACTCTCCTCATAAGGTACTAATTGTTCAATGATTTGTGTCTTTTGTCTTTTGGGAGGTAACTACTCCATGGGAGGTTTAGAGGTTTCACCTGGGGTATGCTCTGCAACTACACCACTATCATGTTCTTGGATATATGCTTCCTTCTTACTGTACAAGCCTTCAAATTTACCCATTATCAAATCTATCCTCTTGATGGGGTCCTTTTCCTCAACATAGTAGCCTAGGAAATCCTTGGACCTCTGCGTCTTCATATATTCCCATTTTTTCCTTCTACTAAATACATCATTATAAGTAATGCAATTCCTTATGACATCTTCTTCATAATCTACTTGGTGTTTCATTGTCATTTTTTAAGAAGATTGTGCCTTATGTTGTTCATATGATTTTTAGGGTCAAAGGCTCTTCCTTTTCTAGAATTAAATGCATATCTTATCTTCAAATAATACTTTAACTCCTCTAGTGTGTCTGAGCCTACAGTCCAATCTTCACACTTGGTTTGGTTTGGAAATAAAGTTTCTTTCTTCTACTTGTGCATTACATCTTTCTCCATCCACATCATTTTCCACATAAATTCAAGAAATGCTAATCTGAGGAGCACAAATTTTGGCAATATGTGTGGAGCAATAGGGCATCCATAAACTCTTATTATTGTAACTTTTGGGAGGAAGAACCAATTTCAAAAATTGTATGTACGACCTTGCTCTAGTCTTAAAGCCAAAGGTCTCAATAGTTGCAACATTTTGGTTGACAATCTTGGTATTGCATACCCAAGAACGCCAAGGATTTTGTGTACAAATTCTTCGTAGAATACAACAAAGCTTGAATTCTTGCACCGACTATCCCAAGTATAGCACCATTTATGGACAGGTGTGAGATTCCCTTTCTCATCTACTCTAGACAAGTCCATTCTTTTAGTCCAATGGTCCCTATTCTGGTACAATATCATATGACATAGTAGGGAATAGTGTATGAATGTAATTGGTGCTCTATCCTCTATAACTTGGGAGAATTCATCATCTAACGCCTTCTCAAGGTATAAAGCAAAGTCATATTCAATATTAGTTTCAGGGTTTTGAATTCTCATGGTCATCATCATAAGGCCTGTTGGAATTTTATCTTGAGCATCCATCCCCAACACTTGGCAAAGAGAAAAATATGTATTCACAAAGTAATACTAAAAATCCATCACAGTAAATGGTTCAGTAATGGTAGTAGAGATGGGGATTGTTCTATTACCAATGCCTCTTTTCATATATAGGGGTAGCTAATCATTTCTATGAGTCCTTCTTAACCTAGCATAATCCTCCTTACTTTTTTGCAAGTTTATCTTGGTCAGAGCCTGCTTGTTTAAGTCAAAACACTCAATGATGGTTGTTCTGGTTACTTCTACCAATACTGTGTCATTTGGAAACCTTACTATTTTGGTAGTTGAGTGATAGTGTTTGGCTAGCAGTCTGATAAATTCTACATCAACAAAGACATTTGGGACAATCAACCTTGCTAAATCCAGCATCCAAGGGTTTGACACTAGAATCTTCTCATTTCTCTTACTGTAAAAATACTAAAATAGGTCTCATCCATATTTGGGAATGAGGGCATCCCTACAACTTTGTGCAGTGTCCACAAGAAACTTCTTATTACCCTCTTTAGTAGACCCTGGAAGTATATCTAATATGGACTAATGGAGCGGTCTCTTCTTTACTTTAGATTCTTCATCTTTAATTTTAGGTTGACTTTCTTTTACTTTTGATTGTTTTCTTTTAGGAGGCATGTTTCAATTTTCTCTACTATGGCTTCAAATGACAAAACCTTGAAAGACTTTTTATATTAACAGAGCTATTTCAAAGAGTTTTTCGTGCACTTACTCAAGTATTTGACACTTGCAGGACTTCTTCTTCTCGTATCCTTAGCCCCTTCCATGCTAGTGCACTGCAATTGAGTGCGATATTGGGAAAACTCACTTATCTTTGGATGACACGATATTCAGTCATATCAATTTTAATGCCAACTCTTTGTAAAATAATTTCATAGCAAGCTCAAATCCTTGCATTTAATTTTTACACCGTTGGATTAGCAACTGACGTGATTTTATTTATTTATTGCTATAAATTATAATTATGCCATGATTATTGTACTATTGTCATCTCTTATTATACCTGTTGTGGTATGGCGGTGTTTTTCTCTTCCCTTCTTCTATTTACCACACTATCGCCTTGCTTAAGACCTCTTACTATAGGATTATGGTGTATACCACTCTAGCGCAGCTATATTATCCATCTCACAAAGTATTGCGATGTCCACTTTTCTTCTAATGCTTACCGCTCTACTGCCTTGCTCAAGACTTCTTGTTGCGAGGTTGCGGTGTATACCGCTCTACCATATATGTTGCTCACCCTCCTGATGGTATAGTGGTGTATGCTTTATCTTCATTTTGTTTACCGCCTTACCGCACTCCTTTGAATTTCCTTATGCGGGATGGCAATAGGTACCACATTACCACATTGCCTTATAATTCTCCCCGCAGGGTGGCGGTGAGTACCACTTTACCCTTAATCACTACTAGATCAAAACAATTAGGTGCTCAATTAGGTGCTAAATTAGGTGCTAAAGTAGGATCTAAAGTAGGCTCTAAACTAGGTGTTAAATTATGCGCTAATGTAGGTGCTAATATAGGCGCTAATCTAGGTGTTGATTTTGGTGCTAATTTTGGTGCTAATTTCGGTACTAATTCAGGTGCTAATTTGTACCTAAATTAGTGCCTACTTGTTCTGATTAGTGCAAAAAATGCCAAAAATAACACCATCTCGATAAATAGCACCAAATTTTTCAAAAAATTGGAGAAAATACATTAAAACAATGGGTGGAAGCAAAAAAAGAGCAAAAAAGGGAGCTAATCATAGGGATTTGTTGTAGTGTAACCCAAGATATCACATAAAGCATGGAGTTCAATTGGAGTTAGCCTATGTAATAAAGAAATAAATCTTATCTAAAAAGGAAAGATCATCTAAGAAAGATAATCTAATAAAGCAAGAAAGCTTATCCTTGATAAAGTAGAAAAGCTTATCTAAGAAATTTTATCCAATAAAGCAAGAAACCTTAGCTAAGAAGGAAAGCTTATCTAAGAAATATTATCCAAATCTAGAGTAAATAAATTAAAGAACTAATAAACTAATTACTTAAATAAATAAATGTAACTAGATAAAAACATACTAAGTAATCTTATATGAGTCTACAAAAATAATCTTGAACACTAACAACTGTTAAATAAACCTAAGATACAATGAAAGATTAGGAAAGCATGAAAGAAGAAAAATATGCTAGAATAAATTGTATTCTATAGAGAAAATGAGAGTATGTGACAAATATACAAAGAGCCATTGCTTTATATAGAGCAAGAAAATGTATGAGGTAATCTAGGATCTCACATAAAGTATGGAGTTCAATTGGAGATAGCCTATGCAATAAACAAGGAAAAATTATCCAAGAAGGAAATCTTATCTAAGAAATATTATCCAATAAATTAGGAAATCTTATCCAAATCTAGATCAAATAAAGTAAATAGATAATAAAATAATTACTTAAATAAATAAATGCAACTAGATAAAAATATACAAAGTAAGCTTAATTGAGTGTAAAAAAGGAATCGTTTACACTAACACCCCCCTTAAGTGAAACTTAGGAGAAAATCCTACAAAAGCTACAAAGATGGGTCCCGACAACAAGACTTGATCAGGTACCCAATTACAAATAGAAGAGAAAGGAGAAAAATCATTGGGAACAAAACTCCTAATCAATTATTTCAAACTCAGAAAATATAAGCTACAACTCTCGATGAAGAGTTGTTGATAAATCCTACACTGCAACAAGATTAAGACCAAGGTCAAAGAAACCACTACATGAGTATCACCAAGATACTCTTGGAAACTCAAAACTACAAATTGGTACATATAATGCACTTCTCAACTATATTGGATTGAACATATAGGTACCTGGTCTCTAGATATAGAAGTTGACCATTTGAATACATGAAGATTTTTCTTTGCAATGATGTTCTCTGAAGTGGATAAAAATTAAGGCACCCTTTGAATTTTCACTTGGATTTGGAACTTTATCATGTAGTGCTTGATTTTCACTAACAAGAACCAAAAAAAACAAAAAAGGGAAAAAATATAAGGCATGGAAAAATCAATGAGAGAATGCAAACACAAAGCATGCTAAAAAAATATGGGCATGCAAACATGGATGTTCACATCTTGCTCCATAGTTGTCTTCACCTTCAAAAAATTTTCACTTTATAAGTAGTGCATTTATAATGCAATGATTATTCTAGAGTATAGTTCAAGACACGAAATTTATACCTCTTATACAAAGAAGATCACCAAATCTTATAGTTATGCCAAATTATAAGCCAAAGTACAAAAATATAGATGTTTAATTTTTTTACTTTTGATACAAAATCTAGAAAATATACATGAATTATTGTGTAGAGAATTTCAATACCTTTCTAACACATGTTGGAACTTAAAAAACAAAGCTTGTGGGTGAAAGTTATGGCTCGACGATTAGAAAAGAGGAATATCTAGCTTTGACTAGAAAAAATAGGTAGTAAATAGTAGAATATATTAAAAAATTATCCACCCCAACAAAGTAATCCAAACTAGCTTTCCAATGCCTATTCAAACATGAAAATCCTAAATTTTGGTGAAAAGATATGGCCTCCAAATAAACTAATCAACTAGGCTTGATGTCATGATGATTTCATTCGATGAAAAAAATCAACTAGGGTCAAAGTTGTAAAAAATTGACAAATTTTATATGAAAATAGGGGGTTTTGGGCCTTTCAAATGTAATGGTGTGGTCCATTTTTCCTCAAAATGTCCCAATTTTTAGCAACATGCTAGTATTCTCACAAAAGATTCTTGATTTGTGCCTTAATCATTTTGGCCTCCGATGTCTGATTTTTTTTATTACTTTGAACATGATGGTAAGTCTACATTTGATCTAGGAGGCCGCAAAACATACATGCAATGCACATGCAATTGAAAAAGATGTTAAATTGGTAAAATGAGAGGATACTTTGACAACATGATGGTGAGTCTATATTTGATCCAAAGGCTACAAAATATACATGCAACTAAAAAAGATGTTAAACCCCTGAAATCTAAGCTTTTTTGCATTTTTTTAATTCTTTGGATCATCTAAGGATGCAAGAGAAGAGCATACTCTTTTGCTACCAAAAAATAATATATTTTCACTCAAAATTTCTAAAAATAAATCTTTTCAATCATGAAGACTCTAATACCATGTAAGATTCAATGTTAAATAAACCCAAAACACAATGAAATACTAGGAAAGCATGAAAGAAAAACAATATACTAGAATAAACTATATTCTATAGAGCAAATGAGAGTATTTTACAATAAACAAAGAGCCATTGATTTATATAGAGCAAGGCAATGCATGAGGTAACCCAAGATCTCACATAAAGCATGGAGTTCAACTAGAGTTATCCTATGCAATAAAGCAAGAAAGATTATCTAAGAAGGAAAACTTATCTAAATCTAGAGAAAATAAAGTAAATAACTATTAAACTAATTACTTCAATAAATAAATGAAACTAGATAAAAAAATACTAAGTAAGCTTAAGTGAGTGTAAAAAGGGAATCTTTTACACTAACATTCTAGCTAAGGCTTGTGATAAGGAAGGGGATCTAGTATTATTTTAAAGGAAATTTTAAATGGGTCTTTGGTGCCAAATAGATGTGACATTTTTCTTCTTTCCACCTACTCACAATGAATAAGGTAGCTCTCCCAATTACCCACCATGAATGTTGTGACTCCCCCACTTGCCTAAATTTAATGTTCAATATGGGATTCCCATTTTTTATCAAGATTGTTTCCTAGTTGTGGATATTTTTGGTGCTACATTGCTGAAGATTAGGTTTTAGATCTAGTATTTCCATGGTAAGGATTTCTATCACATTGAGGAGAGGTTGGTTTGGTGATGTTTATTCAAATATTTGTAGGTCACCAAAAATTTGTAGGGAATACATTGATGCTAGTCTAGCTCATTTTGATGGATACAAGCCTTTAGAATCAAAGAAGACTAATATTGTTGGATGTTGTGGTTGTGTTTCTAATATGTGGTTTTCATTGATGTCAACACTATTAGCACTGGTGATTTTGAAGGTTGTATATGTCGAAGAGATTAAGAAAATTGTAATAAATATATTGCAGGAAGCTAGTGAAGCTGAGAAGGTCAGAGTAAGTTGTGCTCGTTGATGATCAAGAGGCACACATTAAAGGGTTTGTTGTTGAGCCTATCTAGTATGTTGTCCAAAAATTTTAGAGGTGTGCATCAAGAATTGAGGAAGTTATGAAGTTTTCTGTTCCTACAATTATTCAATTATTGTAGCAAGTGTTTCTAGAAGATGAGATTGTAATTCTGGTGAAGTGAGTTGTGTACATTCTTGAGGTGTTCAGTGATGTTTCTAGATCATGCTCTATTAGTGTGGTACATCTGCATTGATTGGTGTGTTCATGATTGAAGATTTTTCTTTGTGTATTTAAGGTTTTCATGTTCTTGGCCAACATGATGGTGGTAGCGTGTTGTGAATCCTTATGGATTAATCTTGTATTATTTGGCATGTTCAAGGATGTTGATATAGGTCCTCACTATGTTGTGACTGACTTAGGTTGGTGTGCATTAAGATTTGTTCATGTATTGAGGCCGACAGTTGTAATTTATTCTTTATTTGTGGTCGACAGAGTTAATGATGTAAATTCGTGTAGCGGATATATAAGAGTGATTTTTTACTCATTTTAAAGTATGCTTGGTGAATGTATGTGAAGTATATGCAAGATATGTGTGAATAAAGATCAAATCATTCGAGTGCAAAGTAAAGTGTGAAGGATATTGAGAAAAGTGTGAAGAATTTTTTTTGTGCCTAACCAGAACTATAATCAAGCTTTTGCAGAAGCTAATTTCTCAGTTCAACCTCATCAGATGGATTTAATCCGATTGTCTTATGTAAGGCAATGAGTCTTCCCTTTGAGCAGTGAGCTCTAAACAGTGTGCCTGAATATATGTGCATTCCCTATTCATGTATTTCATTATACTTATAATAGGGTATAATCTTGTGGACTAACATCCATCATGGTTTTTCCCCTAACAAGATTTCCACGTATAAAAATCTTGGTGTTCATGTGTCTCTGATATTTTTTTGATTCATGCTTTCACTGTTAATTATCAGATCTGAGATTAAAATTTATTTAAGGTTGAATAAGCTTAAATTTTGTAACAACTGATTCACCCCCCCATCTCAGTTGTCTATCCTTGTTTTACCAACAATTGGTATCAGAGCCAGTTCCTCTGAAGACTTCTAACAACTTGAGGTGATCTGAGATGGAATCATACAAGAAGGATAGTCCTAGATTTGATGGTACAAACTATGATCTGTGGAAATTCAAAATGGAGTGTCATTTAAAGTGCATTGGTGAGCCTTTTGGGAAGATTACAAAGAATGCATATACAATTCCTCAGAATGGTCTCTCTACTACTAATGAGATCAAAGAAGAAGAAACTAATACTAGAGCTATAGAAGCATTGCTAAGTGCTTTGAAAAATTCAGAGATGACAAATTTAATAGGTCTGAAGACTACACATGAGATCTGGATAAAGTTGGAAACGTTGTATGAAGGAGATGCACTAGTGAAAGTTGCTAAGCTACAAAGTCTGAAAGGCAAGTGGGAGAACATGAAGATGAGTGAAGATGAAAACATATTTTATTTCTCACAAAAGGTAAATGAATTAGTGATGGACATTAGATGTGCTGATGGAACCTTGGAGGAAGATGAGATTATGGGTAAAATACTTAGATTTGTGCCTACTTCTTACAAAAAAAAAGCTCATGCTATTAAAGAGCTTGGGACAGTAACAAATGTGACAAGAGATATGTTGATTGGAAAAATTGCTGCCTTTGAGTTGAGTGAATTTGGTGAATCCTTTCCTAAGACAGAGTCTACATTCAAAGCTACTGTATCCGGAAAAATCCAACAAAGATATGATCCGAGAGATATTTATAGAAAAACATTCAAGTATGAAGAAGAGATGAAACTGATTGAAGATGAAGAAAGAGAGCTAGAAGAACTGGAAGTACTGATTGTGAAAAGAGAAGCCAGAGGACAAGGTAAGTACAAAGGAAAGTTTCCTATTAAATTCTTATCTTGTAGTAAGATAGGTCATTTTGCATCAAGATGTCCTGAAAGAGTCTCTAAGTATAAACCTGATAAGACTATATTTCAAAAGAAATGTTATTATGTTGAAGGAGTTAATGATGATGAATCTGATAAAGAAATTGGAAATGAAGATGAATGGGTATTCATTTCTATCAAGGAAAATGGTATGGTGTCCACTGAATTAGTTGGTAATCAAAATATTGAAAAATCTCTTGCTGTCAGAATTCATGAGAAGGATGAGTGGGTGATCAACAATGAATGCTCACATCATATGACTAGTGATAAAAAAAAAATTATAAGCTTGGAAAAGTATGATGGTGGTGTTGTAAGATTCAAAGATAACAATGCTGGTGTGATTTGTGGCAGAGGCACTATTTCTCTTGGTGGAAAATGCAATACTGATGATGTTCTTTATGTTGAAGGATTGAAGCATAATTTTTTGAGTGTTGGACAAATGGTTGACAAAGGTTACAATATTTAGTTCAAATATGGTAAGTGCAAGATATTGGGAAGCTCGGGAAATGTGATTGCTTCAGGTACAAAGACAAGAGGTAATATTTTTCATGTGAATGCTGCTAATGAAAGTTGTTTGATTTCTCAAGTTGATGTAAGTTGGTTATGGCATAGAAATTTGTGTCATGTGAATTTTGATAACATTGTCAAAATAAACTCCACACAAGCAATCAGAGATCTACCTAAGTTATTGAAGCCTACTAACACTAAATGCAAGGAATGTTAGATGGAAAAATAGACAAGAATTCCATTTTAGAGCAAACAACATCATTCCAATGGAGTAATGGATTTGGTACATATTGATCTATGTGGTCCATCCAGAATCAAAAGTCTACAAGGAGAAAGGTACTTTATGTTGTTTATTGATGATTATTCTAGAATGGTTTGGGTTGCTTTCTTAAGAGAAAAACATGAGGCATTAGAGAAATTCTAAAGCTTCAAATCTTTGGCAAAAATTGAGACAAGTTTGAAGATCAAATGTCTAAGATCAGACAAAGGCGGTGAATTCACTTCCTAGGAGTTCAATTCATTCTATGAAGAGCATGGAATAAAAAGACAGTTATATGCTCCCTGGACCCCACAACAAAACAATATTAGATGTTTCCAAAACCATGATGTTCAAAGGTAATGTTCCTCATTTCTACTGGAGAGAAGCTATAAACATTTTTGTGTATACTATCAACTGGGTGAATGTCAATAGTAATTCTGGTAAGAATCCTATTGAGCTATGGTTTGGTTATAAACCTACTATTAAGTATTTCAAAATATTTGGAAGCAAATGTTATATTAAAAGAGATGAAGACATAGGAAATTTTGAGGCTAGAAGTGATGAAGGAATCTTTCTGGGATACTGTACTAAGAGAAAATCCTACCGGTGTTACAATAAAAGATTGAAGAAAATGGTTGAGAGTGCAAATGTCAGAGTTGATGAGGATATTGAAAGATCATCCGGGTATTGTGGATATGACCCAGATGACCAAAAATATAGTACTGATAATGGAAATAATGCACAGATATAGAATCAAACTCAAAGTGTTTTGTTGAATCAAGAAAATTATGAAGAAGAAGACAGTGGAAATGCAGAAGAAAGAACAAAACCCAAAACTCCAAGGTATGTAAAGTGAAGTCATTTTGAAAGTCAGATAATAGGAGACAAGAACAAAGTTGTACAAACTAGAAGAAGAATTGCAGAAGAATATTGTCTGATATCCAAGACTAAGCCTAGCAATGTCAATGAAGCATGCAAAGATGAATATTGTATGGAAGCAATGAAGGAAGAACTGATGCAGATAGAGAAAAATGATACTCTTAGACCTCAAGACAAAAATGTGATTGGAACCAAATGGGTCTTTCGGAATAAGTTGAATGAACAAGGTGAAGTGATCAAGAATAAAGAAAGACTGGTATGTAAAGGATGCTCACAGATGGAAGGTATTGATTTTGAAGAAACTTTTTCCCCTGTTGCTAGAATTGAAGTTGTAAGGTTATTTCTTTCTTATGCTACATTCAAAAATTATAAAGTCTATCAAATGGATGTGAAGTCAACATTTTTGAATGGTGAAATAGAAGAAGAAGTTTATGTTGAGCAACCAGATGGATTTCAATTGACTAATGAAAATAACATGGTGTGTCAATTGAAGAAAGAACTATATGGACTCAAACAAGCCCTTAGAGCTTGGTATGCAAGACTCAATAAATACTTGTTGAAGCTTGGATTCAATAAAGGTACTACTAGCAGTAATCTATATTTCAAACTAGATTATGATAAAGAGTTGATCATTGAAGTCTTTGTTGATGACATTATTTTTGAAGGTGATGATAACTTATGTATGAAATTTGCTGATGAAATGAAAAGTGAATTTGAAATGTCAATGATAGGAGAGCTGAAATTCTTTTTTGGATTGCAAATTACTCAATTAGATGATGGAATCTTTATTTCTCAGTCTAAATATGTGAGAGTTACTGAAAAAGTTTGGCATGAAAGATGCAAAGCCATTTGGTACACCCATGGTAACCAAATGCAAACTATCTCAAAATGATGATTCTCCTAAGGCTAATCAAACAAGATATAGGTCAATTATTGGTAGATTTATATATTTGACTCAGACAAAACCAGATATTATGAATTTTGTGTGCATGGTTGCTAGATATCAAGCTAATCCAAAGGAATCATATATGACTTCAATAAAGAGAATATTCAGATACTTGAAAGGAACAGTTGACTTTGGGTTATGGTATCCAAAGGATGATGATCTTACTCTGAATGCCTTTCTAGATGTAGATTGGGCAGGAGATGTAAATGACAAGAAAAACACAAGTGGTTGTGCATTCTTCTTGGGAAATAATTTGGTGCCTTGGCTAAGTAAAAAGTAGAATTCCATTTCCTTATCTACTGTTGAGGCAGAATATATTGCTACTGCAAACAATTGTACTCGGGTATTGTGGATGAAGCAGATGCTGAGAGATATCAAAGTTGAGTATGATGAACCAATTGCTATATTTTGTGACAATTCAAGTGCCATAAACATTTCTAAGAATTTGGTGCTACACTCAAAGACAAAACATATATCTATCAAGTATCACTTTTTGAGAGACAAGTTGAGTGATAAAGAAGTCAGATTGGAATATGTGCCTACAAAGGAATAAATTTCAGATATATTTACTAAACCGTTACCTAAGGATACTTTTGATTATCTTAGAGGCAAGTTAGGGGTAATTTCCCCTCCTAATATGAACTAAGATGCAATTCTTTGCATCAATCCGTGGACTTACAGTGAGATCTTGTTTTGGATTGATGTTGTGGTGGTTGCTACTCAGGGGGAGTAGTCAAATGATTCAGATGATATGTGGATCAGAGAATATGTACCTTTTCCATTGATGTCAAAGGGGGGGAAGAACAATGTGAAAAACTCTTGAAGAAAGGAGGAGAAGTGTTCTATGTGAACAACTAGTTGTGTTGATGGTATTATTTTTCACATCATGTGTTTCCATCAATGCCAAAGGGGGAGATTGTTGGATGTTGTGGTTTTTTTGTTGATATGTGGTTTTCATTGATGTCAACACTATTAGCATTGGTTATTTTGAAGGTTGTATATGTCAAGGAGATTGAGAAAATTGTAATAAATATATTGTAGGCAGCTAGTGAAGCTGAGAAGGCCAAAGTGATGAAAAATTGTGCTCATTGATGATTAGGAGGCACACATTAAATGGTTTGTTTCTAAGCCTATCTAGTATTTTGTTTGAAATTTTTAAAGGTGTGCATCGAGAATTGAGGAATTTATGAAGTTTTATGTTCTTACAGTTATTCAGTTATTGTAGTAGGTGTTTCTAGAAGATGAGATTGCAATTCTAGTGAAGTGTGTTGTTGCATACATTCCTGAGGTGTTTAGTGATGTTTCTTGATTGTGATCTATCATTTTGGTGCATCTGTGTTGATTGGCGTGTTCGTGATTGAATATTTTTCCTTGTGTGTTTAAGGTTTTCATGTTCTTGGCTGACATAATGGTGGTAGCGTGTTGCAGATCCTTATGGATTAATCTTGTCTTGTTTGGCATGTTCAAGGATGTTTATTTAGGTCCTCACTATGTTTTGATCGACTTAGGTTGGTGCTCATTAATATTTGTTCATGTATTGAAGCCGATAGTTGTAATTTATTCTTTATTTGTGGTCGACGGAGTTAATGATATAAATCCGTGTAGCAGATATATAAGAGCGATTGTTTACTCATTTTAAAGTATGCTCAGTGAATGTATGTGAAGTATATACAAGATATGTGTGACTAAAGATCAGATCATTCGAGCATAGAGAAGAGTGTTAAGGAGATTGAGTGAAGTGTGAAGAAGTGTTTTTGTGTCTAATCAAAACTGTAATCAAGCTTTTGTAGAAGCTAATTTCTCAGTTCAACCTCATTAGATGGATTTAATTTGATTGTCTTATGTAAGGGAGTGAGCCTTCCCTTTGAGCAGTGAGCTCTAGGTAGTGTGCCTGAATGCATGTGCATTCCCTATTCATTTATTTCATTATAGTTCTAATAGGGTATAATCTTGTGGACTAACATCCACCATGTTTTTTCCCCTAACAGGGTTTCCATGTATAAAAATATTGGTGTTCATGTGTCTTTGATGTGTTGTTGATTCATGCTTTCATTGTTAATTATCAGATCGGAGATTAAAAGTTGTTTAAGTTTGAATAAGCTTAAATTTTGTAACAATTGATTCACCCCTCCCCGGTCTCAGTCTGTCCTTGTTTTGCCAACAAATATTGAAGGTGATTTTATCATAGAATGTCTCCATGAAAATTATTTTGTATTCAAGAAAGTTTATCAATCTCATATAGGGATTTTCCTTTTCCATATTTGTGGGCATGGGTGTAAATATAGATGAAATTGATGTAACAAAATTTTGAAACTATTGCAAGTATTTTAATAATCTCTTTCATATTACACATGAATATACACAATTATATTATGGATTAATAAGTATGTTATTCTATAAATTTTATGATCATTTTTGTATACAAAATAAAGCTTTTGAATTTTTATTCATGTTTGTATTCCTATTAATGTGTTGTGACCTTGTTACCCAATAGATAGGCACTTGTGTAGAACCATGGACCAATATCACATCAAATTAAAAAACTCATTAGTTTAGGAATAAATTAGTCCTTATGTGTCCATGATCATAGATATAACCAAGGAAACATCTTAACTAAGATTTAATGAATATATTTATTTGGGTTATGTTTGCACAATTGTATCAGTTATATAGGGATTTTTTTTAACTAATTGTATTTAACCTAGTGATAATATTTGGGGTCAAGTATTTAATTGGGTTTGGTTGTATTTATTTTTGGTTTTCTATTTTTTTATTTAAATACCTATTAAGGTTTACCCCTAGGAACATCCTCCCGAATTTAAGTTGAGCTCAAAGCCTAGGATAGATAATTCACTCTCGTAGAGTTGACCTCTAACCCTCCATGTTTTTTTGAGGATATTATTTCACTTGCATGATGAAAACCCTATCCTTGTGATTGATATTTTTATCTATGAAGTGGAGCAATAGTTTTGGGACCCAACAAAAAAAAATTGTAAGCCACTAGGATTATGAAGCAAAGGAAAGCACCATATACAATGTAATATAATGGAGTGGTTAAGAGGTTGTATAGAACCTTTTTTTATCATGAAAAAAGTATGTTTAGTAGTTCTAGTCTAGGAAAAGAGTTCTAGGTTGAAGAAATTAGTAGGTCACATGCTACTTGAAGATCAAGTCTCTTACTTCTATACTAGAAAATAATATGCCACATAAAATGTGGATTGACATAAAATTATTTGTGACATATTTATGGGTCTTTTATTGTGAATCATTTGTTTAGTTGTGAAAGGGGAGATTTTCTAAGTTGGATTTCAATGAAAAGGTTGTATTTCCATAAGTTATGGTGAGAATGTAAATTCTATTATTTTTATAATATGGAAGCATTAAAGGCTCTACTCAAGAGATGTCACATTCATGAAAATTAGAGTCTTGTACAAGGAAGAAAAATCAAAGGATAATGAGAGGAAAATGATACATTTTGAAATAAATTTGGAGCAATATAATGTATTTACACCCAAACAAAAAAGTGGACATGATATTCTAGGAGAAAATAGGAAATATAATTTGATGTAACCTCTAAATAAGAAGTGGTTTCATATGCAACAAGAATCGTTCACTAATAAATTATATAAGTCTATAAGTGAATGAAGCTATCCTAATAGGTATTTTCCACCAAATCTCCATTACATTTTTTCACTTACTTCTATTGATACTAAACCAAGATATGTGGAAAATGCTTTCGCTTCCTAAGAGAAGAATTATTATAAATAGCTATGGAGGAGGAGATGATGGCATTGGAGTAGTGTAAGAGTTTATATTTGGTTGATGTTCCTAAGGACAAAAAGATCATTGGATATTATTGGATGTTCAAGAATAATTTTAGTGTAGAGGGGTCACTTGAGGTTTAGAAGGTGTAGTTGGTAGAAAAGGATATTAATGATATCAAATTTCCACAATCTATATTGTATATTGTTCAAAGATCTTTGGATTTGATCGTGTATAATTTTTTGCATCAACATTTTGAATCACACTCCATGATCCATCATCAGGATGAAAGCATAGAGCATAAGGAGAAAAATAGATGGTTGTAGACCACTATCAACCTCAATACACCAGTGAAGGGAGAGAAGGCTACATGCAAGCCAAGAAGACAAGACAATTAAAATTTTAAAAAGGAATAAAATAAAAATGAAAATGAAATGGGTAAAACAAAATATTAAAAACAAAATAAACAAGGGAACAACATGAAAACACAAAAGAAGAAGAAAAAAATTATAAAATAATATGACTTATAATTGTGACATAAGAGAAGAACCACCAAAGCAACATAAAAACAAATTAGTAAAACTTACAAAAGGTTTCCTTAAATTCTATATATATAATTTAAAGAAACCTTTTGTAACTTTTAGTAATTTGTTTTTATGTTGCTTTGGTGGTTCTTCTCTTATATCGCTTTTGATTTATAATTTGGTATGAATTATGTCATATCATTTTGTAATTTTTTTCTTCTTCTTATTTTGTGTTTTAATGTTATTCCCTCGTTTATTTTGTTTTTAATATTTTGTTGTACCCCTTTCATCTTTATTTTTCTTTTATTCATTTTTTAAATTTTAATTGTCTTGTCTTTTTTGCTTGTGTGCAACCTTCTCTCCCTTCACTAGTCTATTAAGGTTGTTCTTGGTCTGCAATCATCTATTTTTCTCCTAATTCTCTCTACTTTCATCCTGATGATGTATCATGAAGTGTGATCCAAAATGTTGATGCAAAATAGTGTACACAATCAAATCCATAAATATTTGACCAATATAGGAAAGGATATTCCCAAGTTGAGGGAATTGGTATCAATATAATGTTTTATCTTTTTTCTAAGTTAAGTTATCTTAGGATGATATTATCTATTATTACAACACTTGATTTGGAGATTGAGAAAATGGATGTCAAGACAAAAATATTACATGAAGACTTAGACATGGAAATATTAAGGGAAAATATTATATAATTTAAAGTGAAAGGTAATGATAATTTCATTTGCAAAATAAAAAGGTCAGTATATAGATTAAATTAGTCCCCATGGATATGTAACTATAAGTTGGACACATGTGATATAATTAGGTTTTTCAAGAATTTTTGTATCGTTGTGTATACTTTAAATAGATAAATGATCACATTTTGATTATTGTTTTCATTTTGATGATATATGATTATTATTAAGGACAATAAAACATAAATTAAAGATATTAAAACTTAGTTTTTTAGTAAGTTTGGGATGAAATTCATAGGAAATGCTAGATACATAATTGGTATGGAGCTATACAAGGATAGGAACAATAGGAAACTATGGCTAAACTAGAGGAATGCAATGAAACTATTTTATGAAAGTTTGAAATGCAAGATTGTAAATACATAAATACACCCATGCCATTTGGTAATGTAGACACATAAAAATGACTAACATATTTCATCATCATTTTTCATCAATTCATCTTGAAATTTTAATTAAAAAATTCCATTATTTAATTAAATTAATTAAATTAATTAAATTAATTATTCTTCCCTAAATTATCTTCTTTTAAAAATGAATAATTATTATTTTATATATTTTTCCCATGAGAACAAGAATTAAATAATTTATTTATTTGATTATTTTATTAGGTTTTCACGTACTTTCCACCTCATCAATTAACTCGCACTCACTTCTAGTCCACTCTTCAATCTATTCAATCTTCTATGCAATATATTCAATCTCACTTGTAGTCACTCATACCTATCTAATCAATCAATTCCACTTAATTGCTCCATACAATCAGCTAGCTAAAATCATGCAATAAATTACCTCCTAATCTCTCAATCAATTCCTCTCAGGAGTTCTCATACATTGATCTATTTGTTGAATGCACAAGACAAATAAGAGGGGGGTGAATCAGTTGTACATTAAAACATCAAACCCTCATTAACATTCAAATCTGCATTAATCCTTAAACCCTTAACAACCATTAAAACATGCATTAACAAAACATAAACATGAGAAACAACAATGCAAACACATCCAAATACATGAAAATTCCAGATTTATATGGAAAAACAAAGAAGGGAAAAACTATGGTGAGGATTAGCTCACAATATAAAGTAATTGCAACACCGAATACAATAGGCTCACTACTAGAGGGCTCATTTCCAATGGCTCACTATTGGATTATAGAAAAGAAAAAAGATGATTGTTACAATGGGAAATCCATCTCAAACCAATAGAAAATTTCCACCACTACTTCACCATTACATTTACACACTCTCTCTATAGAATGTAGACACCTTTTGCTCACTACTTCCAGTAGTCTTAGTTTTTTAAGGCTCACAGTGCACTTCACACTTTCACACTTCACATCATAATTTTCATCACACACTTCATACTCACATCCTCCATCAACTCAACACACATATATACCATCTTCAACCTTGAAAACAATCTACAAGGTCTACTATGCACCTCAAGTGTGCAAATTTAAATTAGGTCGGCACCAAAGCATTCCTACGATGGAGTGGAATGAAAGAAACCACATCACACCTTAACTTGGACCTAAATAAAATCATGCATGCCATGCCATGCCGCGCTTCCACAAACATAGAAGCAAATCCATAATTAGTGTAAACACCCAAGGTTGGTCGAACCTATGTAAACACCATTAAACCTTTGCGTACACACTTCACCAAATCAAAGATGACTCATGGACCACACAAAACACTTAAACACAATCTAGAATATTCCATCAACACCCTAAAATTCAGAAAATTCCTTTGCAAAAAATTTCAAGAACACATTCATCATATACACTCAGTTAACCTTCTATGTACTATAATACATGAATCCAACCTTACGGAGCACAAAACTTTGAACAACTCAAACTTGAGATAGATATGAGCACTATAAGAACTCTCTCAAATCCATAAGACCACAAACCACACTAAAAAGAAATGTGGAGGAAATCCATTTCTCCCAAACAACACTGCTTTCATAGTTCACACACTAGTGAATACAACTTTCTCTACACAATGATCTAAAACCTAAAAATATGGCTATAAAACCTCTGAACACCTCTTATCAACATATCCAAACCACGTAAGTAGATCTTCAATTCAAAAGAAATGTGGAGAAAAACACTAAACACTCGTTACCACACTATTTCCTCTTCTATTTGAATTTTCTCAAAAGCACTTGGAAGACAAGAACCAAAAACATCATCTCATCATCTGTAACACCTCCTTATCACAAAAAAAACCAACTACAATACAACAAATCAACCACACACATACTTGTCAAGGTAAAATTATAGGTTGACATCATTGAGGCTACTAATGGTGTAACATAATACAACAAATCAAAGCATCTCAAAGGTTCACATCAATGCAACAACATAGATCTGTTGACATTAATGTAAACACAAACTTCCAACAATCTCCCCCATTTTATTCATGGAAACACATGAAAAATCATCAACAATTAAAAACAACCAACAGCTCTGATCACCAACATATGCAGTGCACATTAGTGCACACTACTCCCCCTTATACCAACATCAACTCTTTCCAACACTTTCTCTTTCTCTCCCTTGCTTCATGAGGTTTTTCAATTAAATTTATCCCCCTTTGACATCAATGGCAAAGAGAAATACATGTGTCTTTTTCTTTTCTTCTCCTTGACATCAATCACTCATACTTTATTTCCCCCAAGGGAAACATCTATAAGGGACAACAACTATTTTGCAACTACCTTTTATTGACTACACTCTATTTTTTCACACCTTCTCTGCACACTCCCCCTGATTGCAAGAACTAAAAATGCCACTACCTACTCCCCCTGAGAGGTACCCACTAGCATCAGTCCATAACAAGAAATGAATCTTGAAATCTACTGGATTGATGCATAATGCATCTAATTGAAAGAAGGAGGGGCAATAACCCCTAAGTTCTTCCAGAGATACTCAAAAGTATCCTTAGGAAGAGCCTTAGTAAAGATATCTACAACTTGATCCTTAGTAGGAACATATTCTAACTTCACCTCATTCTCTGCAACCTTCTCTCTTAAAAAGTGACATTGGATTGAGATATGCTTTATCCTTGAATGCATTACCAAATTCTTTGAAATGTTAATAGCACTTGTATTATCAAAAAAATAGAAATAGGTTCATCATATGCCACTCTGATATCCTTCAAAGTTTTCTTCATCCACAGTACCTTTGTACAACATGATGTTACAATAATTTATTCTACGTTTGTAGTAGATAATGACACTGAATCTTTCTTATTGCTTAGCCAAGACACCAACCTATTGTGCTTATAGCACACACACCTCGTTCGGAATGGGGACCCTCTGTCTTTTGCCCTATTAGGTCATTTTTTTAGTGCCTCGTTTTGCATGTCCCCGTTTTGGTATCCGTAATGGTCAACATTTCTCTCAAGCCTCATCTTAGGTTGACCATGTATTGCCCCTCAAAATTTTCCAGGTCCTGAGGCTTCCTTAACAAAAACCTTTTGGTGGCATCCGTGGAGACTCCCAGGCCTAGACCGTCGGGATTCCCCTCTCGGGTTTCCTTGTTTGTTTTTCCTTTTTGGACGGCTTTCGATCTGCACCTCCCCAGCTTCTAGACCCCGGCTTTGGAATTTTTGTCTGGTGACTTTTATGAAAAGTGGCATTCCATTGCGCCCTTCGGGCCTGACCCTCCGAGTTTCCCTACTTGGGTCTCCTTCTGGTCTTTGCCATTTTGGATGGTCATCGACCAATGTCCTTCTTCCCTCCAGACCCCGATGCTTGCTTGGCCATGGGATTCCTACTTGACGAGTTTTTGGATGACATTTCCCTCATGTCACTCTAGACCTCAAGCTCCGGACTTCCTAACGTCATCCTTAATTTGAATCCACCAACCTCACCGGCCACCATACCTGCATTTATTAGGGACATTAATTATGATTAGGGGTATAAATATTGAGTCTAATATGTCATTTTCACATGTCAAGAATTCCAGAGAAGTGTATTTCCATCGCCCCTTTCATGCCTGAACCATCCCTTCGCCATTCTTTGAGGATCCAATAGCGTCGTTCATCGGGTTTGCGAGATATGTTTGTCGTCTGACAGCCTACTTCATCTTTTCATGATTTAATGTTTAAATGATGGACAAGAAGGCAAGAATTTGTGTGATTCTGATAGAGGGAACACCTTGCCACAAAACCCACGTGCTAAAAATACCAAGACATCCCTCTCGAGCTTAGAAAATCAAAATCGGAACCTAGTCTTCTTGTTGCTATTCTTTGAACTGAGCGACCGCACCCTTTGGGCCCGATACCTTCATCTACCGTGGCCTTTCAAACTTTATACTTAACAAAAATTTACCTCTAACGATGAAATGCCTTGCAAGTTCCAACATCCGAGACTTCGCCTTTAGATTATTGTTTCACCTTTGTTGTTTCAAACAACATTTTCACCTTGCCCATCCGGCTCTCAGACCTCGGCTTATCATTTGATGTGAGACCTTCAAATAGAGTGGGCACCTCCAAGCAACCCTCGGGTCTCGGTTTGCGGACTTTCATCCGCAGGCCGCTGCAATCATTCTGTTGTTTCAAATGCTCATCGAGTGACGGCCTCCCAGCTCCCGAGTGCTTTCCCGCCAAAAAAAATTTAACGAAAATATTTAAGTCCTCGCCTCCGTTGGACCCTACCCACCGAGATTTTTCCATTGGACTTCCCTTCTGTCTCGGCAGTCCCGAACAGCAAATACAAACCATCCTTCCGACCTCCAAGCCCCAGCATCCCAATCTCCGCCAAGTTTTAACAGATACAAGTGTAGGGAAAAATCTCTTCTCGGGTCCAGACTGTCGGGTGGCGGGTCCCGGACTTTAGTCCCCATTTCGCCATTTCTTATGGCTATCATGCAACGGCCTCCCAGCCCTCATGGCCCAAGCCCTCAAATGACCAAAAAATTCCTAAGGCATGGTTTCGCGGCCTTTGGTCTCTTGGGTTCCGGACTCCAGAACTCCTCCTCTAGAATGTAGTTTCTCCAATGTTATTTCAAACTACTAACACTTGACAACCTTCCCTCGGTTTGATCCCATATGCCTTAATGGTGACCTAAGTGACCTCCAATCTGAAAATGAATGATGACCCACATGCTAAAACGTGATCACTTTCCCCATGGACCCTTCATTATCCAAATCCAAGGTCGGGGGAAGTCATCCAGGTCTTCCTGCTCTGTTTTCCCTTCAGAATAGCATTCTGATAGGGGAAGTCCAGCCTCTGGGACCCAGGTCATCCATGTTCCTTCTAGAGAACCTTCAATGACAGATTCAGTTAAGTGTTAAGACATTTGAATGATATATTATTCGATCTAGCCTTGTTTTGCAGGGATTTGGCTAGCCATTTATGACATTATGCTAGATTGTACTTAACTTCGGCCTCTATGTGCAAGATATATGGAATTAGGTGTAGAAACCTTGGGGGTAGCCAAAGACAAAGGAAAGAGAACTACCAAATCTCCTCAAGGCAAGGAGGATAAAGACCAGATGAAGTAACAATTCCAAGGAGTGTCGTTGCACTCAAAGGTCACAACCAAGTGTAAGGACATCACTGACACAAATATTGGGCATGTCAATATTGATGAGTTCATACAAAGGGTTAGAATAAGCCCCAAAACAGATAATGCAAGACTCATCAGGAGTAGTGGAATAGCCAAGGCTGTGGGTTTCCCTCCCACCTTGATTTCCCATGAGTTGGTAATGGCCTACAAAGAGGCATATCAGCCAAAAACAAGGACTATTATCGACAGGGATGGAAACATCTTGGCCGACATGTCGCCATCAGGAATAACAAAAACCTTCCACATTCCTATCTTTGGAAAGATGGAGTTGCCTACTATTCAGGAGTGCAAAGAAATGTGGGATGAAGACCCCATAAGATGCAAGAAAATTATAAATCAGTATTGGCTAAAGGACAGATGGGGTAGCACTACAAAGGTTCCCCAAGAACTCTTTCATAGAAATGTTTTTGAAGACTACCATAATTTGATCACCATATTGAGTTCAATGATGGGCCTTCCTTATGCAGTGTATTTTCAAGAATGGATGGTATATTTCATCGAGCAAATTCTCCTTCGAAAGGACAATGCGTTCTATTAGGGAGGAATAATCAGTGACCGCTTTCATGATTAATTCATAAATGTCAAGAAGACATCCAAGTTCTACATGACCTCTTACCTGGTATACTCAATGGTCGATAAGAGGCATTATAATGGGTTATTCATAGTTCCAAACAAAGTGCCTGGTAGTGATCTCAAGGCTTTCAACAAGTACCCTCAACTACAGTTTAGGAATCTCAAAAAGGATTATTGCAGAGTAAATGATGCATTCATCATTTACATCATCAAGTTGCTTAGGGGAGATTTTGAGAGAAGGGTCTCCCACAGTGCTTGAGCGTTTCTAAAAAATTATGCCTTCCTATTTATCCACTACCCCAAGTTCACATACATCTGCGCCCAGGGCTTCTCAGAAAGGCCAAACAAGCTGCCCTAGTACCCTAATGACCAGATTATATTGTTGGAACTCTCTTGGTAGTTGTGCAACATTCACGCCGTTTTGAGTAGCAAGCATCTAGCAGCGATCCCTTATCCCCTTACACTCAGTCAGGGGATGTATGATCTTTATACTTCTCAATGCGCCTACAATTCAGAGAAGGAACTAGCGGAATATCACTTAAAATTCACATGGCTAGGCCACAAATGGACCCATACGGTCATGTCAGAAAAATGATTGGATAAGAGTATGCCCACCTCCACAATGTTGAGGATTTTTGGGCAAATTGTAAAGATGACCTTGAAGTGCGGCTAAGGCACTATATGCGGATGACCGCATACTTTATGAAAATGGTGAATTTTCTCCCAGTGCTCGATTAGCTTGAGGAAGATGAAAGCACTGTAATCAACCACAGGTACAACACCGTCACCAATCTACCACTGCCAATGATTGATTGGGATGAGTCAGAGGTTGATGACCTCGACATACTTACTAGGCCTATTGAGGCTTGAACGAAGGCATGGATTGATGAACAATTTGCTCAATTAAAGCAACAAAGGGTTGTCTTGACATTCAAGGGGCTCGAGAGTGAGCCAAGTGATTCAGGTGGTGGGTAGCTACTACATCAACAGGAGAAACATCTAAGTCACCTCCATTAGTTCGTTCAAAGAAGAGAAAGGAGATTGAAGAACAGCAGTCTAACCCAAAGGTGTACGCTAGGAAGGCCTCGGAGGGTGAACCTCCCAAGAAACACAAGTGAATGGGCAGCGTCACTAAAATGCCAGTAATCCAAGAAGATCCACTCCGTGAGGGAGAGGAGATGGAGGCAGAATAGCCGAAGTCTCCGCCTATTTCATCTATTGTCGCAACTAGTGTTGTTACCACCACTCCTATCCAACACGTAGTAGTTGCATACTCTCCGCCTACGGTGGACATTTCTATCCATATTGCTTCTACTTCTCCCATCCCACAGGTAGTATCGGTTGATTCTTCCTCCGCCACTACCTCACCCATTTCTTCATCTTCCATGTCTCCTTCCTTTCCTCTTCCCACTACCACCGCTGCAACCACAATGCCTACACTCAGAATCCTTCATGAAATACATCCAAAATGTACCCTTCGAGCTCTAAAAAATGTTTGCAAATCCTGCAGTACAAGCTGCGATGGCTCAGGAAATAATTAGCACTCCAGTTCCTCCTCCTCATACCAAGCCGCCAACAATGGAAGCCACCATGCAAATTTCTGAGGAGTTGGATCACCGACAACAAGTGGAATCAGCTAAGAGATTGGAAAAGGAGGCATTTGATTATCATGAGCACCCAATATACGAGCATTGAGTAATCGATGAGGTTGCTTATGAGTACTCTAGTGATGAGAGCGAAGATGCAAAGATAATTGAAGAGATAGTTGATCCTAAGCTTGATGCTGAGTGGGCTAGGCAACTCAAGGAAATTGAAGACAAGGAGGCTGAAAAATAGCCGATTGGTGAAGAAGAGGTTGTTTTCATGAGGACAAAGGGTGATAAGTCTCTAATGAAAGAATAGGACCATGCACCTAGGCATGATGAAGGGGTGTTTCCTCATGAAGGGCAGGAAGGTAAGGATGAAGATAAGTCTAAAGGAGAGATTAAAAACTATGAGAATCTATAGATTGAGCAGCCCGAGGAGCATGGGTATGATGGAGAAAGGGATACTGAAAAAGAAGGCAACCCTGATGAGGGCTTACCTACCAATTCCCCTATCAAGCTCATAGTGTTCGTACAATACTCCGATGAGGAGGAGGATACGAGGACAAGGCGAGAGGCCCTCATTGAAAAGGCAATTGAAGTCCAAGAAGAAGAAAAGGGGGATCAATAAGAGTCACCCAGGGGAAAGTCTTCAATGCTTAATTAGTTGTAGAGATAGCTAGAAAAGAGGGCTCCCACTCCAAAGGACCCAAAGGCAAGACTAGAGGCTATATTGGCTCGAGCCCAGATCAGCACCAGGAAGGAGCGAAAGTCAAAAATCAGGTCAAAGGTAACGATGGATGCCTCTGGATCCAAGGCAGTAAAAATAGCTACGCCAATGGTGGGAGAACAAGGAATAAGTTATAACCTATCCACCATCGACTTGGGAGTGGACACCAGGGAGAAGAAGTTTGATCATCTCTAGGAATCAATCGCCACAGTGGTGCATCTCATTCAGTAGGACAAAATTTTGAAGGAGGAGCCTAAGTCATAGGTGGCTGATTTGACAACCTATATCCAACAATGATCATCCATAGAGGAACAACCAACCACATCCTCGGCCCCACCATAGTTGCTATCAAGAGAGTATATTAACAAGCTAGAGAAGAGAAAGAACTTGGGAAAGACCACAAAAAATTGGTCCCGATAGGTCTTGGATATTGGAATACAGGCATCAATCTTGTTGTTAGAACAATGAACAAGTTCTTAGAATTGAAAATGTCTCTTGAAGGTATGAGGAGAATCTGCATTGAGTTCCCAAAGATGTATGGGGCTGCTTACCCAAAAAATGAGGCTATCCTCAGTGAAATTTGGGAAAAGGAATTTTCCTCCAAAGATGATGACCATTGGTTGATGGATGTGTGGAAATGAGACTTCGATCATCAGAAGGAAAGGTTGGAGCAGGTACTTGAGTAGGTAAATCCAGATGTTGAGTGGGCCAAGGAAGCCAGAGAATATTGCTTTTGATACATGAAGCTGATGACAGGGTATGAAGTGCCTACTGTCAAGATCAATCCAAAAAGTATAAAGCCTCACTTCCGAAAGAGGATGGAAGACGAGATGTCGACAAAAATTACTATAGATTTTATGAGCTTTATTGCCCAAGCTTTCGCCCAATCTAAGCTATTCAAAGACAACATTTCCAAGTATGAGGAGGACTGGGAGAAGCTTGTTAACAATTCCAAAAAGTGGAGCTACCAAGTGCTGAGATCTGACATCATTGAGGTTGACAAGCTCCAATCGGTGATCTTGAAATTCATGGAGTATGCAATTTTAAAGAAGCAAGAGGGCAACCCTATTATTGATGAAGAATTTATAAAGGAATAGTTGCAACAAAGAGCAATCAGAAAAAGGACAAAAATGCTATAGTGCTACCACTAGAAGACAAAACAAGGATATGGACAAAATGTATTTCAAAAATGTAATATATTGGGGAGTAGGTAAAGCCCTAGTCTACAGTGAATTGTGGCCACACAAATGTAAATCAATCTTGGCCACATGTTCTATTTTGGGACAATATAAATAGGGGGTCTCTCATTTTCAAGGAGAGTTGAGTTGTTGTAAACACATGCTGCAGAAATTGCAATAGAAATACATTGATTTTGGTGCATTTCTAGATTTCTTCTCATGTTTCATGATTCTTCTCTCATAGTTGGATGATTTAGTTAAATTTACTTTGTTTTTGTAGTTTCCTTTCAGTTAGCTCTGGTAAATTTAGTGATGTTGTTTCTTGGTTATGAAGATTTATGTTGTGTAGATGCCCTCCTTGTCCATACTTTTGGTTATTTGTTGCTGGTAGATGGCTATGTAAAGTTAGTCTGGACCTAGATTTGAAGCTACTTTTAAATTTTTATCTTTGTTCATGCATATGTATGGTGAATGAATGGTAAAATATCAGTAGTCCTTAGAAGATAGCACAAATTTCATGAGATTGTGAGATTTCTAGTTAAGTGAAATTTTGTTCTAAGGAATATTTCCACAGTAGAGACCTACATGATCACTGTTCATTGGTATTTGCAGGTCCAGGAACCCTCTCTCTTCCCTGCCCTTTTTCCTTATTTTTTTCTTTTTGAGAATTGACCTATGCTAAGGTTCATTGCACATTGTAAAGCCAAATATCAAGTTAGAAATGGAGTTCAAAATTGTTGTTTGAACCTGCAGCAAATATACAGTAAATTCCTCACCTCAAAAACTCCATTTGCAGATCTGATTCCCCTTCTAGCTTAACTCACTAAGTCTTCCCTGTGATTATCAGCAAGATCACAACAAACATCAACTAAGGTATCCTATGCAAGTTATGACCTAGCACCTGAGAGACCTTGGGGTTATTTTCAACAACTTGTTGTATATTTCCTATCAAGAGAGGTGATGCACCTGTGCATTACCTGTGTTGAAAAAGTGTGCAAAAACACCCATCAACACAACCTATTTCCAAGAAATAACACACCACCACTTGTACTTTTTTTTTCATCCACACAACCTACCCAATCCTCATCTGTATAAGCATTAAGAGATAAATCACTATCCTTTGGATACCACAAGGCATGTTCCAGAGTGCCCTTCAAGTATTTGAATATTCTCTTCACTACTACCACATGTGACTCTTTGTGATATTTTTTAAATCTAACCATAAGACAAATTGTGTGCATGATATTTGGTCTAGTAGCAGTTAGATACAATAGTCTTCCAATCATTTATCTATACTTTCTTTGATCATCCTTAGGAGATTATTCATTCTTACTCAGCTTGCAACTAGTAACCACAGGAGTACATACCATTTTAGAGTATTCCATTATGAACTTGAACATTTTCTTGACATAATTGATTGTGAAATGAATATACATTTCTCAATCTGGTTGATTTGTAGTCCAAGGAATAAATTCATCTCCCTGAACATTAACATTTCAAACTCTTTATGCATCTCTTCTATAAATTTATTTCACATACTTTCATTTCCTACAAAGATTATATCATCAATATACACAACCACAATCAAGATTTGATCTTTTTCAACCTTAAAGTAAATATTTCTATCTACAATACCTTAAAGTAAATATTTCTATCTATGATACCGTTATTAAATCCTTGTTGTAAAAAGTACCTATCCAATCTTACATACCAAGCTCTAAGAGCTTGCTCGAGTACATATATAATTCCTTCTTCAATTTGTAGACCATATTAAGATCATTTGATAATTGAAACCCTTCCAGTTGTTCAATATATAATTTGTCTTCCAATTCACCATTCAAGAATGAAAACTTCACATCCATCTAATAAACTTTGAAATCTTGATGTGCTACAAAATCCAAAAAAAAACTAATAGCTTCCATTCTTTCCACTAGAGACAAATTCTCTTCAAAGTCTATTCCTTCTACTTATGAGTAGCATTTACACACAATTTTTGCCTTGTTCCTAACAACTTCTCCACTCTCATTCATTTTGTTTTGGAATAACCACTTAGTTTCAATCAGATTCTTATTTTTTGGTGTTGGGAAAAGTTCCCAAGTTTTATTTTTCTCAATCTACATCAATTCTTCTTCCATAGCCTTGATCCAAAATTCATCTTTGCATACCCCAATCACTATTTTAGGTTCAAATTTGGAAAGTAAACACAAGTTTACTTGTTCTTTTGTCATAACATCTTTTTTTCTTGTCAATGCACCTCTAATTTTTTCACCAATGATTTGAACTTCAGAATGATTCTTTTGCACATACTTAGGGGTCTTAGGGATCCTTTTCGAAGCTTCTTCCTCTTCAACCTACACCTCTTTTTTCTTAACTTCATCCTTCTCTTCTTCTATGCAAGAGGGTTCATATGATTCTTATACATCTATTAGTATTAAGATTTTATGTAAGTCTTCATCCACTTGACATTTTCACTTTCAAAATTCCTTTTCATCCTCTTGTTGTAGCACCGGTAAGCTTTGATTTTTTGTAGAATATCCAAGGAATATTCCTTCATCAGATCTAGCATCAAAATTTACTAAGTTTTCTTCATCTCTTTTGATATATAATTTTCTTCCAAACACTCTAAAATATTTGACAATAGGATTCATTCCATACCATAACTCATAGGGTGTCTTTGAACTATTTTTCCTTGTGTCTGCTCTGTTGAGTATATAGACTATAGTATGAATTTCTTTACTCTAGTAGAATTCTGATAGATTTGCTTCCTTCATTATTGTCCTTGTTTCTTTCTAAATAGTCCTATTCTTTCTTTTAACCACTCCATTTTTTTGAGGATTCCTAGGAGATGAAAAATACCTCTTTATTCCTTGAATTTCACAAAAAATATTAAACTCATTGGAGGTGAATTTTCCACCTTTGTCATGTCTCAAACATTTGATTCTCATATCCATTTCATTCTCAACCATAGCTTTGATTGCCTTAAACTTATCTAGAGATTTTGATTTTACTTTGAGAAAAGTAACCCAAGTCATTCTAGATTAATCATCAATTAATAACATGAAATACTTGTCACCTTGATAACTTCTTGTTCTAGTAGGTCCACAAAGGTCTATATGCACCAACTCCAAAGGAGCGATAGTAGATTGTTTTTTGACTTTGAAACTCTGTCTAGCTTGCTTCCCATCTTGACATTCCTTACAAACAACATTGATAGGCTTTGTAATCATTAGCAGATCTCTTATTGTTAGAATTGAATTGATCCTCACTAAGCTATCAAAATTGATGTGACACATTCTTCTAGGCCATAGACAACTTTCATTAATTTGAGTCATAAAACATAAAGCATTAGTACACTTAAGCTTATAAACATTTCCATATGTCCTTCTTGCATCAAGCAGAGTTCTAGAACCTTTTCTAATCTCACGACCACCATCCTGAAATACAATATTATATCCTTTTCTACACATTTCTCCTACACTTAGAAGACCATATCGGAGCCCCTTAACATAAATAACATCATTTGTATTATGTTTTCCATCAAAACTAATTGAACCCTTTTCCACATATCTTAGTAGAGTATCATCACCAAATTTAACAAGACCTCCTTCAAACTTTTCAAGTTTAACAAACTTAATTTTATCACCTATCATGTGGTTTGAGCATCCACTATCAACAATCTAGTAGTTTTTTTCCTCTCTAACATGAAAAGCAGTCACCATAGTTCCATTATGACCTTCCAAAGCAACTTCCTTCATACATCTCTCAGAGTTAGTAGAATTAGTTCCAATATTTAGAGCCATGAAAAATAATTCATTATTCTCATCATTAGGGTAATCAAATTCATCATCAGATATATTGGCATCTTCTTTAACATAATAACTTCTCTTAATTGATTTTCCTTTATTCTCCTTAAATCTGTCATTTGAAGCTTTGACTAGACATCTTGAAGCATAATGACATATCTTTCCACAATTAAAAAATTTAAAAGGTAACTTACCTCTATATTTTCCAGTGCCCTTTTTCAATTGCCTCACAAATTTTTCTTCTATCTCATCAAACTCATTTGGATCAAATTCCTCATTCTTCTCTACTTTTCCAACTTTAAAAGTAGTCTCTTTTCTTGAATCACTTGGACCAAAATCTCTTAATTCAAAATTAGTTAAAGTACCAAACAATTGATCTCTAGAATAATGATCGAAATTTTGAGCTTCTTCAATATCATAAACCTTATGACTATAAGCTTTAGGAAGATTTCTTAATACCTTCTTTACCACCTCATCTTCTTCAAGTTTTCCTCCAAAGCCTCTAATGTAATTAACAACTTCGTCCACTCTATGCATGTAGCCTATAATATCATCATCTTTTATCATCCTTAGGGTCTCAAATTTAGTCTTTAGATTTTGCATCTTTGCTTGCTTGACTTTATCATCTCCTTCATAGATATTTTCTAAATTTTTCCAAATATCACCAGCACTTTTAAGACTCGTAACTTTCAAAAGTTATAAATTAGAAAGACCACTCAAAAGAGCATACCTTTCTTTTCCATTATTCTCATATTCCTTGATCTCATCATTAGTACTTAGACCATTTCTAAGAATTATATATCTAGTTTCAACAAACTTCCAAACTCCAAATCCTAGAGAAATAATAAAACCTTGTTGGATTTTGTGGTTGTGTTGCTGATATGTAGTTGTCATTGATGTCAACACTATTAGCATTGATGTTTTGAAGGCTATATATGTCGAGGATATTGAGAAAATTATATTAAATATGTTGAAGACTGCCTGTGAATATGTGAAGTTTAGTGTGATGAAAAGTTTAGTATGTTGGTATTCAGAAGTTGTGGATTAAAGGGTTTTTTTCTGAGCCTATCTATTTTATCCTCCAGAAGTTTCAGAGGTGTGCATCAAGATTGGAGAAAGTTGTGAGTTTTTGTGTTCATGCAGTTATTTCGTTATTGTAGCTAATGTTTCTAGAAGAAGATAATGTAATTCTAGTAATTTGAGTTGTTGTGTATGCCCATGTGATATTTTTTGATGTTTCTAGATTGTGCTATATCCTTGTTGCACATCCGTGTTGACCGGTGTGATCGTGATCTAAGATTTTTCCTTTGTAAGTTTAGGTTTTCATGTTCTTGGTAGACATGGTGGTTGTAGTTTGTTGTGGATCCTTGTGGATTAAATTTTGAATGTTTGGCACATTCAATTATGTCTATTTAGGTCTTCATTATGTTGTGACTGACTTTGGTTGGTGTGCATTGAGATTTGTTCATGAATTCGGTTGATAGTTTGTATTCATTTATTCTTTTATCTTTGGCCTACAAAGTTGTTGATGTAATTCCATGAAGGGGATATATAAGAGAAAAAAATTCTTCGATTTGAAGTGAGTGTGAAGTGTGTAATGCAAATTGTGTGAGTGCTATGTGCAAGTAGAGATCAGATCATTCGATTGTAGAGTAGAGTGTGAAGAAGTTTGAGAAAAGTATGAAGAAGTGTTTTTGTGCCTAACCGAAACTGTCATCAAGCTTTTGAAGAAGCTACTTTCTCAGTTCAATCTCTTCAGATGGACTTAATCTAATTTTTTTTATGTAAGACAATGTGTTTTCTCTAAGCAGTGAGCTCTAGGTAGTGTGCCTGAATGCATGCACTTTCCTTATTCATTTTCTTTATACTTTTAACATGGTATAACTTGTGGGTTAACCTCCACCGTAGCTTTTCCCCTAACAGGGTTTCCACGCAAAAAATATTGGTGTCATGTGTGTTTCTAATATGTTGTTGATTTATTCTTTCACTGATATTTATCAAATCTGAGATTAAAGGTTAATAGGTTAAAAAAAATTAATTTATGTGACAGCTAATTCAATCCCCTCCATCCTCTCAGTTGTCAAACCTTGTTTTACCAACAGTTGGTATCCGAGTAGGTTCCTCTGAAGAATTTTAATAGTTTGATGTGATCTAAGATGGCATCATACAAGAAGGATAGTCCTAGATTTGATGGAACAAACTACTCTCTGTGGAAGGCTAGAATGGAGTGTCATTTGAAGTGCATTGGTGACCCCTTCTGGAAGATTACAAAGAATAGATATGTTATTCCTCATAATGGTCCCTCTACTCTTGATGAGATCAAAGAAGCTAAAACTAATATTAGGGCTATAGAAGCATTATTCAGTGCTCTAACAAATTCAAAGATGAAAAATGTGATGGATCTGAAAACAACATATGAAATCTGGAAGAAGCTGGAAACATTGTACGAAGGAGATGCACAAGTGAAATTTTCTAAGCTACAAAGTCTCAAAGGCAAGTGGGAAAACTTGAATATGAGTGAAGATGAAAAAATTATTTCTTTCATGTAAAAAGTGAATGAACTAGTGATGGGTATTAGATGTGTCAGTGGAATCTTGGATGAAGAAGAGATTGTAGCTAAAGTGCTCAGATCATTGCCTAATTCTTACAAAACGAAATCTCATGCTATTGAAGAGTTCAGGATAGTAACAAATGTGATAAGAGATGTTATTTGGTAAGCTTGCTACCTTTGAATTGAGTGAATTTGGTGAATCTACTCCTAAAATAGAATTTGCATTTAAGGCTACTGTATCTGGAAGAAACCAACAGAGATATGATCCGAGAGAAAGTTCCAGAAAGACATTCAAGTATGAAGATGAGATGAAATAGATTGAAGATGGAGAAAGAGAGTTAGAAGAGTTGGAAGCATTGATTGTGAAAAGAGAATCCAGAGGTCAAGGTAAGTATAAAGTAAAATTTCCTATTAAATGTTTCTCTTGCAATAAGATAGGTCATTTTGCATCAAGGTGTCCTGAAAGAGTTCCTAGGTTCAAACCTGAAAGAGCCTAGATTTCAAAATAAATGTTATTATGCTGAAGAAGGTGTTACTGATGATGAATCTGATAAAGAAAATGGAAATGAATATGGATGGGTATTCATTTCTATAAAGGAAAATGGTCTGGTGTCCACTGAATCTAGTAGTGATAAGAATATTGAGAAAGCTCTTGCAGCCAGAATTGAAGAAAAGGATGAGTGGGTGACTGACAGCAAATGCTCACATCATATGACTAGTGACAAAATCAAGTTTCTAAGATTGGAGAAATATGATAATGGTGTTGTAAGATTTAGAGACAACAATGCTGGTGTGATTTGTGGTAGAGGCACTATTTCTCTTGGTGGTAAATATAATACTGATGATGTCCTTTATGTAGAAGGATTGAAGCATAATTTGTTGAGTGTTGGATAGATGGTTGACAAGGGATACAATCTTCAGTTTAAAGATGGAAAAAGTAGGATACTGGGAAGTTCTAGAAATACAATTGCTTCAGGTACAAAGATAAGAGGTAAAAAATTTCACCTAAGTGTTGCTAGTGAAAGTTGTTTAATTTCTCAAATTGATGTAAGATGGTTATGGCAAGGAGGTTGTGTTATGTGAATTTTGATAACATTGTCAAAGTAAGCTCCACTCAAGTAGTTAGAGATCTTCCAAAGCTAGTGAAGCCTACCAACACCATATGCAAGGAATGTCAGATGGGAAAGAAGACTAGAATTTATTTTCAAAGAAAACAACATCACTCTAATGGAGTACTAGAGTTGGTGCATACTAATCTATGTGGTCCCTCCAGAATCCAAAGACTACAAGGAGAAAGGTACTTTATGTTTCTTATTGATGATTACTCTAGGATGATATGGGTTGCTTTCTTGAGAGAAAAACATGAAGCATTAGAAAAGTTCAAAATTTTCAGAGCTATGGCCAACTATGAGACAGGTTTAAAGATTAAATGCTTAAGTTCAGACAAAGGTGGTGAGTTCACTTCTCAGGAGTTCAATTATTTTTGTGAAGAGCATGGAATCAAAAGATAGTTATCTGCTCCTTGAACTCCTCAACAAAAAACAGTAGTTGAGAGAAAGAACAGAACAATTCTAGATGTTGCTAGAACTATGATGTTGGAAGGTAATGTTCCTCATATCTATTGGAGAGAAGTTGTGAGCATTGCTTTGTATACTATCAATTGAGTAAATTTCAATGGTAATTCAGGAATATTTCTAGGTTACTCTATTAAGAGCAAGGTCTTTCAGTGCTATAATAGAAGATTGAGGAAAATGGTTGAAAGTGCAAATGTCAGAGTTGATGAGGACATTGCTAGATCATCCAGATATTGTGGATATGATTCAAATAACCAACATGATAGTATTGATAATGGAAAGAATGATCAAACACAAAATCAAGTTCAAATTGTTCTGGTGAATCCAGAGAATCGAGAAGGAGAAGCTAGTGGAAGTGCAAAAGAAAGAATAGAAGAACCAAAAGTTCGGGAGAATCCCAAAGTTCTGAGGTATGTAAGCTAAATCATTTTGAAAATCAGATTATAGGAGATAAGAACAAAGGTGTGCAAACTAGAAGAATAATTGCAAAAGAGTATTGTCTGATTTCCAAGACTAAGCCCAACAATGTCAATGAAGCATGTAAAGTTGAATATTGGATGGAAGAAATGAAGGAAGAACTTATGCAGATAGAGAAAAATGATACATGGATTCTTGTTCCCATACCTTAGGATAAAAATGTAATTGGAACCAAATGGGTCTTTCAGAATAAGCTGAATGAACAAGGTGAAGTGGTCGAAAATAAAGCAAGACTGTTATGTAAAGGGTACTCATAGATGCAAGGTATTGATTTTGAAGAAACCTTTGCCCCTGTTGCTAGAATTGAAGTTGTAAGATTGTTTCTCACTTATGCTTCTTTTAAGAACTGCAAAGTCTATCAAATGGATGTAAAGTCAACATTTATAAATGGCGAACTAGAAGAAGAAGTATATGTTGAGAAAACGGATGGATTTCAATTGACTGATAAGGGAGATATGGTTTTTCAGTTGAAGAAAGCACTGTATGGACTCAAGCAAGCCCCTAGAGCCTAGTATGCTAGACTGGATAAATACTTGTTGAAGCTTGGATTTAATAAAGGTACTATCGACAATAATCTATATTTTAAGATGGATCAGGATAAAGAGTTGATTATTGAAGTATTTGTTGATGACATAATTTTTGAAGGTAATTATGACTTATGTATGAATTTTGTTGATGAAATGAAAAATGATTTTGAGATGTCAATGAATGGAGTGCTGAAATTATTTTTGGGATTGAAAATTACTCAATTAGATAATGGAATCTTTATATCTTAGTCCAAATATGTAAGAGAGTTACTGAAAAAGTTTGGCATGGAAGACTCAAAGCCAACTGGTAAACCATGGTAACTAGATGCAAGTTAACACAGAATGATGATTCTCCTAAGGAAAATAAAACAATATACAGGTCAATGATCGGTGGATTACTTTATTTAACTCATACTAGACTAGACATCATGAATTTTGTATGCATGGTTGCTAGATATCAAGTTGATCCAAAGGAATCCCATGTGACTGTTGTAAAGAGAATTTTCAGATACTTGAAAGGGATAGTTGATTTTGGTCTTTGGTATCCTAAAGATGATGATCTTACTTTGAGTGCCTTTACTAATGCTAATTGGGCAGGAGATGTGGATGACAAGAAAATTACTAGTGGTGGTGCCTTCTTCTTGGGGAAGAAGTTGGTGTCTTGGTTAAGTAAAAAGCAAAATTCCATTTCCTTATCTACTGTTGAGGTAGAATATATTATTTCTGCAAACAATTGTACTCAAGTAATATGGATGAAGTAGATGTTGAGAGATATTAGAATTGAGTATGATGAGCCTATTGCTATATTTTGTGATAATTCAAGTGCCATAAATATTTTAAAGAATTTGGTGCTGCATTCAAAAACAGAACATATATCTATCAAATCTCACTTTTTGAGAGACAAAGTGAGTGATAAAGAAGTTAGACTGGAGTATGTGCCTACTAAGGAACATATTGCGGACCTCTTCACTGAGTTGTTTCCCAAGGATAATTTTGAGTATCTCAAAGAGAAGTTAGGGGTGATTTCCCCTCCTAATCATAACTAAGATGCAAGTCTTTGCATCAGTCCTTTCATTAATAGTCATATCTTAATCCGGATTGATGCTGTGGTGGTTGCTACTCAGGGGGAGTAGTCAGATGATTCAAATATATGGTTCAGAACTTGTGTACCTTTTCCATTGATGTCAAAGGGGGAGAAGAGTAATGTGAAAAACTTTGTAAGAACTAAGGGGGAGAAGAGTAATGCGAAAAACTATGGAAGAGCCAAAAGTAAGGGGGAGAAGAATAGTATGAGAAGAGCAATGTATAAAGATGGTATTTTTCACATCATGTGTTGCCATCAATGCCAAAGGGGGATATTGTTGGATGTTGTGGTAATTTTTCTGATATGTGGTTGTCATTGATGTCAACACTATTAGCATTGATGTCCTGAAGGCTATATATGTCGAGGATATTAAGAAAATTATATTAAATATGTTGAAGACTTCCTATGAAGCTGTGAAGTTCAGTGTGATGAAAAGTTCAGTATGTTGGTATTCAAAATTTGTGGATTAAAGGGTTTGTTTCTGAGCCTATCTAGTTTATCCTCTAAAAGTTTCAGAGGTGTGCATCAAGATTGGAGCAAGTTGTGATTTTATATTTTCTTGCAACTATTATGTTACTGTAGCTGGTGTTTCTAGAAGAAGAGAACGTAATTCTAGTCATTTGAGTTGTTGTCTATGCTTCGGTGATGTTTTTTGATGTTTCTAGATCATGATCTATCTTTGTTGCCCATCCACATTGATCGGTGTGATCGTGATCGGTGATTTTTCCTATGTGATCGGGTTTTCATGTTCTTGGCCGACATGGTGGTTGTAGCGTGTTGTGAATCCTCATGGATTAAATTTTGAATGTTTGGTACATTTGAGGATCTTGATTTAGGTCTTCACTATGTTGTGACTAACTTGGATTGGTGTGCATTGATATTTATTCATGAATTGGGCCAACAATTTGTATTCATTTATTCTTTTATCTTTAGCCAACATAGTTATTGATGTAATTCCATGAAGCAGATATATAAGAGTAATTTTTTCTTTAGTTTCAAGTGAGTGTGAAGTTTTTAATGTGAATTTTGTGAGTGTTATGTGTGAATAGAGATCAGATCATTTGATTGCAAAGCAGAGTGTGAAGAAGTTTGAGCAAAGTATGAAGAACTGTTTTTGTGCCTAATTGAAACTATCATCAGGCTTTTATAGAAGCTACTTTCTTAGTTCAATCTCTTCACATGGATTTAATTTGAAAGTTGTATCTAAGACAGTGTGTTTCTCTGAGTAGTGAGCTCTAGGCAGTGTGCCTAAATCCATGTGCATTCCTTATTCATTTTATTAATACTTTTAACAAGGTATAACTTGTGGATTAACCTCCACTATGGTTTTTCCCCTACTAGGGTTTCCACACAAAAAATCTTGGTGTCATGTGTGTTTCTGGTGTGTTGTTGATTTATGTTTTCACTGTTATTTATCATATCTAATATTAAAGGTTAATAAGGTTAAAAAAAATTAATTTATGTGACAATTGATTCACCCACCCCTCTCAGTTATCTATCCTTGTTTTTCCAACAAACCTTCCATCTTGGTCTTCCAAAATACATAATCAAATCCATCAAATAGAGGATCCTCCTTCTTGTGTGTCATCCCAGATCTACCTCAAGCAATGAATCTTTCTTCTAAGGAACCTTGTTTTGATACCAATTGTTGAATGCACAAGATAACTAAGGGGGGGAGTGAACCAATTGTACATTAAAACATCAAACCCTCATTAATATTCATATTTTCATTAATCTTTAAACCCTTAAAAACCATTAAAACCTTATCATGCATTAGCAGAATATAAACATGAGAAACAATAATGAAAACGCATCCAAGTACATGAGAACACTAGATTTATGTGGAAACCCCAAGAAGGGAAAAACCACGATGAGGATTATCCAACAATATAAAGTAATTGCAACATTGAATATAATAGACTCACTGCTAGAGGGCTCACTACCCAAAATAAAAAAGGGCTCACTACCAATGGCTCACTTCTAGATTAGAGAAAAAAAGAATAATATTTTTACAATGATAAATCCATCTCAAAGCAATAGAAAATTTCCACCACTACTTCACCAGAACATTCAAACTCTCTTTATAGAATGTAGACACATTTTTCTCACTACTTCTAGTAGTCTTGGTCATTAAGGCTCACACTGCACTTCGCACTTTCGCACTTCACATCATAATTCACATCAACAAATTTATACTCACATCCTCCATCAACTCAACACACATATATTCCATCTTCAACCTGGAAAATAATCTACAAGGTCGGCTATGCACTTCAAATGTGTAAATTCAAATTAATTCGGAAGCAAAGAATTCTTGAGGTGGAGAGGAATGGAATAAAACCACATCACACCTTAACTTGGACCTAAATCCACTCATACATCCCATGCCACGCTTCCATAAAGATAGAAGCAAATCCACAATCGGTGTAAACACCCAAGTTCGGTCGAGCCTGTGTAAACAATATTAAAACTTTGAGTACACACTTCACCAAATTAAAGATGAATTGCAGACCATGCACACCACTTAAACACAATCTATAATATTCCATGAACACCCTAAAATTCAACAAATTACTTTGAAACAATTTTCTCTTAAATAAAACATTCATCATATACCCCCAATTAACCTTATATGTACTGTAACACTGAATCAAACCTTGCAGAGCACCAAAATTTGAAAAACTCAAACCGGAGATAGATATGAGCATTGTAAGCACACTCTCAGATCTATAAGACTAGAAACCATACTGCAGACAAATACAGAGAAAAACAATTTCTCCCAGACAACATTGCTTTCATAGTTCACACACTAGTGAGCACAACTTTCTCTACACAATGATCCAAAACCTAAAAAATCAAGATATAACACCTCTTATCAACATATCAAAACTACATAACTAGATCTTCAATACATAAGAAATGTGGAGCAAAATACTAAACACTACTCTACTACACTAAACACTCTTTACAACAATATTTCCTCTTCTATTCAAATTTTCTCAAAAGAACTTGGAAGCTAAGCACCAAAAACATCATCTCATCATCTACAACAGCTCCTTATCACAACCAAATCAACTACAATACAACAACTCAACCACACACATCCTTATCAAGGCAACATTAGAGGTTGACATCAGTGAGACTACTAATGACAACGTAATGCAACAAATCAAAGCATCTCAAAGGTTGACATCTATGCAACAACATAGATCTGTTGACATCAATGACAACACAAAATTACAACACTATTTAGTCTTGTATATAATCTCAACTGCTGGTTGATATCAAACACAATCTATAAATATAACTTTCATCCATCTCATTTTATCCTCCAAAAAATTGTATACTTTGTGATCATCATATCTAAGTGCTTTGTCCTAAATGTTGGTGTAAATAAATTCTTGTACCTAGTTAATTCATTACTAGGGGACTTATTTACATGTTAAGTTTACTTGGGTCCTAGGAATCTTTCTAGAAGGTGTTATTTGTCATTAGTTGTTATCTTATCTTTTGACTTGTGGCACATGTGAACCTAGGTAAGTGTGATAAGTTGTCTCATATCATATGATTAAAACACTTGTCATAATTTTATGATATCTTATTTCTCACCTTGGCTATATAACCAAGTGGTTTCTACTACATTGTACACACATCATACCATTGAATCATATTTATATTGATAAAAATATAGTTTATTCTTGTCATATTGATCTTCTCTCTTTGTGCTTTCCATTTGGCCTCTAGTTCTTGGGTGGCTATCTCCATAGCCAATTCTAACATGGTATCAGAGCAGGTCAGGTGCCATTGGATAGTATTTTTTTGAAGAGATTTGATAAATCTTGAAAAGTTGATTATGCTATTCTCTTGTGTTAAATTAAGATTAAATCTATCAGATTAAACTCAGAATGATGAATCTTATAATTATGAAGTTGATTTAAAAATAAATCTAAATGTATGTATTATGAGTTCTAAGTCTTAATTTCTCTTATTGATTGTCAATCCTCAGTTTGTAGAACATATATTTATTTCGATGTCTTCAAATGAAGATTGAACAATATTAAGTATCAAAATGGGAGACATCCCATGAGTGGACATGTCTCCACAAAGTGGAGACACGTCCGCTCATGGGACATGTCCCATTGTTTTTATCATTCCGTCTTAACTAACTACCCGATTATCAATCGGTGTTAGTTACTTTGACAATAGGATATATCTATAAGTTCAATCTGAAATTTAACATACACAAATAAATAAATAATGATGTTCGATCTAGAAGTGATCATCGGAATTTATACTTGAATGGGATTCAATGAAGAATATGCAAGTCAATAATCTGCAAGTAATAATCTCTAATTGCAAATTGAACACATATACTTGGATGTAGTGATTTTGATATAAATGATGATGTTGAATAAATTCAATCATCATTTATCTCTGACCAAAGCTACTTTAATTCAACATCTTGCATCGTATGATTTGTAGAATCAGGAAAACTTGATAGAAATACCAGATTTGGGGGTTCCTCTTTTTGTCTCTTTATTGTAGGTTTAAATCAGAGCTTGCTAGTGTAAATTTAAGCTCATCATTGAGTTCAAAAGGTTTGAGATAGTCATTTTTTCCTTTTATTTCATCCAAATCAGACATATGAGGCCAAATCTATGAGGGTTTGAAGCTGAAGAGTGGTTGCCAAATCCATAAGGTAGTTGCATTTTTGGAGAATTTTGGGTCAAATCTGACCCTGTCGTCATGTCTAGAAGGGACAAAAACCCTAAGATCGACTGCCAATTCATCGAATTTGGAGCAATTGTCCGCTGAGGCAAAAAACTCCTAGGGATTTGTATGACCCCCAAGTCGTCATAAATGCACACCATACCATCGTAAAAAAATAAAAAATAAAAATTGTAGGTCTGAAAAATTTAGAAGTGAAAAATATTTATTAAAATTTTTGGATTTGTAGATAAATTATTTTTTAATTTTTTAATATAAAAATCAAAATCAAAAAGTCTTATTTATATTTCAGTTTTATTTGAAAAGTCTTTTCAAAGAGGTACAAGTCCACAAACCTGCCCCCGTACCTTGCACATCCACAGAGTTCTACACCTATCAAAAATCGCCACTTGTGGGCATCCATTCACCCACGTGGGCCCTCTCTCAACGGCGGTCAAACAATTTCATCCGACCAATAGAAATTAAAAAATCCGGCATCTTCAATAAAACTCAGCGAATAAAAATTCCATGACGACATCTATAGCAAATAATCTGAACCAAATTCTCTTGACTACCGGCGTTAAAGATTGCTTAGAATATTCTCTTTGACCTCGAGGACCAACGGCAACGGTGATGGCTAAACAACCATCAAATTTAATTGAGTGACTTTCTAATGTCAGCCTGTGTCAGCACCACATCAACACTCCAAAAAATATTTCCCCCCCTCACCGTTTGCATTTTAATTTTGGAAGGAAAACTTTGAAGGCTCATAACTTGCTCATTTTGACTCCTATTTCTGAGAAAAAAAAAAATTATTATTTGGGCCATTTTTTTGCACTTTACACGTTAGTGCAATCATATTATGGTTTTGGTGAGAAATTATAGATTCTCATAGGTTTTGTCGCTTCATCCTCATTTTGGAAACTTCAGGGGCTCATATTTTGCTCCTACGATAACATTTTTGGGTGAAATTTTTTTTGAAAGTGCATATTTTTTCATGTAGTTTCTAGTGGTGTAATTAGTTGGATCTCATCTACTATAAAAAAAAAATTACTTTGAGCCTATGGCCTATTTTTGGCATTTGCATGTACCAAGATCAAGACCACTTTGTTGTTTTTGGCAAGTGACACCTATAAACACAATAAATATACAATGCCAAAAATTAGATATTGCTTGGGGGGGTTTCATGATTGAGTAATTTGGGGGGGTAATCTTGTAGTGGTTGATTGCACTCTTTTGCTTGGTTTGTGTTCTTTCAATGGGGAAATCACAAATTGAACTCCTAACTCCACATAATTATGCTACTATCTCATGGGAAAATATCTAATAGGTCATCTAAAGGAAACTATTTCTCAACCTACTAATGCTAAAGAATTGGCAATATGGGAGATTGATCGTGAGAAAATACTTGGATTTATATGTTCATTAGTCTCATTTGATTTATGATTTCATGTTGAATCATGCAAAACACTTAAAGAGGCTTGGGAGGCTTTTGAAAACTTGTATGGTAAAACAAATAAGATTAAGGGATATCAGATTGATAATGATTTGATGAATCTTGATCCAAAAATTTTTGACCACATCCAAGACTACATATCTAAAGTTAAGCAACTAAGAACACAGTTGAAAGAATGCAACATCGATAAAGAGGATTTATAGTTGATTTTGAATGTGTTATCCAAGCTTCGTCCTGAGTATTCAGTATTTGTTTCTAGCTTTCATACCCATCGACTTTCTATGGGAGCATCATATGTTGATCCTAATTTTGATGACTTTGTAAATCTCCTAATACAAGAGGAAGCTCTGTTAATGAACATAATTCTAATCAAGTCTTCCAAGTCACAAGAATTATTGGCTAGTGAGTCTAAGGTACAGAAAGAATCAAGGAATCTTGATAAGAATCAAAAGAAGAAAAAGAACAAGCCACATAAAGAATAAAAATTCTCACCCTCAAAAGGAGAATCATCTATGAAGGAGAGGCCTACTTGTGCATATTAAAACAAGGATGGACATGAAGAACATTATTGTTATAAGAAGGATATTGATGAGTTGAAAAAACCTCTAAAAAAGAATCACATTGATTTTCCTTCTAGAATGTCTAAATCACCTCCTTCTTCTTCAAAGAAGTCTAAAAAGGAAAAAGGTCAAGCCGGTTTGGCTTCTACATCAAAATATAAAAGAAATTCTCTTTGTGCTCTTTCAATTCATGGATCAAGGAGATGGCTTCTAGATTTAGGAGCATCTCATCATATGGCATCTTCGTAGTCTATATTCTCTTCTTTTCAGCCTTGCACTATGCCTCCTATCTTGATGGGAAACAATACATACATGAGTGTAATTGGGAAGGGATCTTTCTTTTTTGGGGCAACACTTTCCAGGATGTTTTGTGTGTTCCTCATTTGATGAACAATCTTCTTTTCATATATCAGATTACATGGTGGAGATGGGAGGACTACGAAGTTTACTCTTGATTCAATCATCATTCGAGACTTGGAGAGTTAAGAGATCATTGCTATTGGGATGGATGATCATTCATCTCGGTTGTATACCTTTGCATATTTTTATTTTGATGATGAAATTTTTCCTTCGGTTGTTGATCACACTTCTATTTTGAACCATGATTCAGATGAGACATTTGGCTTCTTAAACTCGGGAGTTCTCACATCATATCCAATTTTTGAGTCATGCATTGCATCTCCTCCATCTACTATTGCAATTGATGATGCTTGTATTGCTATAGATATGGCTTCTTGTGATTTAGTGCAACATAATCCTTATTGTCTTTCAGATTTCGCTATGTTTGATGACTTCTTGACAGGTATTTCAGACTTTTTTGTGGAGTCTCATCTTGCAGATTTGGGAGATTTCAGTGGTGGCATTCATCTTCTCTTTGATGGAGATGATCCTTCTTCAATTGTCATGAGGGAACACTTTGACCCTCTTGTTAATTCTCTACATGATCATTCTTTGCAATTTGATGTGAGTGTAGATACTTTTGGAAAGCATTTGGAAGAGGCTTCTTTGTCTTTAAATGGGATATCTTTCGCTTTGGATCATGTTCTACATTCATCTCTACTAGATTCTAGATTGTCCTCTTCAGCAATGTGACCTAGAACGCCTGTTTGGAGTCTGTTAAATTTTGGCATCGACATGGAGATACTTGAGAATGCTTCAGAAACATCATACACTATCCATCTTCATGACATCCTACATACATTCTTGGTTTTGTTTCTTCCTAAGGGGAGAAATGTTGTTCAGTGAGATTGGATCATTTTCAGCATTCAATGTCGAGCTTCTACCATCATTGTAGGAGACTCAACATTGAGGGGGTGTTGCATTGTCTCTCTTCTTCTTCTCTCTTATGGAGGGCCCTTTTTCCTCACATGGGGTTTTGGCCTTCTCATTCTTCATTGAGAGAATTTCCTTTTTGTATTTCATCTCTTTTGGGGAGGAGTTTTGTCCCATTGGGTTTTCTCCTTTTCTCCGTTTGTGAGAGATTTATTTTGCATATGTACATGGGTACCTAACATGGCCTAGTATCTGGAACCCATTCTTGCATCTTTGTGTTATTTTCATAATAGTCTACTACTCCCTAAGTTACACTTAAGGGGGGTGTTGGTGTAAATAAAGTCTTGTACCTAGTTAATTCATTACTAGGGGACTTATTTACATGTTAAGTTTACTTAGGTCCTAGGAATATTTCTAGAAGGTGTTAGTTGTCATTAGTTGTTATCTTATCTTTTGACTTGTAACATATGTGAACCTAGGTAAGTGTGATAAGTTGTCTCATGTCATATGATTAAGACACTTGTCATAATCTTATGACATCTTGTATCTCACCTTGGCTATATAACCAAGGGGTTTCTTATTGAATCATATTTGCATTGATAAGAATATAGTTTATTCTTGTCATATTGATCTTCTCTTTTTTTGTTTTCCATTTGGCCTCTAGTTCTTGGGTGGCTATCTTCGTAGCCAATTCTAACACTAAATTCCAAGAGCAGCTACACTACTATTATTCAAGGTGCAATTAAAAAGCAATGGAGCTAAACAAGGTTATTTTATAAGGTTGATAATGCAAGTTTTTTTTTTGTTTATGCATGCAATTTCCTTAAGATTTATTGAGTGATTTTTATTTGAATGTGATTTATTATTACTTTAATTTTACTAATACACATTTTGGTACACCTAGTGGGACCCACATCCAGGATATTTAAAAAAAATTGTAATTTTCTATAGATTTTTAGAAGTTATAGGGCGAAACGATGCAAGTGACTGGTATTTTGGCATAATCGATTGGCCTTTCAACATGGATAATTCAAAAAATGGTGCCTTTGATCCTACAAACAATTCAAAATTTTGATGTTTTCAATGCAATTGATCAAAATTTCATCACAATTGATTGGGGTTTCACCACATTTGATTCGCGATTCATTGTATTTTATTAAAAAAATAGTTTTTTTTTCAAGGATTTGGTTTTATTTGTTCGTTTCTCATTTCATTTTAATCTCTATTTTTTGTTTAACCTATTCTTTGCTAACTTTTGACTACATATTACCCTTGGACATTTAATTAATCATTCTACTATCTTTTTTCTATTTTTCTGGAAGAAATTCTTTCTTTCTTGTAGTTTAACATATTTGATTTAAGTTCGACACAATTGATTAGTGTAACGTCATATTTAATTGGGGTTCAAGAAGGAGGAGGATCAATGTAAAGAGTGTGATCCCAACTATGAGTATCATACTCCTTTGCAGGGACATAATCATCCTTCTTAGTGGGAACACAAAAACTAGCCTTCTTAACAAAAGCATGATTATATTCCTCAACAAAGGCAAGATCATCTTCCTTAATAGGAGCATGATCATTTTCCTTAGCAAGAGGACAACCAAATTTCTTGATAGAGGTATATGAAATAATTGGAATGCTTGGGTGGATAGGGTCTACTTTGTACTCCCTGATAAAGGATTCGGTAAAGTCCAAGGACCCCCAATCATCGCTAAGACATGTGTTCAATTCAAAAGAAAGATTAGAAGTGGAAGGGGTGGACTTAGGGTTCTCTAGTTTGGGACAATCTTCCTCAGGGACATCCATCTCAAGAGTAGCCTTTAGAATAGGAACCACTAGAATAGATGTCAATGCATTAGAAGAAAAAAGGAATAATTTTCTTAAGAGTAGAAGCAAATGAGGCTTGACCAACAATTTCCATTTCACAAAGGTGATTAGCATCAAGGTCGACCTTGATTGTGACTACTTCATTATTAGTAACATTATTTATAGAATGATGCAAAGTAGAAGTGACTACTCCCAAAGAATGAATCTAGGATTTTCCCAAGAGGATGTTGTAAGGCAATGGTCCTCACATAACATATACCAAGGTGGTTATTGTAACGGGTCCTAAACTCAAAGGCAAGATTATCATAACTAAGGTGAAGGGAAATTTGGTACATCTCAGTAAGAGAAAAACATGTAGTACTATGCCATAAAGAAGAATTAGACATAGTTCATATCCCACCATTAATCCTTAGAGGAAATTTCATGCAATTTAAGATCTTTTAGGATTAACCAGTTTCAACAACAAGCATTAATCAAACTCAACAAACAAAATCATTTAACATGAAAGATGGAACATAAGACATGAACACAAATATTTATGTGGGGAAAACCCTTTCAAGTAAAAAACCCCATGTTATTCCTTGCATAACCACCCCATCTTTTGCCTTGGTCAAAATGGGTCCCCCTTTGTTTTTTAATCTTTTGTTGATTTTCAAACAAAGTTTGGAGTCATTTGCTTCCAACACTTTGTTTTATTTTGGTTTAGTTTGTCAAAATCGGAGCCGGAACCAAATCGGGTTCTGAATCTTCTTTCAAAACTCATTAAGTCCCCTATCCCGACAGTCTTTCTTTTGACCTTTTCGCTTTGTCTTTATCGGAGTTGGAGCCGGAGTGGGCGTTAAGTTGGTGTTTATTGAAAATTGCAAAATCAATATCCATCCTATCTCCGCCTCTGCTTTTTCAACTTTTGTTTTAGTCTATGTCCTTTTGTTAAGTTTTGTTATGTCGGTCTTTTATTTCACCTTTTGTGTTTGGTTTCGTTTTGTGCTTTGTTGGTAGACCGGGACCCAGAACAGGAATGAAGTTAGGAAATTTCTTAAGTTTTCGAATCAGTTTCCATTCCGATTCTACCCCCGCCGTTTTCTTGGTCGTTGACTTTTGATTGAAGTCACACTGTAGTGAAGTGTTTGTTCTTCTCCAGTTCCGACTCTGCTTAACTACATTTAATGCATTAATGATAGCTAGTATGCGTAGGTAAGAGCTCTGATTTCACCTTCATTAAGGATTAAATGCATTATTATTATCGTTGTTAAAAATTGAAGAGTGAAATAGAGCCTAGTGGAGTTCATTTGAGTGAATCGATTGAAGGAGGAGAAGATAGTTGTTTGTGAATCAATTTAGGGAAGGTTAGCCAGGTTTTGCATTCAAGGTAGGGTTCCTATTTTCATTTCTTTTATTTGCTTTCGTGTTTTCTATTTGTGTTTGTTTGATTTAGATCTTCGTGCGGGTTCGCTTTCTCGATGGGATCGTGTGTTTTCGTTTCTTTTTTTGTTTGTTTGTTGTTCTTGATTTTGTTTTGTCCTTGCGTTTCTAGTTTTATAGTGAGTTAGGGCACTGTCACTTTCATGTTTTGTCATGATCATGTCGTGCTGCGTTAGGTTTTAAATGCATAGGTTTAATTAGGGTTTTCACAGTAAGGTAGATTAAATCTAAGTTTTACATTGAGTTAGGGTTAGTTGAATCTTGTTTTTACTTAGGGTTTTGTCATGCATTCAATCTGCTAAATTAGGAAGGGTTAAATCCGTGCCCTAGTTTTATCGTGTTTTCTAGGTTAGGGTTTTTATACATTTCTATGATCACATTTAAAATGATTAAAATATGATGCCCTAAAATACAATCATCCCCCATGGTCATATGAGTATAGTTTTTTATGATATATTTTAAGCCTTGTTTCATTTAATATGACCTTAGTTTTTAAATCATGAAATTATGCATTTAAAATTTATAAAATCTTTTGATGATGTCATGTTCAACATAGCCGGAAGCAGGATCAGAATTCATTTAGAGTTTTGGATATCTTTTTATGTTTAGTGTCAAATCCTTTTCCCATCCTATCTCCGACTTCGTGTATAGTAAGAAGGTCTACTTCACAAAAATGTTTACCGAGCGGAAGCAGAAGTGGAACCAAGACATAATATGAAAACATAAAGTTTGAAGGAAACTAGATCAATTTCCATTCCGGTTCCAGTTCTGATCACTATTTCACTTTCGACTCCGAGCCCGCTTCTTATTAGTAGAGTGACAGTAACAGTTTTTGCTCTGATCCCGACAGTATGTTAAAAGAAGATTATTTAAAGATGTTTGTTGTCTGGTTCCGCCTCCAATGAATGTTTGGAAGGTATGATTTTAGGAACAAATTTTGAGATGTTTTCATTTAAGGATCTAACTAAAGATTTTGTTGCAAGAAAACTAAGAGGATGTCGGGAACATCAAGTGAAGCTTCTCAAAGGAACCGGCCTGCAGGAACATCAAAGGTAGTACCTAAACCCAAGAAGATGAAGCCAGAAGAGTTGCCTTATACCCTCAGGTATAATCACAGGATTCCTGTTGTGAAAGTGAGCAAAGTAGAATCAGATTGGTCAGACATCACCGATACCAATTTGGGTCAATATAATTTTGAGGAGCTATATGCAGAAACCTTTGTGGAACGAGAGGATTTAACAAGAAGGACACAAAGAATTGTTGATTCCGGCTTGGCCCATATCACTGTGTTTCTTTTATCAATCCAGTGCCCAGAGTTGATCTTGACAGCAGCCAATGCCTATAATCCTGCTACCAGACAATGCATGGATTCATAAAACAATGTGATTATCGATCTCACTCCTCAAGCATTTCAAAATATATTTAATGTCCCGGATCCTAAGAACTTGGTGTAGTTGGATGAGGCAGAGGCCTTGGAGAAATATAGTAAGTTTAAAGAATCCAATAAATCTCATTTGAACAAAAAGTAGTTGAAGACGGAGAAGAAGTCTCTAACCAAGCTTGCAGACCAGCCAAAGAGGTATCATATTTAATAATGATGTTGTATAGAGTTTTTGGGAAGAGAGATACATTTCTTTTCAAGGAGTGGATGTTTCCTTTCATCCAAACAATTTTGCATGGCACCCATCAGTTTGATTGACCGATGATTGTGTCAAATATTATTCATGATCAACTGACCAACATAAGGGAGACTATGTTTCTTTATGACTTCTTACATTGTATATGCAGCAACAAGATTGGGTATCTTCCCAGGTTTAAACAGAGTAGGGATAATGGGAGTGTTGGATGGACAAAAGAAGGTATGGGAACACTATAACCAGCTGTCTCTGCAAGTTGCTGAGACTCAATTTAGAAGGGTTAATGATGCATTCATATATGTAGTCATTAACCAATTAAATGGAGATGCAGGGTACAGGTTGAGTCAAGAGGCTATGGCGTTCATTGTTGAATGGGGATGTTGGTACATTCAATACCCCAAGTTTACATATTTCAGGATAGCAAGTTTTGAAGGCCATCCACAATTGCTGCCAAGGTGTTGCAATAACAGAATAGTATTGATGGAGTTTGTATATCAGGCTCTTGGAGTTAATGCTCGGTTTGGAATAAAACATAAGACAGGATGTCACAAGTTCTCCATGAAGTTGGGTGAGTATAGTTGTCAGCATTTAGTAGGGGCAAAGGTGGTTTTTAGTGAGCTAATACAATTAAAGTTAGGCTTACATACAGCTCATAAGTATTTTGACCCAAAAGGGAAGATGCATGCCTTGTTTCCTTCTATATTTGACAAGTATTTCAATTTGTTAGAATATTTCTGGAGTGACCGATAAGATGAATATGACTTGAGGAAAAAGAATTATGAGAGTTTATCTGTCTCACTCATGGCAGAACTTGGAGTCAAAAATGACATTCCTGACACATTGGTGGATGATGGAGTTGTTTTGGATCCATCTTATGAAGATTTGAACATTGGAACTAAAAGCTTGGATCTGATTGATTGGAACAGTGAAGAAACTATTGACATAAAGCAAATAGGTAGAACAGTCTTGGATCGAAGTTTTCACTGGTTGATGTTAAGAACCAAAGCTCCTCAGGAACCAACTCCTAAAAAGGGGAAGGGGTATAAAAGACTCAAAAGAAAGAAACCTCCTAAAGAGCCTTTGGAGTTCTTTCCTCCAGACTTCGAAGAGATAGAACTTAAAGCAGCAAGTGATGAAGCAGAAATACAAGAAGGTGATGCTCAAGTTGGATCGGTTGTTTTAGCACCTACATTAGGTGAATCTTCCACACAAGTCCCACTTGCAAAGAAGCAGAGTGAAGAAGTTCAAAAGGGAGCTCTTCATAGTATGGCTGAAATTGGAAAGGGAAAAGAAGTGGAGAGGGAAATTCATGATGTTGGAACATATTTAGACGAGACTGTGTTAGAAAAGGATGTGAAAGAGAACATGCCTCTAGAGGAGGATGTTGAACAGGTAATGACAAAAGAGGAGCAATGGGAATTATTTGAAGAAGTTAGAAAGAATGCTAAGGCAAAATCTAAAGAAATAGAAAAGAAAAATTTAATGGGGGCCAAGACACAAACTGATTCCATATTACAATAGCAACAAATTGAAATTAAGGTAGCAGCTAATGAAGTAGAGAGACAGAAAAGGCAACAAGAACATGAACTCAAGGTCAAAGAAGAAAATGATAAGTTAGAGTTAATACAAAAGATTCATGACCTTGAGGAAGAGAAAGCAAGAATCCAGAGGGAGAAAGAAGTCTTGGTTGCCAAGTTAAAACTTGCTGAGGAAGCTCACCAAAAAGAAGAAGTAGAGAGATTAAGAAAGGAAAAAGATGTTGCAAAACTGATCCAAAAGCAATGAGAAGAAGAAGAAAATCTTAAGGCTTTAGAGGCAGAAAGACTAGAGGCTTTAGAGAAAGAGAAACTGGAAAAGGAAAGAATAGAGAAAGAAAAATTGGATAAGGAAAAGTTGGAAAAGGAAATAATAGAGAAGGAAAGATTGGAAAAGGAAAAAGTGGAGAGAGATCAATTGGAGGAATAGAGGTTGAAGAAAGAAGAAGACGATAAGAAGATACAGGGACAAAAAGATAGGGAAGAGGCTGAAAAGCTTGTGCAGATGCATGTGGTGTAAGAACAACAAGAGGAACCAAGGGTTGATTCTCAACCCCAAGAAAATGTGCAACCACCTTCTACTACTACTACTACTTCTTCTTCCACTATGATGACTACTACTCCATGTGCTCCCACTTGGGTAAAATTGGACTTGTAGAAGAGAACAGTAACACCTTCACAACCTCTCAATTAGGAGGATATGATGAAGGAGATTGAACAAGAGAGGCCTAAAAAGAAGGCAAAAATCCTACACTCCACCAAGCTCACGGACAAGGGAGAGATTGTTGTTGAGTGTGCCATATCAATGACAAAAAAGGAGGTAGGAGACATGCAGTTAACAGATTATCAATTGAGTGTTGTCAACTTGGGAAGGCCTACCAGAAATCAACAGATGAATCTAATTGATGTGGTAGCTTTGACAACCAAGTCAAGAATGTTAAAGGATAAGCAAAAGAAAGATGACCTTAAGGCTCAATTAGATCAATTGCATTCCTTTTTGAAAAGTGTCTCTTCTCCAATTTTGTTGAGCAAAAAGGAGGTAGATGATTTAGTGCAGGTAAGAGGCAAAGCGAAGATGTTAGACAGGTGGATTGACAAGATAAATCAAGAGGTAAGTGAAGTTTTGGTCAAAGGTTTTGAGGTTCACAAAAGGACATAAGAGTTGATAAGAGAAATGCATCTATATATTGAAGCAACGGAGAAACGGGAAGAGGAATATAAAGAGTATAGTCAGAAATTGGAGAAGGTTAGTACATTGCCTTTGACTACTCTTCTTGAAGAGTCAATACTCGAGGAAGATAATAAGGATTTTGTGGAGAAGACCTCTCGTATACTTCGATTCAGAACAGATTGCTTGTGCAAACATAGAAATGAGGTCCAAGATGTTGTTAATAATCTAACCGAACAGTTTGAAGAGTTGGAAGCAGTCATTGCTATCATAGTGGATGTCAATATACTAACAAAGGAAGGCCTGCCTTTGAGCCAAGTAAAAGAGAAATGGGATGAAAGGTTTAAAGGACTCATGTAGAAAGGAGATGATGATGAAGATTTGATGATAGATCGACTTATGGATGTCAAAGAAGAGATAAAGGCTACTAAAAGAGAATTGATAAAACTGAAGAATATGAGAGGGTTTGTTGCAGTAGAATTAGAGCGGATTAAATTTGAAGACAACTAAGTGGATGGGTCATAATCAGATGTATTACAACAATTCCTCACTAGTTATGATGAGTTTATTGTAGACCCAACTTCACATGCATAAATCTCTTGCATGCATGATTTTATTCTTCTTTGCATGTTGCATGCAGCACTAACAGTTTTGAGGCACATGACTTCCTTTTCTCTTCTATTTTCTATTCTCCAGTTTAACTGAATGTCTAATATAAGAACTCAAGATCAAATTGATTTGAGTTTCCAAGAGATTTTTAGTTCCTAAAAGGGTGGATGACTTAAAATAGAAGTGGAGTTCGAATTTTGTATATCTATAAATACCCTTTGGGTATCATATTGTAAGGGTCAGCTAATAGAGAATAAAATTGTCCTACCTGATATTAGGAGATAGAATTTTGTAGTGATTACAGAGATACATTGTACTTGATTTTTTACAATTAATAAAAATTACAGGTTTATGCAATATGGTGTTAGGATTGAGTTGTTTTATTTGATAAGGCTGATAAGTTATAATCTATCTGAATGCCAGTGATTGTGTTGAAGCATGAAAGTTTCTTATGTGATGAAAGTCATTAGAAGAAACCAGATTTAAGGATTATCTTGTTAGATTATCATTGAATTAAATTTATTTAAGTCTGTTGATGTATGACCTTGGCAATGAATGAATGTGTGTTCTTTTAAAAAAATATTTGAAGTAGTTGTGATAGGCGAATTAAAATAAGCACCTTAGATGCATACAATGGTATAGATTATTCTGTGAATTGTATCATGCTTTGGTTTTCTTGATCTGATTGGAAAACATTCATTGTTGAAGGTATATGTCTAGATGCTAGATAAGTTTTGTTCATGTTTACCGATTTACCCTTTAATCTATCTTTTTCTTTTGTTGGAAACCCCCTCTATTTACAAAAATAGTTGGTAGAATGAGTCATTGCTTGAATTCTTTTGTTACCAACACAGGCCCCTTGAACATTACAGTTGCATGGACCGATTGAGTGACACTAGACAGTTGAAAACCAACTACCAGGACCTTGGGAGTTAGGCCACTACATGTTGTCTTTCTTTTTCAAGAGAAATAGAGTAGAAATATTTTGTTTACACATTGTTTGTGTCATTTTCACCATCAACACCCCACTCCAAAAGCATAGACCCATTGTATTATTTAGCAACGAAATATACATAGTTACAATACAACTATAGGCTCTAAGCCTTTACATGGAGATTTAAATCTTGTTCCATCTGGAGAAAATCTTGCAGCATAACCCCTCTAAATTCAATCTCACATCTCTCTAATGCACTATGACATTATATAATTCACAAGAATAATAGGAGAACAATCGCTCTAACTTCCATACCAAACAAATGGCCACAAAAAACTTAACCATCACCTTCTACCACCATCGAAGTTCGATTGGAATATCAAAGGGACTCATTATTATGTCTTGCCAATATACACATCTACCTCCTATAAGAGTCCTTCAAAACCACTCACCACTACCAGCTAATGCCATACCCACTATACCGCTCCATCGCAATCATCTCCACCTAACCTTCACAAGATAGCTTGTTCACTGCTATCCTACAGGCTAGTTTCCCTACACTATCGTAGACCATCACTTGGACCATCATGGGATGGCAGGATCTATACCATAGCACCGCAAGTCATCTCATGGGCTACTATAGGGAGGTGGTATGGCTCGTACTACCACAACCCACATTTCCCTGCACTACTGCAAGCCAACTCTGATACCATCACGGGGTGGTAGGAAGGCCCTCGCTCTATCACTAGCATCTCCAACCACCGTCATGGGGTCGCAGGTTAGTATACCACCATACCGCCATCCTACTCATCTGACTATCACGAGACGATAGGATATGATTCCTCTTGCACTACCGCAAGCCTCATGAACAAGTTGGTGCGAGGTGGTGGGAAACAACTGTTTCCTGCAATTCGCAAGCCCTCTTTTAGACTCTTGTGATATTGTAGTGTATAAAACTAAACCTTAGCCAGGTGTTTCCATGTTTCAGAGAGTCTTAACCAGTAAGTTTGAGACACCTATTCTCAACATTCTCCCACTTGAAAAAAAACTTACTGGCTCCCAATCAATGCTCGAAGTCACTTGTATCATACAAGACACCTACAACAACATCCAAGATGTCCACCATCTCAAATAATAGTTCTAGCCATCCTCCAAAGGAAAGGAACGAGCCATGGTGTATATGCACCAATATAAACGACAAAAACATCAAATCTAACTAATAGCAAAGGCTACAAAATACTACCACCACTCCACTGTGCCCACAAGATATACATAAGCATCAACAACATCAACTTCAAAGCTTCCAACCTAAACACAACCATGAAGACATCCTCCAAAAAATAAGATAGAACATCAGCTAGAACAAAAACCAGAAAATTGACTGCTTCCATCCAACTTACCAACCCACATGACTAAAAATAGCACCCACAACAATTTCTATTCCATCCAATCACCCATACCTCAAAGGTAACCACATCAAAAAACTTATGCCACCTACATATCCAACCCATCAACTACAAATACAAGCTCCATGTGCCAACCAGTCAAAGAAGAGAAAATACATCCAAGAACTCACATTGCTTGGGTAATGTTGAATCTAAAAAGATCAATGGCATAAGAATTCTACCAATCACAACACATGGAAAGTGTAGCCATGTAGTACCAAGGACCATCCACAATGATCTGCAAATCCTCAAACCAACTGCTGCAAGAAACATCTCTCTCAACAATCTTCCATAGCTCTCTTATGTTCTCCACATCTGACAAAAGAAAGAGATACAAGAACCTCCATGTCATCACCCAAGTGACAACACATGACCACAAACTAGTGACCACCATAGATCCATATAGAAATCTCACATCTAAAGTCATATGAATCCAAACATACAGGAAGAAGAACCAAACTAAAGAGAAAAATCTGCAAATCATAAACATGTACCATGCCCTTCTACATACACATCTAAATGCCAACTATGTCAAGTATGTTATCCTCCACAACCCCCAGAGAAAACATATAACAATACCCAAAACCGTTCAACCTCAAGAGATCAAACACAACATATGTATCATGTAACTACATGGATGCAAGCTTCTCAAAGAAGATAAAACTACTCCATTTCTCATCTCAGGAAATCAGCCCATAAACCATCTCCTAATAGTCCTCATCAATAAATGATATCATAAACTAAAATGCACAAGGAGATAACCATGCTATCCATATCTCACAATGAATCCTCTAGAACTAACTACATAGCTCAAGATCCATATCTATGAAAGATAAAGCATATACACACATGCTAAACCATCCTCAAATGAGTCTCCATAATCAATCGCCATTAAACAACACAATCATATAAGAATCAAGGCATGAAACATAAACACATATAAAATGTATAATGGGAAAATACCCCTAAAATAATAAAATACCAAGTAGACCAAGAGTGAATTAGAATCTCACAAAATCATCAAGAATGATGGAAAGGTAGTTTTTGAGTTGGATGTGCCACTATTTTGTGACATACACAATGTCTTTCAGGTTTCATGTCTCTTGAGAGTGGTGGACAACAAATTGTAATCTCTTTTAAATTGCCACTATTATATGATGAGATGAAACAACATTTGAGACCTGAAAGAGTAATAGAAACAAGAGAGGAGAAGCTAAGGAACAAAGGTATCATCAAGCACTTAATAAAATTTGAAGATGCAACATGGGAAAGGTCATGTTGTGCTTGTTGCACAAACGCCCCATTCGGAATGGGGACCCTCTCTTCCCTCCTTTCGGACTGCCGCCCCTTTTTTTTGCTTTGCCTCATTTTGCGCATCCATTTTTGTGCCCTAATAGGTCAACTCACCCTTCAATGACACGTCTTAGGTTTGAATGAATTTGACCCTTTTGAAAATGTTAAGTCTAAAGTCAGTTCGGGTTTCCCTTGTCAGAATGCCCTTTTTGACGTCTACGGCCCCTTCCGGGCCTGGACCCTCAGGTTTCCTTCTCTAGATTTTCGTTGCGGGTTTGTTGTTGCTGGCGTCCGACGCCAAGCATCCTTCCGAAACTCGGACCCCAGACCCCAGATTTCCCCTTGCAGAATTCTGCTTACGCTTTTCCGTTTCTCACGAGTGTGGCTAGACATCTTTCCGACCGTCGGACTCCAGGCCGCCCGCTGCCGACTATGGGATTTGAACTCACCAACTTTCTGGCCGCCATACGAAGGAATTAATTGTTGCGTTAATGGCCATTTTGGCTACTTAAATGGATTTTTCAACTATCATTGTCAACCCACCGAGTGATAGAGAAATTTGTAGAGCTCTAAGGCATCCATCATTTTCAGCCCCACAGTCCGAGTTCTTTTCTCGACGTCCTCCATGCGGCCAACAACTTACTTCTTCGGGATCTTGAAGTATGCCCGCCGTCTGTGTGCCTTGTCTTTTATTTTGTGAAATTCTGAGTGTTAAAGCAATGTAAAATGTAAAATTGGGTTTAAAACTGGTAAATTGGTACCCTACCCTAAAAACCCATGTGTTAAAATATTAAAAATCAATTATTTGAGGCCTCAAAATTCAAACCGGAGCTTAACCTTGCCGCGGCTGTTCTTCAGAATAGTCACTGGCATCTCCTAGGCCCGGACCTTCCTGCGGCCATCCACAAAACTGCAAACTGAACTTCAAAAGAAAATTCATGTGGCCAAATTCGTTCTGGACCCTAGGATTCGAATTTCCCCTCGCGGGTCTCCGTTGTGTCCCCGCCGTTTTGAACGGCGAATTCAATGCGTCTTTCTGACCTTCAGGCCCCGACCGCATGAATTCCATGTCGAAACTTGCAGAAAATCAAAAAATTGACAAAAGAGAAGCCAACATCCTAAATCGATCTGGACTCCGCTATCTAAAAATCCGTCCTCGGGATTCCGTTTGGACTTCACTGCTCTAAACGACAATGTCTAGATGACTCTCCAACTCACGGGTCCCGACTATACACCCTCTGTTTCAAACATACCAAAATCTGAAGTGTCTCCGGACCCCGACCTCCAGAATTTCGTGTCGCTTTCGCTGTTTTGAACGGTCGTTTCGAAGCAACTTCCCGACTCCCGGACCCCGTTCCGCTTTTTACTGAAACCAAAATCTAAGCAAACATTTGAAGCCCAAGCCTCTTTCGGATCTCGATTTCTAGAATTTCGCTTCCGAAATTTCGTTCCACTGTCACCATTTTGAATAGCGAATTCAATGCAACTTTCTGACCTCTCGATCTCGACCTGTTGTTCACTGCCTGGCTTTCCTGAATCCTCAAACCGTCTCCGGAGATTGCCCTCCGGAATTCCGCACTCGGATTGCCGCCTCCATTTCGCCGTTATGAACGACTAAACTGCAATTGCTTCCCTATGACGGCGATTCGAGCTCCAGATTCTAGTGTCCAGAATTCCATGTCCTCTGCGCCGTTTCCAACGACTGTCCTGCAGCTGATGCCCAAACTCCCAAATGAAGGATCAAATGACCTCCAAATCCAAAATGGATTTCGACCCACTTGCTAAAATTATATCTTCCTGCACACCAACCCTCATTTGACCAAATCCAACACTGGGAAATGCCTTTGGGAGTTCCATGCCTAATCTACCCTTCCAAACAGCATTCTGCGAAGCGAACTCCGGCCTTGGGAACTCGAATTTCCTGCCTTGCTTTCTAATGATGTTTTATCAAATATTATGCGACTATTGATTATGAATAATGATTGCAGGGCTAGCTTTGATATGTAGGGACTTGTCCGGAGCCATTTTCCATGTTTAAATGTTACTGATTCACATCTTTTGTGCAGGATTTATGGAATCTGGCATAGAAACTTCTGGTGCTTCCAAGGAGAAGGGGAAGGGAATAGCCAAGAAACCTCAAGGCAAGGAAGATAAAGACCTAATGAACTATAAGTTTCAAGGGGTACCCTTAAAATCTAGAATCACCACTCTGTGGAGAGACGCCATGGATATGAACATCGGCCAGGTCGATGTCGATGAATTTATAGAGAGGGTCAGAGTGAATCCCAAGACTGAGAACACAAAGTTGATAAGGAGCAGCAAAATTGCCAAGGCTGTAGGCTTCTCGATGGCCTTGGCGGCCCCAGAGCTAGTGATGGAATGCGTTGAGGCATACCAACCTGAGACCCAAACATTAGAGGACCGGGATGGGAATATCATTGCAGACATGTCCCCATCAGGTATAACAGCAACTTTCCACATCCCTTCCTTTAAGAGCATGGAGACCCCCACCATGGAGGAATGCAAAGAATTGTGGGAATAGGATCCGCTGAGGTGCAAGAAGTTAATCAATCAATATTGGTTGAAGGACAAGCGAGGTAGTGTTGGAAAGCTCCCTTAGGAGCATTTTCATAGTGACTTCTTTGAGGATTACCATGACCTCATGACCTTGCTGAGCCGAGTAATGGGCCTTCCTGCTACGGCCTTCTTCCAGGAATGGATGTTCTATTTTTTGGAAAAGATTCTCTGCGGTGACGGTGTCGCCTTCTATTGGGGGGAGATAATCAGTGACTGCTTCCACGAATAGTTCACAACTGTGAAGAAGACCTCCAAGTTCTTCATGACTTCCTACCTAGTGTACTCCCTTGTGGACCAGTGACACTATCAGGGGTTAACTGTGGTGCCCAGTGAGGCATCAGGGGTAGAGCTCAAGCACTATGATAAGTACCCTCAACTACAGTTCCAAAATTTCAAGAAGGATTATTGCAAGGTGAATGATGCATTCATCACCCACATCATTCGATCCCTAGGAGGTAACTTTCAAAGAAGAGTTTCACACAGTGTTAGAGCCTCTATCGTGATGGCGTTGCCAAGGCATGTACAAGATTCATACCTCCTAGTGTGCGAGGTACTCAAAAGGGGAGTTGGTTGAATACCACTTTCAGTAGTATACAGCTCAGCCTCGAATGAACCCATACAAACACATCAGAAAGGCATTGGGACGGGAGTACGCCCACCTCCATAATGTGGAAGACTTTTGGGCCAATTCTAAAGATGATCTTGAAGTGCGGCTGCGACACTAGATGTGCACGATTGCTCTTTATGTGCGAAGAATAAATTTGTGCCCGATTCCTGACCAGTTTGAAGAGGATGAGGACACTGTCATAGATCTGGGATATGATGCGGTCGCCAACCTACTACTGCCTGCAATTGACTAGGATGAGCGATAACTTGATGACATCGACGTGCTCACTAAGCCCGTCGAGATCCGAACAAGGGCATGGATCGACCAACAGGTAGCCCAATTAAGGCAGCAAGGAGTCGCCTTGACATTCAAGGAACTAGAAAGTGAACCAAGTGGCTCCAATGGAGGGGTAGTTACTGTTGCAACTGGGGAGGCATCCAAAACCACACCATCAACCAAAACCAAGAAGAGAAAAGAGGCCAGTGAGCAGCAGCCCAAAGCAAAGGTTTATGCCCGCAAGGCATCACAGGGGCAAACCTTCCCAGAAGAAAAGGAAAACAACCAAGGGTATGGAGATGTCTGTGGCACCCAAAGGTCCACCCCATGGGACCAAGGGAGAAGGATTCAACTCGTCAAGGTCTCTGTCTACTACAATTACTGTAGTTGTTGTTGCCACCATCCCACATGCTTCGCTTCCCATTTCCGCTTCTTCCCCGCCTGCGGTGGACATCTCTGTCCACCTTGCTTCCACCTCTCCAATCATGTAGATTATTCTCATGGATTCGTCCTCTGCCATGACTTTGTTGATCTCCTCTTCCTCCATGTCTCCTTCCCTTCCCTTTGTTTGTGCTGCTATGATGCCTACCCTTAGTCTTTCAGAATCTTTTGTGAAATACATACAGAGCATGCGATCCGAGCTTTCGGGGATGCTCACTAATCCCGTGGTGCAATCTGCAATAGCTCAAACTATGGCCCATGCTCCAGCTCTCCCTCCACCTTCTGAACCACCAAGAATGGAGGCAAAAATGCAAATATCTGATGAGCTAGAGCGACGGTAGCTAGAGGCCACAAAGAGGCCAGAAGACGAAGAATTTGAATACCACGAGCATCCACTATTCGAGCATCGGGAGATAGACAAGGTAGCCTATGAGTCCTCCAGTGAGAGCGGTGAGGAACTGGACGCTGAAATAATAAGAGAAATGTATGACCCTGAGCTCAATGCAGAATGGGGCAAGCATCTTAAGGAGATCAAGGATAAGGAGGTCGAGGATTGGCTTACACGAGAGGAGGAAATGGCTGCTCTAGAGACTGAAGGAAGCAAGTCTCTGACTGAGGGGCATGGACAAACCCTAGAACATGATGAGGAGGCATCCCTCCATGAAGATGAGCAGGAGGAAAAGCCTGAGGAGCATGAACAAGGTCAAGATGAAGAAGAAAAGGGTGTTGGAACAAAGGATCCCTCCAATGAGCAGTTGCGTGCCAAGTCTCCCGTTAAGTATGTAATGCTTAAACAAGACTCTGATGAGGATAAGGGGGATATAGAAATTGAGAAGAAGGCTCTTGTTGTCAAATCCACTGAACTAGAGAAGGAGGACAGCAGGAATCAAAGTGAACCACCCAGGGAAGAGCCCAAAATGCCCGATAGGCTAGAAAGACAGTTGAAACAAAAGACCCCCACCTTGAAAGACCCTAAGGCAAGGCTGGAAGCCATTCTGGCCAGAGCCCAAATAAGTATCAAGAAAGAGAAGAAACTGAAGATCAGATCAAATATGACTATGGATCCCTCACGATCTAGGGCGGTGCAAATAGCTACACCGATGGTTGGAGAACAAGGAATAACTTATAATTTCTCCACCATCAACTTGGGAGTGGCCACAAAGGAACAAAAGGTTGATCACCTTTAGGAATTGGTCGCCACGGTGGTGCATCTTATCCAATAGGATAAGATCTCCAAGGAGGAACTCAAAGCACAAGTGGCTGATCTTACGGCCTATATTCAACATTGATCATCCCCAAATGAGCAGCCCACGACGTCATCCTCGCTGCCTTAGCTACTGTCCTAGGAATAGATCAATAAATTAGAAAAGAGAAGGAACCTGGACAGGACTACGGAAAACTAGTTTCGACAGGTCTTGGACATGGGGAACACGAGTATCAACTTGGTTGTCCGCACAATAAATAAGTTCTTGGAGGTACAAAGAACCCTTAAGGGCACAAGGTAGATCTATGAGGAGTTCCTGAGGAAATACAGAGCAGCCTACCCAAAGATTGAGGCCATACTCGAATTTCCAAGCGATGTCTAGGAGAAGGACCTTGCCCTCAAAGATGATGATCACTGGCTAGTGGATACTTGGAGGCGAGATTTCGATCACCGGAAGAAGAGGCTAGAGCATATCCTAGAACGTATAGCATCGGATATCAAATGGACCAGGGAGTTAAGAGAAGAATGCACTCGGTACCTCAAGTCAATGATAGAGTAGGAGCTACCTGCTGCTGAAATAAATCCAGAGAGCATAAAGCCACACTTTTTGAAGGGCATGGAAGATGGGATGTCAGTTGAAATCACCACATAATTCATCGGTTTTGCTGCCCAAGCCTTCGCATAGTCAAAACTTTTTAGAGATAATGCTGCCAAATATGATGATGACTAGAAAAACCTCGTCAGTAATTCTCGGGAATGGAGCTACCAAGTGCTGCGATCTGATATCATGGAAGTAGCTAAGCTCCAGTCGATGATCTTGAACTTTGTGGAGTATGCAACGTTGAAGAAACGCGAAGGCTACCCTATCATCGATGATGAATTCCTCAAGGAATAGCTGCAGCAAAGGGCAAACAGCAAAAGGACGAAATTGCTATAGTGTTGCCACTAGATGACAAAATAGGGAAAAGACAAGAAAAGTCTTATAAATGAAATGTATTTGGGGGTAGGTGAAACCCTAGTGTAAAGTGAATCTTGGCCACACAATAGAATCAAATCTTGGCAACTCATTTTTCTTTTTGAAAACTATAAATAGGTCTCTCCTCTCATTTTAAGAGAGTTGAGTTGTTGTAAAGGCATGCTACAGAAATTATAATAGAAAATACAATCATTTCTTGGTGTATTTCTGGGTTTCTCTACATGTTTCATGATTCTTCTCCCTTTAGTTAGAACTTTGCTTCAAGTTACTTTGCTGCTCTGGTTTCCTTAGTTAGTTGTAGTGCATTTAGTACATTGTCTTTGGTTTTCAAGATTCATGTTGTGTGTATGCTTTCCTTGTCCATAATTTTGGTCACTTGCTACTGGTAAATGACTGTGTAAAGTTAGTCTGGACTATAATTTCATAGCTGCTCATTGAACTTTGTCTTTGTTCACATTACATGGCAAATGAATGATGAATATTTGTAGTCCCTAGAAGATAGCATAGATTTCATGACATTGTGAGAATTCAGATTAAGTGAAATTATGTTTAAGGAAATTGTCCACATCAGGAACCTCCATGATCACTGTTCATCGATAGTTGCAGGTCCATGAACCATCCTTCTTCCTCACCCTTTTTCATTTTTTTTAGAAACAAATTGTGTTAAGGTTCATTGCACATTGTAAAGTCAAATCTGACGAAACAATGGATTCCCAGACTGTTGTCCAAACCTACAACGAAGTGCAGTAATTTACTATTCAAAGAACTCCATTCATTGACCCGATTCTCCCATAGCTTTAAACCACGTAAGACCACCTTGTGATTCTAGCAAAATCACATCAAACAACTGAATTATTCCAAGCATCATCATGACCTGACATCCGATAGACCTTGGGATATTGTTCTACAATTTTATTGTGAAAGATTGTCTTTCAAGAGAGGTGATGCACCTATGCATCGCCTGTGTTGTGAAGTACATAAAAATACTATCAACAGAACTAGCGCTAGAAGGAGGGCCAAAGGGTAAAGCTAGATCGAATTGGATCATTCTCCCCTGAGATATTTCATCGAGTCTTGAGGTCTACACCAAACAAGGGAGAGTTTCAAAAATTACAGCCCCTTGTTCGAGCTAAGAAAGTTAAACAACGGGAGCCATCCATCATCGATTCCACAAAGCAGCCCACTACTCTTTCACCTCTGTCTCCTTCATCTTCACTGGCAGCACCAACTTCCGCTCATCCAATCCATACAACATCCCAAGTTACCTCTTCATCTCGGTTGAACGTTGTTATTCAACCAAACATAGTCACCAGCCCTGTTGCTGTAAGGAAACTCAGGTGCGGAAACAGCTTCCTACTCTAATCTCTTAAGGAAAGTATGGTGCAAATTCATTTTAAACCTTTACAATTTCAGATTCGTTAATCTACTTAACAATGATATTGCAGCAATATACCATACATACAGAAAATGAAGAATGACACAATGATTTACCTTGGGGAAAACCTTTCGGTAAAAAACCCTAGCACTCCAAAACCTGCACAATGTATTATCTTCAACACAATGGTTACAATACACTTGCCATGCAAGTTCTTTCAGGAGATTTCCAACACTTGAAGACAAAATGCGGCAGCATCAAAATGTTCCAACAATACACTCACATCACACATCTTCGCAACCCTAAAAAATGCTTATATCATTCGCTTCCCTTTCTAGGGCAACTTCCAAAGATAACTGTATTAGGGTTTTACCATTCTCTGAGAAAATAGGGCTTATATCGTGAAAGAGTGTACAGTACTCAACTTTATCAGTTGCCACATGTCTTCACCCATCATTGAATCTTCCAGACATAGCTCTTACGTGTCATAGGAATCCGTCATAACCGTTTCAGCCATGATCTCCTTACACACAATTCAAGATGCTGACACATCAAGTGGAGTGACACATCAACATGCCAACTAGACATGTACACTCACACTTAATTACATTATTTGCAAGAAAAATATTTTACAAAACAAATAATAAGAATAGGAATTATCCAAGGTTGAGACACCTTATTCCTAATAGTTGCTGCCCCGTTAGTTGTTGTCATCTCGTCATAGTTATAGACCAATCTAACGTAGCCACCTCCACCACCTTTCCCAATGGCGTGGCTAGGTAATAACCCATCTCCTCTTACCTTCAACCTCTACCATGATATGCCAAAGAATCTTGAGAATTTTTGCACGAAGTTCAACTCCCGGGATCCATAGAGGACAGCCGAGGAGCATGTCAAGATTTTTGAAATTGCTCTAAAGACTATGCAGATCATATATGAAAATGTGGCTTATAGGTTTTTCCCCTACTCCTTACGGGAGGAGGCATTCTACTGGTACGTCGATTTTCCAGTAGGAACTATCAACACATGGGTTCTTCTGAAGAATGCATTTCTACAGAAGTTCAAGACACCAGTCAGCCCCACAGATTCATATCGACACTTCATGTCAGTTCAAAGGGAGATCAATGAACCAATCAGTTCCTTCAATGATCACTTCCACAGAGTGTACACTTGGCTTCAAGCCCCGTACATTTTCAACGATGTTGTTGTCCTGCCCGTTTACTATGCACCTTTGGACAATCTCACTTCAGCCCTGGTGAAAAGAATGAGACCACCACTAGCTAGGTTGATCAATGCATATGCAGAAGCCATCATCACCAGCACGAATTTGGGAGAGAACATATCTGGTCCGCTGCCTTCTCTCAGGCAAATCGCGCATCCAGCGTAGATTCGGGGACTCACGTAGGCCTTGCAACATAAGACACCCTTGCTGAATCCAGTGCCACAGTTACCTCTGGTTTCGCATCCTAGGTAGCCAATGAACTAGGCATATCTGGTACCTCATTACCTACTGCCTCAGCAATAATAGTCACATCCTCAACAATCCCAGGTGCCTATGTACCTTCAAGTAGCAGAATTCCCACCTGCTCATCAGAACCAGCCGGTGTTCCTTCAGAACGCCGCACCACAATCGAACAACACCGAAAGGGATAGAATCAACGAGCTCACATAAATGATCAAGAAGATATCAACTGAAATGACATACCTAAGGAATCAGAACAACCAACTACAGGCATCACAAAAGAGCATCCAGGCTAACCTTAATAGGGAAAACCGCGATCAACGTGAAATTCAGGACAATCAGGATGCTAGCAATTTGTTGGGGTAGAACTATGACATGAATCATAATTCACACCAGAACTCCGATAGAAGGCCCTTCCAGAGCCAAAACCGGATGTGGAATACATGCCCCAACAATGGTGGCATTCCCACGCCTCTCAATCAGCCCAACAGCAACAACAATGAAAACCCCGCAAGCGGAGTGTACTTGGCATTCAATATTTATCTAGTTGGTTTTGCATTCACAAAACAAGTCACCATTCTAAACTGGATTGTCCGAAATTCCAAACTGCCACCGAGATTTTCTAGGTGGAAGTTCATAATGCAGTCGACAATTAAAGGTGCAGGGACATTGTCTCATCCAATCCATACGATTCTTCGGTGTTGGTGCTAAACTAGGCTCCCTTCCCAAGGGCGGAATGCAACACCCCCAAACTGGAGAATGTTGATTCGAACAATAACAATATGACGAGAGAGGTAAGTTATGAAAGTCCTTTAGTTCAGCTCTTCGATTCAATAGATAATGGTCCCAAAGATGATGAAGAAGAACCTATGGAGGATGAAGTCCAAATGCTTCACCAATGAACCACCCCTTACAACCTGAAAAATAGACAAGCTGGTGGTCATGCTGAAGGTCCTTTTACCACCTCCACTCCGCCAAACAATTTCAGCACCCCTCCTGATCCGAATGCAAATAATAACCCGGGATTTCCCCATACACCCATGTGGTACCTCAGTAGGAATAAATAGCAAATCAGTGGCCAAAGCCAAGTCACCACCTCCTCCCAAAATGTGTCTTGTGATCAAGAAATTGAACAAATGGGGGAGTGTATTGTTGAGGAGTTCAAAAGGGTAAAGCTGAGTGTGTCGACGTTTGAACTTCTAAAGGTACTTGTCGTCAAGAATGCCTTTTTCAGAATGATAAATGGGACTCCACCACAGGGGTCAACTCAAGAAACTCTAATAAAGAAGGTCTCCTTTAATTATCAGCCGAGTGAACTGGTTGTTCGGCAAACCTTTAACAGTAAGGTTGACCCGCCAGCAGGTCAGCAAGTAAATAAGCAACCCAACAGGACAGCTAATCAGATACCAACCCAAAGCAAGGGTAACAAGAAAGATAAAGGCCAAGTCGCTCAGGTGGACATTTCTAGACGATTGTTTCAAGGGAAATTTGAAACTCCTCCCTTTCTGAACACTATCCATGTGTTTAGGAAGAACCTCCACAATTATTTGCTTGATTTGAGAGCTTCAGCCAATGTTATGCCCCTAAGCATATGCAAAGCACTTGGAATAACGCCAACTCCTTCATGGTGAAAAGTAACACAACTTGATAAGACCAAAATTAGCATAGTAGGGGAAATTAACAGAATACCCATTCAAGTTGTTGCTGATCCACAAATCCAGCAAACCATTGACATTCAGGTGGTCGACATCCCGGATATGTATGGTATAATCCTAGGAAGGGATTTCATGAGGGCATTAAACAGATATTCCACAACTGATTACTCATATATGTGGCTACCATGGAAAGGAATGTCGAATTAGATCAGGATCGATCGAGAGCCACGAATGAGGTTTATGATCAGTGAGTATAACAATATGAACGAGGTGTTGTATGCTGAAACAAGTTTGGAAAATTATTCCCCAGTGTCATATCGGAATGAATAGGAATACCCTGAAGATGAGGGAATGAGCGAGGTCTTCCGCGTACTATGTAACCCGCCTGCTAATTTGACCCATGCTTCTTAGAGCACTGAAGTGCTGATCGAATCTGATGATGAAGAACTAGGAGAGAATGGCACTCGGGGACTACTCGATGGTTTCCAAGACTTCATGAAAAAATGTGTTCAGGACCAACTTAGCCTGGGGACTCGAATGAACTTCCAAGAGCTCTTGCTCCCTAACTGGTGCAAGGTACACAATGTTGCTCACTCAGAATTTGACTGTTACCTCTGTCAAGCAGCAATCGAACATGTTAGAAAATAGGTTGTTCAAACGGAGAAAATAGGATTTGCACCACCTGAACAAAAATGTTTCATCCCTGTATCTCCTAAAGCAATCACTGAAATGAAAGCTCCATTGAAGGTGGAAGTCAAAGCTGCTAGTGCTGCATCCAAGGACTCTCCTGGCTTCTGGACATTGTGCTTTGACGGATCTAAGTCCAAGCATGGAGCTGGGGTAGGTTTTGAATTAATCAGTCCCAAAGGTAAGTCATACTTTGTTGCTCATCGGCTGCAGTTTTATTGTACTAATAACATAGCAGAGTATGAGGCTTTGGTCTTGGGCCTCTTAATGACATTGAGAAAGGACATCAAAATGCTCCAAGTGTATGGAGATTCGGAGTTAGTTGTAAAATAGGTCAGGAAGTTGTATTCCTACTATGATCGAAGACTCACTAACTACTGGCACCATGTATGGGATCTGTTGGAAGGGCTAGATGCATTCAACATTCAATTGATTTTGCATGTTCTAAATCATACCGCCAATGCCCTGGCATAGGCCGCAAGCATGTTGCAGCCGTTGTCCCTATCAGGCCTCAGAAGATTCATGATGGAACTCACCTCCGTCCCGTCAGTTCCAGATAATGTAGCTAATTTCCAGGTATTCAATGATGACAAGCATATTCTGGATTTCATCACTAGTTCAGATGTGTTTTCTACGCAGATAATCGACGAGGTCAAACCCCAAGAGGCAGATCTAGATATAGAAGGGATTATCAACCTAAAGACCAACCCCATCCCTAGGGGAATGGTTCAATTAGAGCAAATATTTGACCTCGATCAGATCAGAGACCAAGATCAGCAAGCTAAAAAGGATACCATCAGTGGCCAATGTGACACTTACGATCTAGGTACAACTGGAAATGCCAAGAATGTGTTCATAGGAAAAGTATGCACCCATGAAGAAAGAACAGGGATAATTGAGGCTCTGTAGAAGTATCACGAAATCATCACCTGGAGCTATGATGATCTCAAGACATATGACACGTCGATTATTATGCACACTATCCCTCTCAGACCAAATGCAAAGTCGTTTTGGCAGGGGCAGCGTCCAGTCAACGCTTTATTGGAGCCAATAATATATAAGGAGGTACAGAAGTTATTGTCAGCTAGGATCATCTTTCTGGTTAGACACTCCACATGGGTAGCGAATTTGGTTCCTGTCAGAAAGAAAAATGGAGAAATCAGACTGTGCGTGGACTTCCACAATCTGAACCGGGCCTCAGAGAAGGACAACTATCCTATACCCTCATTGGACAAAGTGTTACAAGTAGTAAATGGCTCCCAGATGATGTCCTTCCTAGATGGATATTCGGGATATAACCAGGTCATGGTGCAGTACAAAGATTGACACAAGATAGCATTCACCACTAAGTGGGGAACCTTCGCGTATAAGAGAATGTCATTTGGGCTAATCAATGTTGGCGCCACTTTCCAGTGCGCCATGGATATTGCATTCAAGGACCTAATAGGCAAATGCATAATCATCTATATGGATGATTTAATGGTATTTTCTAAACTGCGGGGTAATCACGTCACTGACTTATGCAAGGTCTTTGAAAGGTGTCATGCATTTGGGGTCTCCCTTAACCCGAAGAAGTGCATCTTTGGGGTTACTGAAGGGAAGCTCCTCGGACATGTCTTGTCAAAATGGGGAATTTCCATTGACCCCGAACGTATCCAATCTATTATGAAAATCCAGCTATCGGGCAACAATAAAGAATTACAATCTTTATTTGGAAAGATTAACTTTGTCCGCAAATTCATCACTGGCTTCACAGAAATAGTCAAACCACTCAATGCCATGCTGAAGCAAGACGCTAAGGTCGAGTGGACTCCCGAAGCGAAGCAGGCTTTTAGGGAAATCAAGAAAGCCATTGCTAACGCCCCTATGCTGGTTAGCCCCAATTACTTGAAGCCCTTCTACATTTACTCCTTTGCTTCAGATCATTCCTATGCCAGCATTTTGACACAAAAGGATGATGAGGGGAGCGAGCATCTGATCGCCTTCATGAGCGCCCCCTTGAAGGATGTCGAACTACGCTATCATAACATTGAAAAATAGGCTTATGCCCTTGTTAAGGGAGTCAAGAAGTTTTGGCATTACATCTTACACAACAAGGTGTTTGCTATAGTCCTCGACCCCACAGTGAAAACATTACTTATGCAGAATGAGTTGGGGGAATGAAGGGAAAAATGGACCACATTGTTGCAGGAGTATGACATGGAGATCCAGTCAATGAAGCTGGTAATAGGACAAGCACTCGCCCGAACAATGGTGGAGGTAGTTATTGATGCTAGACCTAAACTCACGGTATAGCAGTATCAATTGGAGGATGTCTCCACGGGGGAGTGGTACAACAACATAGTGTACTACTTGTTGAATCATAAATGTCCACCTCAGTTGCAAGGGGTCCAAAGATGATCCCTTAGGCTAAAAAGTAGTAGCTATATGTTACAAGGTGCCATATTATACAAGAAGAATCATGAAGGTATCTATTTGAGATGCCTTGGTAAGGAGGAAGTTGATCGTGTTCTTAAAAAATTCCATGACAAGTTCAGAACCGGTCATGGTTCAGGTCTATCAACTGCACACCAAATACTGAGGACTAGGTATTATTGGCCCACCATTTTCAAGGATTCCCACGGCCATGTTCATACCTGCCACGTGTGCCAGACTGTTGCTGCCAGAGAGGAATGTTGTTGTCCCACTGCAACTTGTTCTATAGGTAAGGCCTTTCGTGTAATCGGGTCTCGACTTCATTGGTCTGGTAAGCCCTCCATCATTTGCAGGACACAAGTACATTCTAACCACTTCTGATTACTGCACTAGATGGACAAAAGTAATAACTTGTAGGCAATGTACAACTGAAGTCGTGACCAATTTCTTAGAAAGTTTCATTTTAAATCGTTTTGGTTGCCCATATGCTCTAGTATACGATAACGGCCCTGTGTTTGCTTCATTGAAATTCACGAGTTCGGCCTTTGACTATGGCATCGCCCTCAAATTTTCATCTAATTACTACCCTCAAGGCAATGGCCTTATTGAGTCCACCAACAAGAACTTGATCACGGTGATCAAGAAGCTGCTAGATAGGAATCCCAATGATTGGCATACCCAACTTCATTTTGCCTTGTGGGTAGATCACACCCGTCACAAGGCCGCCCTCGAGATTCCCCATACCATTTAGTTTATGGCTTGGAGCCTATCTTTCCCATACATTTGAAAATCCCTACCCTTCAGTTTGTCAATGATTTTTACAAAGGAGGAGACCGTAGAGAAGCTCGCCTAGCCGAGCTGCTGCACCTTGAAGAAATATGAGACCGTATATTAGAAAGTTTCGCCAAGCATCAGGGTGTAGTCAAGAGATGGTTTGATCACTGAGCCAAAGTTAAGGCCTTCTGCATTTCTGATCTAGTCCTCTACTGGGACAAGACCCATGAAAAGAAAGGGGGACACAACAAATTCGATAAGCTTTGGCTTGGCCCCTTTCAAATTGCTGAAATCCTTGGAGATAATGACTTTCACCTAAAGACCCTTACTGGTGAAGACGTCTTGTTGCCTGTCAATGGGCAGCACCTTAAGCATTACTTCTAGGCTTTAGCTCTTTTAGGAGTTGTCTATGTAAATACCTGTATATAGGCTAGGATAGGTTTCCCGCTTTGTCCTTCGATTTTGCTCGCAGTCCCAGCTATTTTGTCTTGACTTTGGAAGAGCCTCCCTATTCTACTATGGCAATCGTGCTTGGTCCGACAGACGGTTTTCCCCGCTACCTGCTCTTGTGTTGTTCTTTTGATAAGCCTTCATTCCCTATTGCTAACCTCTAAAAGCTCTCAAGCATCGATTTTCAACTTTCGAACTCTCAATTAACCTACAATGGTTGTCCACTTGAATTCCCTGCTTTTATCATGGAACACACAAAACACATTTTAATGTTTCCAAAGAATGGTATGGTGACTACTGGGAAGAGGGGATAAGTGAAAAATCTAAGTTTGCTCCAGTGACCACTGCAATTCTCAAGCTCATTGTGAGCTTCGTTGCTTACGCAGTTGAACAGAAAGAAAAGAAAATATACTCCAAAGGAATATTAAATAAAGGAATAAGTAAGGTGAAAATAACAACCATATGGGTGTATGAATATATCTACACCGGCGCTATGGACGCCTGGCTGGCAGTAGAGTTATGTTCGTGAGGTCGCAGTGACAACTTCGTCGGGGCTATGGACGCCTGACTGGCAGCGGAGCAATGTCCAAGTTACTTTTGGGGTTAGACAAACTACGTAGCTTATCTCTCCCAACTAATGGTTTCTCGTGCTCTCTCCAAGGAAAGGAAATGAACTCATCATGCACACACCTCCATGATGATGTTGCAGTTTGATTCAATCCTACCTTCCTTAAACTATTCTTAGCTCAGCTTTGAAAATCAGCTTAGGTCTGTGAAACTAGAGATCATGGGTTCGGAATGAATATTTATCTCTAGAATGCTAGGAGCGTTCTCCCAGCGGAGTCACCATTTGTTGTGCCTGTTGCATACAAGCCCCGTTTGGAACGGGGACCCTCTCTTCCTTCCTTTCAGTTTGTCACCCCTTTTTTTTGCTTTGCCTCATTTTGCGCATCCATTTTTGTGCCCTAATAGGTCAACTCACCCTTTAATGACATGTCTTAGGTTTGACCGAATTGACCCTTTTGAAAATGCTAAGTCTAAAGTCAGTTCAGGTTTCCCTTGTCAAAATGCCCTTTTTGACGTTCGTGGCCCCTTTCGGGCCCGAACCCTCAGGTTTCCTTCTCCGGATTTCCGTTGCGGGTTTGCTATTGCTGGCATCCGACGCCAAGCGTCCTTCTAGACCCCGGATTTCCACTTCTGAAATTTCGCTTACGCTTTGTCGTTTCTCACGGTCATGGCTGGACGTCTTTCCGGCCGCTAGACTCCAGACCACTCGACATCGCCTGTGGGATTTGAACTCACCAACTTTCTGGTCACCGTACAAAGAAATTAATTGTTGCATTAATGGCCATTTTGACTATTTAAACAGATTTTTCAACTATCATTGTCAACCGATCGAGTGATAGAGAAATTTGCAGATCTCTGATGCATCCAACATTTTCAGCCCCACAGTCCGAGTTCTTTTCCCGACGTCCTCCGCGCAGCCAACAGCTTACTTCTTTGGGATCTTGAGGCACGCCCGCTGTCCGTGCACCTTGTCCTTTATTTTGTGAAATTCTGAGTGTTAAAGCAATGTAAAATGTAAAATTGGGTTTAAAATTGGTCAATTAGTACCCTCCCCTAAAAACCCATGTGTTAAAATATTAAAAATCGATTGTTCGAGGCCTCAAAATTCAAACCGGAGCTTAACCTTGTCGTGGCTATTCTTTGGAACAATCGCTGGCGTCTCTCGGGCCTGGACATTCCCGCGGCCGTCCGCAAAACTCCAAACTGAACTTTAAAAGAAAATTCATGCGGCGAAATTCATTTTGGACCCCGAGATCCAGATTTCCCCTAGCGGGTCTCCGTTGTGTCCCCACCATTTTGAAGGGTGAATTCAATGCGTCCTTCTGACCTCCGCACCCCAACTGCATGAATTCCATGTTGGAACTTGCAGAAAATCGAAAATCGACAAAAGAGAAGCCAATGTCCTAAATCGATCCGGACTCCACTATCTAGAAATCCGTCCTTGGGATTTCGTTTGGACTTCGCCTCTAAATAGCAATGGCTAGACGACTTCCTGATTCACGGGTCTTGACTATACACCCTCTGTTTCAAACTTACCAAAATCCAAAGTGTCTCCAAACCCCAACCTCCAGAATTCTTTCCTCGGAATTCCATGTTGCCTTCATCATTTTCAACGGCCATTCCTGAAGCAACTTCCTCACTCTCAAACCACAATCTGCTTTTCGCCGAAACCAAAATCTAAGCAAACATTTGAAGCGCAAGCCTCTTTCGAATCCCGACCCCCAGAATTTTGCTTCCAAAATTCCGTTCCACTGTCGCCGTTTTGAATGGCGAATTCAATGCAACTTTTTGACCCGCTGTTAGCTGCCTGACTTTCCCGAATCCTCAAACCGTCTCCAGAGATTGCCCTTCAGAATTCTGCACCCAGATTGTCGCCTCCATTTTGTGAACAACTAAACCGCAACCACTTCCCTGTGATGGCGGTCCGAGCTCTGGATTCCGGTGCCTGGAATTTCGTGTCCTCTACGCCATTTCCAATGACTGTTCTGCTTCTAATGATGTTTTATCAAATATTATGCGACTATGGATTACGAATAATGATTGCAGGGCTAACTTTGATATGCAGGGACTTGTCTGGAGCCATTTTCCATGTTTAAATGTTACTGATTCACATCTTTTATGTAAGATTTATGGAATCCGACGAAGAAACTTCTAGTGCTTCCAAGGAGAAGGGGAAGGGAATAGCCAAGACACCTCGAGGAAAGGAAGATAAAGACCTAATGAAGGACAAGTTTCAAGGGGTGCCCTTACAATCTAGACTCACCACTCTGTGGAGAGACGTCACGCATACGAACATCGGCCAGGTCGATCTCGATGAATTTATACAGAGGGTCAGGGTGAATCCCAAGACCGAGAACGCAAAGTTGATAAGGAGCAGCAGAATTTCCAAGGCTGCAGGCTTCTCACCAGCCTTGGTGGCCCCGAAGCTGGTGATGGCATGCGTTGAGGCATACCAACCTGTGACCCGAACAATAGAGGATCGGGATGAGAATATCATTCCAGACATGTCCCCATCAGGTATAACAACAACTTTCCACATCCCTGCCTTTAAGAGCATGGATACCCCCACCATGGAGGAATGCAAAGAATTGTGGGAACAAGATCCGCTGAGGTGCAAGAAGTTAATCAATCAATATTGGTTGAAGGACAAGCGGGGTAGTGCTGGCAAGCTCCCTCACGAGATTTTTCAAAGTGACTTCTTCGAGAATTACCATGACCTCATGACCTTGCTGAGCCAAGTAATGGGCCTTCCTGCTGCGGTCTTCTTCCAGGAATGGATGTTCTATTTTGTGGAACAGATTCTCTGCGGTGACGACGTCGCCTTCTACTAGGGGGAGATAATCAGTGACTTCTTCCATGAACAGTTCACAACCATGAAAAAGACCTCCAAGTTCTTCATGACTTCCTACCTGGTGTACTCCCTCATGGACCGGAGACACTATCAGGGGTTAACTGTGGTGCCCAGTGAGGCATCAGGGGTAGAGCTCAAGCCCTATGATAAGTACCCTCAACTATAGTTCCAAAATTTCAAGAAGGATTATTGCAGGGTGAATGATGCATTCATCGCCCACATCATTCGATCCCTAGGAGGAAAATTTCATAGAAGAGTTTCACATAGTGCCAGAGCCCTCCTCAGGCAATACGCTTTCTTATACATTCAATTCCCAAAGATCACTTACATCCATGCCCAGGGATTTATAGAAAGATCAAACAAGCTGCCCTGGTACCCTAATGACCGAATTATACTCTTGGAGCTGACTTGGCAACTGAGGCACATTCATAACATCCTAAGCAACAAGCATCTGTCAGGCACACCTTACACCATTGGGTTAGGCCAAGGGATGTACAAGATTCATACCTCCTAGTGTGCGGGGTACTCAGAAAGGGAGTTGGCCATATACCACTTCGAGTAGTATATAGCTTGGCCTTAAATGGACCCATACAGACACATCAGAAAGGCATTGGGATGGGAGTACACCCACCTCCACAATGTGGAAGACTTCTGGGCCAATTGTAAAGATGATCTTGAAGTGCAGCTATGACACTACATGCGCATGACTGCTCTTTACGTGCGAAGAATAAATCTGTGCCCGATTCCTGACCAGCTTGAAGAGGATCAAGACACTGTGATAGATCCGAGATATGATGTTGTCGCCAACCTATCGCTGCCTGCAATTGACTGGGATGAGCGAGAACTTGACGACATCGACGTGCTCACTAAGCCTGTTGAGATTCGAATAAGGGTATGGATCGACCAACAGGTAGCCCGATTAAGGTAGCAAGGAGTCGTCTTGACATTCAAGGGACTGGAAAGTGAACCAAGTGGCTCTGATGGAGGGGTAGTTACTACTGCAACTAGGGAGGCATCCAAAACCCCACCAATCAACCAAAACAAAAAAGAGAAAAGAGGCCAACGAGCAACTACCCAAAGAAAAGGTTTATGCCCGCAAGGCATCAAAGGGCGAACCTTCCCAGAAGAAAAGGAAAACAACCAGAGGTACGGAGATGTCTATGGAACCCAAAGGTCCACCCCGTGGAACCAAGGGAGAAGGATCCAACTCACCAAGGTCTTTGTCTACTACAATTACTACCGCTATTGCTGCTGCCACCGTCCCACATGCTTCGCTTGCCGTTTCCACTTATTCCCCGCCTACGGTGGACATCTCTATCCACCTTGCTTCCACCTCTCCAATCATGCAGATTATTCCCATGGATTCATCCTCGGCCATGAATTCGTCGATCTCCTCTTCCTCCATGTCTCCTTCCCTTCCCTCTATTTCTGCTGCTACGATTCCTGCCCTTAATCTCTCGGAATCTTTTGTGAAATACATGTAGAACGTTCCATCCAAGATTTTGGGGATGCTCACTAATCCCGTGGTGCAAGCTGCAATAGCTCAGGCTATGTCCCATGCTCCAACTCTCCCTCCACCTTCTGAACCACCAAGAATGGAGGCAACAATGAAAATATCTGATGAGCTTGAGCGATGGCAGCTAGAGGCCACAGAGAGGCTAGAAGATGAAGAATTTGAATACCACGAGCACCCACTATTCGAGCACTGGGAGATAGACGAGGTAGCCTATGAGTCCTCTAGTGAGAGCAACGAGGAACTAGACGCTGAACTAATAAGATAAATGAATGACCCCGAGCTCAATGCAGAATGGGGCAAGCAGCTTAAGGAGATCGAGGATAAGGACATCGAGGATCGGCTTGCACGGCAGGAGGAAATGGTTGCTCCAGAGACTGAAGGCAGCAAGTCTCTGACTGAGGAGCGCAGACAAACCCTAGAACACGACGAGGAGGCATCCCTCCATGAAGATGAACAGGAGGAAAAGCCCGAGGAGCATGAACAAGGTCAAGATGAAGAAGAAAAGGGTGCTGGAATAGAGGATCCCTCCAATGAGCAGTTGCGCGCCAAGTCTCCCATTAAGTATGTAACGCTTGAACAAGACTCCAATGAGGAGAAGGGGGATACAGAAACTGAGAGAAAGTCTTTGGTTGTCAAAGCCACTAAACTAGAGAAGGACAGCAGGAGTCAAAGTGAACTGCCTAGGGAAGAGCCCAAAATGCCCGATTGGCTACAAAGACAGTTGAAACAAAAGACCCCCACCTTGAAAGACCCTAAGGCAAGGCTGGAAGCCATTCTGGCCAGAGCCCAAATAAGTACCAAGAAAGAGAAGAAACCGAAGATCAGATCAAAGATGACTATGGATGCCTTAGGATCTAGGGCGGTGCAAATAGCTAAACCGATGGTTGGAGAACAAGGAATAACTTATAACGTCTCCACCATCGACTTGGGAGAGGTCACAAGGGAAAAAAAGGTTGATCACCTCTAGGAATCGGTCGCCATGGTGGTGCATCTTATCCAAGAGTATAAGATCTCCAAGGAAGAACTCAAAGCACAAGTGGCTGACCTAACGGCCTATATTCGACAGTGGTCGTCCCTAGATGAGTAGCCCACGACGTCATTCACCCCACCTCAGTTGCTGTCTGAGGAACAGATCAATAAATTAGAAAAGAGAAGGAACCTGGATAGGACTACGGAAAACTAGTTCTAGCAAGTCTTGGACATGGGGAACACGGGTATCAACTTGACTGTCCAAACAACAAATAAGTTCCTGGAGGTACAAACAACCCTTGAGGACACAAGGCAGATCTATGAGGAGTTCCCGAGGAAATACAGAGCAGCCTACCCAAAGATTGAGGCCATATTCACATTGCCAAGCGAGGTTTGGGAGAAGGACCTTGCCCCCAAAGATGATGATCATTGGCTAGTGGATACATGGAGGTGAGATTTCGATCACTGGAAGAAGAGGCTAGAGAAGATCTTGGAATGTATAGCGTCGGATATCAAATGGGCCAGGGAGTCAAGAGAAGAATGCACTCATTACCTCAAGTTAATGACAGGGTACGAGCTACTTGCTACTGAAATAAATCCAGAGAGCATAAAGCCACACTTTTTGAAGGGCATGGAAGATGGGATGTCGGCTGAAATCACCACAGAATTCATGAGTTTTTCTACCCGAGCCTTCACACAGTCAAAACTTTTCAAAGATAATGCTGCCAAATATGATGATGACTAGAAAAAGCTCGTCAGCAATTCTCAGGAATGGAGCTACCAAGTGTTGCGATCGGATATCATGGAAGTAGATAAGCTCCAACCGATGATCTTGAACTTTGTGGAGTATGCAGCATTGAAGAAACGTGAAAGCAACCCTATCATCGATGATGAATTCTTCAAGGAATAGCTGCAGCAAAGGGAAAATAGCAAAAGGATGAAATTGCTACAGTGTTGCCACTAGATGACAAAATAAGGAAAAGACAAGAAAATTCTTATAAATGAAATGTATTTGGGGGTAGGTGAAACCCTAGTGTAAAAAGAATCTTGGCCACACAATAGAATCAAATCTTGGCCACTCATTTTTCTGTTTGAAAACTATAAATAGGTCTCTCCTCCTCTCATTTTAAGAGAGTTGAGTTGTTGTAAAGGCATGCTGCATAAATTATAATAAAAAATACAATCATTTCCTGGTGTATTTCTGGGTTTCTCTACATGTTTCATGATTCTTCTCCCTTTAGTTAGAACTTTGCTTCAAGTTACTTTGCTGCTCTAGTTTCCTTAGTTAGTTGTAGTGGATTTAGTACGTTGTATTTGGTTTTCAAGATTCATGCTATGTGTATGCTTTCCTTGTCCATACTTTTGGTCACTTGCTGCTAGTAAATGACTATGTAAAGTTACTCTGGACTATAATTTCATAGCTACTCATTGAACTTTGTCTTTGTTCACATTACATGGCGAATGAATGATGAATATATGTAATCCCTAGAAGATAGCATAGATTTCATGGCATTGTGAGAATTCAGATTAAGTGAAATTATGTTTAAAGAAATTGTCCATAGCAGGAACCTCCATGATCACTGTTCATCGGTAGTTGCAGGTCCAGGAACCATCCTTCTTCCTCATCCTTTTTCTTTTTTTTAGAAACAACTTGTGTTAAGGTTCATTGCACATTGTAAAGCCAAATCTGACGAAACAATGGAATCCCAGACTATTGTCCAAACCTACAACGAAGTGCAGTAATTTACTATTTAAAGAATTCCATTCATTGACCCGATTCTCCCACAGCTTTAAACCACGTAAGACCACTTTGTGATTCCAACAAAATCATATCAAACAACTAAAATATTCCAAGCATCGTCATGACCTAACATCCGAGAGACCTTGGGATAGTGTTTTGCAATTTGATTATGGAAGATTGTCTTTCAAGAGAGGTGATGCACCTATGCATCGCCTGTGTTGTGAAGTGCATAAAAACACCATCAACAGGTCAGAAGATCACAACCATCCAAGTCATAATTTCTTGAGGACAAGCAATATTGGGGAGGGAGGACTTGTAATGTCCCCATTTTTAAAAATAGTATTTACTATTTTTAGTAAACAAAGTTTTTGAAATAGCGAGTCAAGACCTACAGACAAATTGGGTAAATTGGTTTTTTGAAATAAAATTATTAAATCATTTTTGGGGAACAAATTTATTTTTATTTTTATGGATCCAAATGGGGAGTTGGATTTTTGGAGGAGTTATTTTGGATCATTTTTGGCTTTATTTTATGTAAGATTTCAATCAACACTTGGAAATTTTTATAGGGTATCTTTATGATAGGAGTTACACCTAAGACATGCAAGGTTCCTCAACTTGGGCACCCAAATTGGTGGTGCAAAAAGGAATTTAATATATTGCAATTTCCCTACAAACTTCATTATTCCAGATATTGTTTTCCTTCATAGGTTTGTGAATTTTCTTCAAAAGGTTGGTAAACCAAGGGGATTGAGGCTCAAATATAGTGGTTCTAAGGGTCTCCAAGACCAATTTCATCCAAATGTTTCTATTGCATTGAAAGCTTTCATGTTTGGATGCTTTATCTACAAATTTTTGCAAGAGATTGATTCAGTTTGGAGTGCATAGCTTAGTTTCCTAAATTTTTGTTGTTTTTTTGTGAGAATAATAATTTGATGTTATTACAAAAATAATATGAGTATTTTCTAGTAGAACTTTGTATGAAGTTTGGGGTGATTTTGTGTGAATATTTCTTTGGATTCAGAGTGAGTTCAAGCTTTCAATTTGGATATTAAATGATATATTTTTCTGCATTGATTTTTTTCTTTTTTCTTATGTATATGATAGTAAAATAATGTAATTCCATGATAAATTCATAAATATATTATCCCATTACATTTTCTCAATTTAGTTTGGTGTATTTTTGTGCTTGTTTCGGTATACCCGATTTGTAGGGGTTTGCTCAAATTGAAGTGTCCTTGGATTTTAGATTGTTTTCTATTATTAGCAAAAAATATCTCTACAATAAAGGTATAATTTATGTGTGTTTTTTGTTTAGAACATTTTTTAGAATTTTGGAAGTTGTGTTGAGTTTGCTTTGGTTTTAGTAATGTGTTGGAATTCTTTCGAGATTAAGATTTATTTATGCATTTGTACAATAGAATTTCATTGTTGTTAGTTGTTGTATTTAAATAAAAAATGATGTAATTCCATGCTCAAATCTATAATGAAGATATCTTCATTTATTTCTTATGATTTTGTCTTAGTTTGCAGTAATTTGGTGTCTTTTCCTTTATATCCAATTTTCTCTATTGCTTAGATTTCCTATTCAAATTTGGAATATTTAATTGTAGCTATTACATCAAGTATGAACAAGGATATTCCTATCTATTTTTAAAGTAAAAATTCCATGCAATACATACATCACCCTGGTTCTTCATACCTTGGTGCATCGTGTCTACTTTCTATATCACAATAATGATTTCTCTACATTATGTTACATAATCTAAAAGTAAAATGAAAATAATCTATCCTATCTGATGCAAGGGAATGTGATATTGACCTATTCCAATCATACTTCAACTGGTTTTGAGGATCTCCACCTCTGTGCTAAGTACCTTCTCTTATTAGTCCACCAAATTCCTTGCAGCCTTCTTGACACACTTATTCAACTATATCTCTCATCCAATCCTTTCCTAGAATTGAACACCTATTTCATATACCCTTTAGGGTGTTGAACATATCCAAACCCTACCAAGGGTTGTTTTGGAGCATCCCATCCAACTCTGACCTGCTACCTTGTTTCTAAGATGAATTAGGCCTCTTCTCCAAAGGAGGTCTTCGGAATCTCTTTCTCCTTACAGAAATAACCTTACTAGTTTCACAAAACATTCACCAAACAACCAATTTCACCATTGGTTTCCATCGAACTTCACCTATTTTTGTTGTTTCTTCAAATTTGCATTGAAATCATGCTTGACACTCCAACTTGTCAAGCTAGGAACGTACAAAAGGCATTCTTTCAACACCACCCTACCATGAAAACTCCAAAATCCTATCACACAAACCTAATAGGCCTATTCCACCAACCTATAGTACTATCCTATAGTGGAATGGCCTAAAATTCCATAATGGCTTTCAAACCCTAAGAAACCCTTACTAACCAGACAACCTACAGAAAACTAACTGTAACTCCTACCAAACTTAATGAAATTCACTCCAGCTTGATTCAAACAAAATCTTACACCTTACTCCACACAATTACAAAGGTATTACATTAATTGCAAACTATATGAAGCCGTATAGGTTCAAAAAATGCAGAAAACATAGTAAAACACCACAAAAATAGAGCACTATTTTATTGAATCTTCTAAAATCATATTGGCTAACCTGCCTCAAAGGTTTTAGAGGCCTTTTAAAAATTTTGGCATCACATTCCATCGGTTTCCCACTGAATTCCAAGAGATTGACTGTTCAACTTCCACCTTACCCAAAAATTGTTCAAATTGTATCATGCAATATTACCATAATTACAACATTTTTGCATATTTGGAAAACCAACATCCTAGACACCTATAATCACATGAATTACATCAAATATTGGTCATCTCGACCTTATTATACCATAACAAAGGTTCACACCTAATCTAGCTTCCCAAGTACATAAACACGACAAAATTTTCAGAGGTGCTCCTGCACCATTCTACCGGGGAGAGAAACATTTTGTCCTCTAGATGAAATGAGGTCCTTAACATAAGAAACATGTTGCTTGATATATTTCTCAATCATCCATTGAGCATTTTCAATTGGCAGATCTTTCCATTTGACTAAATATTCATTATAAACCTTCTTCCTTATTCTCTTGACCTCCTTGGTATCAACTATTCTTTCAAGTTTCAGTGGTTGGCTAGGAGGTAGGTCTTTGACCCATCCATCATCTTTAGCACCTTCAGTACTTACAACAACTCTTGCATTCACAAAACCTTTGAAAGGATACAAATCAGCTACATTAAAAATAGCAGATATGGCAACTCCTTGTGGCAACTCAATTTCATAAGCATTCTGACCGAACTTGTGCACTATCTTGTAGGGTCCTATCTTCTTCATCATTAGCTTTATGTATTTTCCCTTAGGCAACCTTTCTTTCTTGAGATGAGCAAGCACCAGTCACCCACCTTATATTGAACATCTCTCCTTAAAATTTCTTTCTCTTTATACTTATCTACACTTTTCTTCAAGATATCCTTTATCGGATCATGGATATCCCTAATGGCAACTGCAAATTCCTCACGTGCTGCACTCCTCTTCTCCATGCCTCTTAGGTATTTGATCTCATAGATACCTCTATGATTCATCCCATTTACTAATTCAAAAGGACTCTTTCCTATGCTCTGGTTCTTAGAGTCATTGTAGGCATACTCTGCTTGAGGGAGAACAACATCCCAAGATTCACCATGCTCCTTTGTCAAACACCTCAATAGGTTCCCAAGATACCTATTAACAACCTCTGTTGACCATCTATTCATGGATGGTATGCTGATTTGAATTGCAATTTAGTTCCCAACTTTTTCCACAAGGTCCTCCAAAAGTGACCTATGAATTTTGAATCCATGTCTGATACAATGCTTAAAGGAAATCCATGGATCCTCACAACCTCTTTAAAAAATAGACCAGCTATGTGGGATGCATCGTTAGTGCTTTTTCATGCAATAAAATGTGCCATCTTACTGAACCTATCAACTACTACATAAACACTATCATTGCCCCTTTGTGTTTTTGGTAGAGCTAAAACAAAATCCATACTCAAGGACTTCCATGGACGGTTTGGAATAGGTAGGGTCTGATACAAACCTGCATTTGAACTAGTTCCCTTGGCCCTTTGACAAATCCCACATCCTTCTACAAACTTTTTTACATCAACATGCATCCTAGGCCAATAATAAAACCTCTTAACCTGCTCCAAATTTTTATCAACACCAAAATTCCCACTCAAACTTCCACAATGTTTTTCCTTTACTAAATTGGCTCTCATAGAGCACTTAGGGACACACAATTGGGCCCCCTTAAACAACAAACCATCTTGCAAAACAAAATCAGCATAATCACTGTGAAAATTACCTTGGGACTGGCTACAAACCGAATATGCTTCCTTGAGATCTTGACCTTGCTCATACATGCCTTTGAGGGAATCTACCCCTATGCTTTGTAGTTGCACCTCTTGCACCATCATAGACCTCCTACTCAGGGCATCAACAACTTTTTTTGCTTGTCCTTTCTTGTGTTTGATAGAGAAAGTGTATGCCTGCAAGTATTCCATCCATTTCATGTGCTTTTGGTTCAATTTATCTTGAGTGTTCAAATAACTAAGAGCATGATTGTCTATGACTACAAAACATTCCTTTGGGAGGAGGTAATGCCTCCACTTCTTAAGAGACTGGACCATTTCATACAACTCAATATCATAGGTAGAATACTTTATTTTAGCATCATTGAGTTTTTCACTAAAGAAAGCAATCGGCTTCCCTTCCTGGCTCAAAACTACCCCTATGGTAAATCCACGTGCATCACACTCTATGGTGAAGACCTTGTCAAAATCAAGAAGTGTAAGGATGGGTTATTGTGCCACCCTTGTCTTCAAGTACTCAAAACTCTTATCAACCTCTTGTGTCCATAGAAATTTTTTCTTCTTCTTTCCTTTTATAGTATTTATCATTGGTACCACTATATGACTGAACCCCTTGATGAATTTCCAGTAGAAGCTTGCCAACCCATGGAAACTTCTGACTTCTCCTCCTAATTTTGGTGTAGGCCAGTTGAGAATTGCCTCAACTTTCTTTGTATCCATCTTTAAGGCTCCTTTTGAAATCACAAATCCTAAATACATAAGCTTCTCCTTCATCCATTCACACTTTTTGAGATTGTTGAGTAACTTTTCCTCATGTAGATTTCTTAATACCTTGTCCAACTGTTGTATGTGATCATCTCTTATCTTACTAAATACAAGGATTTCATCCAGGTACACTACAACAAATGTGTTGATAAAATATCTCAACAATTCATTCATGAGTCTCATGAATGTGCTAGGAGCATTGGATAGCCCAAAGGGCATCACTAACCATTCATATAGACCTTCATTGGTCTTGAAATTTTTCTTCCACTCGTCCCCCTCCCTGATCCTTATCTGGTGATAGCCACTTTTTAAGTCTATCTTGGAAAAATAGCATGTCCCTGCCAAACTGTCCATGGGATCTTCCATCTGGGTATAATAAATCTATATCTGATTGTTATTTTCTTAATGGCCCTAGAATCAGTACAAATTCTCCACTAACCATCTTTCTTAGGTGTTAAAACTGATGGTACAACACAGGGACTCAAACTCTTCCTCACCAAACCTTTATCCAACAAATCTTGCACTGTATTCTTTATCTCTTCATTCTGCTGAGGTGTTAGCTTGTAAGTTGCCTTATAAGGGAGACTTGCACCTGGTATTAAGTCAATATGATGACTTACATCATGGATGGGAGGCAATGAACTGGGTAGCTCCTTCACCATAATATTCTCATACTTGTTGAGTAAAGTTTTCACTTTCCTAGGGGCCTCTTCCTTACCATTTTTTGCTACATCAGAAGTAGGCTTACCTACAATGGAAAAATCAATATTTTCTTGCTCTAGATCCTTTAGGAACTCCTCTTTCACCACCATCACACTAGGACCTTGGTGGACTATTCTATTATCTTCTTCTAGGGGTTCTAAGTTGATTGTCACACCATATTTCTCAATTGTATACTCATTCTTAAATCCATCACGTTAAGCCTTTTGGTCATATTTCCAAGACCTACCAAGAAGTAGGTGGCACACAACCATGGGTACAATGTCACAAAGGATTTTGTCTTTATAAGGTCCTATAGAGAACTCTACCCAATTTTTCTCATTCACAAGCACCTGCTGCCCCTTATTAAGCCATGAAATCTTGTAGGGGTTAGGGTGAGGTATCTTTTTCATTTTAAGCTTCTCTACCATTTCCAAGGAGAAAATGTTGTCAGTTGAACCAGATTCAATGATGACTTTACATACCTTCCCTTGTGTCTTACATGTAGTCTAAAACAAAGATTTCCTTTGAGGGGGTTTATTTTTAGATGGTACCTTGATCAATGTCCTCCTAATCATCAATGATTCTCCAATCTCAAGCTTGGAATGGAGGGAAGATGAACCTATACTCTCCACCTCTTCCTCTTCATGGACAAGTTGTGTCCTTTCTCCACTTTGAGAGTTTGCACCCTGTTTGTTTGAGCACTTCCAAGTTGGGTGTCCATATTGGTTGCACGTGTAACATCTTCCAGAGAAGACATTTAAACCCCTTCCCTGTCCATTAAATTTTCCTCTACCTCCAAGCCTTCTTCCCCTAAAGGTTCCTCTTGTTTCTCCATTACCTTCTTGTGATACACTTTTCTCATTTGGTCCTCTTTGAGAACTCCTTCCCCCAAAGCTACCTCTTCCCTTTAATTGTTTGTCTTTCCTCTTTCTTATCTTCTCTTCATCCTTTGTGGCTATCTGAAAACATTCCTCTATTGACCGAGGGTTAGTGAGATTGATCTCATCTTGTATTGCAGACCTCAATCCATTCAAATACTTAGCAATCTTCTCTTTCGCATTCTCCATGTGTCCAAACCTGATTTTCAACTTATGGAATTCTTCAATATATGCAGCAGCATCCATCTCTTTTTTCCTCAAGTTATGTATTCTTCTAAACACTTGAATATCATAATCATTAGGTATGAATTGTGCCTTCATTTTAGCTATCATCCTATCCCAAGAGTTTATCTTGGGTTTTCCTTCTTGGTTCTCTCTTCTTGAATGTAGTTCCACCATGTCAAAGTTGGTCCCTTCAGCTTAGTTTTTGCAAACTTGACTTTCTTGTCCTCTTCTACTTCCTTATATTCAAAGTAGTTTTCTAAGGCATCCAACCACTCAATCACTTCTTTCCCATCCACTTTCCCACCATACATAGGTAGTTCCATCTTCACATCATGAGCCTCTCCTTTTGTAGCCTTGGGCACCTTTAGAAACTTCCTCTCCTCAAGATCCAACTCCTCTTGTGGTCCTTGTGTGGGGTTCTCATCTTCCCCCACTTCCTCTTCTTCAGGGTCACTGTCTCATGCAACACCCTTACCTCTCCTCTCTCTAGTTCCCATTTCTTGCATCCTAGCTACCATGGCTTCTTGGGCCTCTCTCAGGGCCCTCAACTCCCTTGCTACAAATGAACCACCTTTTGGAGGCATCTTCAAATTATTTGCTTTAGAGCCTCACAACCTTTCAACTTCCACAATCACAACTTTTAGCAAATGATCTCAACCTTTGCTCTAATACCACCTAATTCAAGGCAAGGTGATATTGACCTATTCCAATTAGACTTCAACTGGTGTTAAGGGTATCCACCTCTGTGCTAAGTACCTTCTCTTATTATTCCACCAAATTCCTTGTAGCCTTCTTGACACACTTATTCAACTATATCTCTCATCCAATCCTTTCCTAGAATTGAACACCTCCTATTTCAGATACCCTTTAGGGTGTTTAAGAACATATCCAAACCCTTCCAAGGGTTGTTTTGGAGCATCCCATCCAAGTTTGACCTGTTACCCTATTTCTAGGCTGAATTAGGCCTCGTATCCAAAGGAGGTCTTTGGAATATCTTTCTCCTTACACAAAGAACCTTACTGGTTTCACAAAACAATCATCAAACAACCAATTTCACCATTGGTTTCCATCAAATTTCACCTATTCATGTTGTTTCTTCAAATTTGCATTGAAAATGCTTGACACTCCAACTTGTCAAGCTAGGCACGTACAAAAGGAATCTTTCAACACCACCCTACCATGAAAAATCCAAAATCCTATCACACACACCTAACAGGCCCATTCCACCAACCCGTAGTACTATCCTATAGTGGAATGGCCTAAAATTCCATATTGGCTTTCAAACCCTAAGAAAACCTTACTAACCAAACAACCTATAGAAAACTGATTGCAACTCTTACCAAACTAAATGAAATTCACTCTAACTTGATTCAAACAAAATCTTACACCTTACTCCACACAATTAAAAAGTTATTACATTAATTGCAGACTGTACGCACTCGTACAGGTTCGGAAAATACAAAAAATACAATAAAACACAACAAAAATAGAGCACTATTTTATTGAATCTTCTAAACTCGTATTGGCCAACTTGCCTTGAATGTTTTAGAGACCTTTTAAACATGTTGGAATCACATTCCATCGGTTTCCCACTGAATTCCAAGAGATTGATTGTTCAACTTCCACCTTACCCAAAAATTGTTTAAATTGCATAATGCAATATTACCATAATTACAACATTTTTGCATATTTGGAAAAACAACATCCTAGACACCTAACACCACATTAATTACATCAAATAATGGTCATCTTGACCTTATTATACCATAACAAAGTTTCACACCTAATCTAGCTTCCCAAGTACATAAACACAACAAAATTTTAGAGGTGCTCCTGCACCACTATCTCATCACGTATCCCATCAAATCTTAGAATTCATTCTAATAATCATAGAATTATTGGTATCTTGATCAAAATCATCAGTCAATTCTATCTCATCATCATTCCATTATATCTCATCATTATTCTATTATAGAAATTCATTCCACTCTATTTCATACTAACATTTCCATCCAAATATCATGACATACAATAAAAATATATGCATCTCATCCTACATCTGCAAATTGTCAATAACATCTAATATCATCCATCCAACATAGTCATCATATATCATATGAAAATAAAAAAGGAAAATCATGACCATATCATCATCCATGTCACACTATAATCCAAACTCATATTATTGTTTCGACAACAGTACAAGACTTGCACATACCATATGGACCCACCATATATTTGAGTGCCCCAACTTGAAACACTACCCTTGAAATAATGATGTAATCTATATATGTAGAGACTGGTGACTAGTTGTATGAAACCTTCTACACATCTGCACCTATGATGGAATGTATCAACAACAACCAGTGATCATAAGGAAACCATTATCATGCTATAATGGAAGTAACTTATATGGAAGATGGTAACCATAAACTTGATATATTTCTAGCCAAATAGAATGCAATATTACTCCAACAGTCACAACACTCCTTCAACACAAGTGTAATATTAATATAAATTTGTAATTTGAACAATTTAGCTCAATGGTGACTCCTATATGAAATCACTCCAAGGAATTGTGGGTTTTCATCCTCCAATTCTAGTCCTAGAGATTTTCATCATCAAGTTAATTGAACCAAAGTTCAAAACTCCAACAAGTAGAAATCAAAAAAATAAAATATTTGATCATCATGCCTCCTCCTCCTTGTTTGGATTCTCTTAAATAGATTTTTCCTCTAAATACATAACTCTTCAAATTACCTTCATGACCTTTGATTGATATTTGAGAGGAATTATTTAAAATAGATTTCAATTATAAGAGACATCCTTTATTTATAATTTCAATTTACTTGAGGCCCTCTTTATTATAATTACGTTTTATGATAACATGTAAGTGGCCCCTTTTATGACATTAAGATCCTTTTGAGTTATTATTTTACTCCTATTTTCCAAGAGAAAAATCCCCAAGTCCCATGGGAAATGAACAATGAGCATTTGAGTTTCAACTTGGTTTCATTTCGAAAAGGGGACACTACATTGTACAAGATTTGTTTAACAGTGGAATAATTTAATCCACCTATTTGGGAATATAAAATAAAAATAGATGAATTAATCTATTTTCAATCATAGGCTCTTTTAATAAAGAATCTGATAGAAAGATAAAGCATAATACATTGAAGGACATGGAAAATATTCTAAAATAAAGACTAAAATAGGTTGCCCATAAAAGACAAGAAAAAGGAAAAATGAAACGATAACATACAAATGATTCATTTGAGGTTTTTGATAAGATCTCATTTAACTATGTCAAATGGATTTGGAAGGGAAAAAGAATATTTGATTGACTAAAATTTTGAGGTAGCTTATCTATTGTCATTGTATGCATCATCTTCTCTTAGAATTTGTTTCTATAATGGTTAGGCTTGGTTAAAGCTCAGGAAGCCTAGACATCATCATCATATGGATCATCTTCTCTTAGACTCTATTCCTGCAATGGTTCATCATATCCAGAATCAGAGTATGCATGTCTCCTTCATGATTTTTTTGAAACTAGAGACTTTGTCTCACCATCATCAGAGTCTTCTAGACCTACAGCTGCAAGAAGATCTTGGGAAATTTTTGCATCATCTTGTTCCTTATCACTCGTTTAATTTTCCTTATCTTCCATGGAAACATCAGGTTCCTCCATATAAAAATCATAATCCTTGTGGTTCTTATACTTCTTTTTCTTCTTTTCCTTCTTTCATTTCTTCTCATGTTGACCAGCCTCATTATCGTCATCATCCATGTCCTTACTCTTACTCTTCCATAATTCCTTCACACATTTAAATTTCTCCTCTTGTTGCATCACCCACCGAAGTTCTTCCTCTTGCTTTCTCCTTTCCATTTGAACCCTTCATTCTTCATCAACTTTTTATTTTTCTTCATCAACCAAGATAAGTTGGTGTCCTAGTTCCAGCTTTTGACGGCTTTTCTACTCTTCACGTTTTATTTCTCTCTCTATGAACTTTGGTAGCATCAACCAAATGTTTATAGTAGTCAACATGCAAATCTATCTTCTTCTCATAAAATCCATGTGTATGAGGACTTGCCACATCTAAAAATTGCTTGAACACATAGAATGCACTCATTAATTCTGGCACTGCTTGACGAACCTCATTAGTAGTACATTTTTTCTTTTGAAGTGTTGAAGTTGAAAACTTCTGCATTACAACCCCAACATCAAACTGTCACATGTAACTTGAGGGCACAAAATGTATTGCTCTTAATAATTTTCTTTTAAAATCTTTCCACTTTTTTGCTTCATAATGTGTTTGAGCTAAATATAATAAAATTTGGATGTCGTGCCAAAAAGAATTTCCTCAAACAATTTTGATACATTTTCATTGCAAGTGCAAACTACCCTTGTGCAACTTAAACATGTTCTATATTTACCCACACATCAGGCATCTGAACAAAGATGTTTCCTGCAGTAGCTTCTTGTACCTGTGTAAAAAATTCCTTTGTCATATCAAATTAACCCCTTTTAGCTAGCACAATGGCTGCCCCATTTGCAGCATAAACATTTCTTGGTATTTGTGCCAACACTTTACAATACAGTTCTTTAGCATTCTCAAGATGTGTTAACTCATCCTTTGGATCCCTCCTCTCATTGCAAAAAGCTGCAAAATAATTTCAATTTCCAAGTGAAATATCAACATAAGAATTCTTTGCATCTAATTCACTTTGTGCGGCTTTAATTGTCTCTTTTGCTTTAAGCCAGTCATTTGTTTTTAGTTCCATGTTTCCTTGAATACATAAAAAATTTGATGAGTTTTTATCCACCTTAAGTGCATCCCCAATCAAGTATAGGCTTAGTTGGATCTCATTCCAAGCCTGAACCATGATTGCAAGACATAGATATGCATCCACATAATCAGGGAATTTGAACAATATTAGCCTATATAAGATATTTTCTTTTTCAATATCATGTAGTTGTTCAAATAACCTAGCAAAATTAAATAGTGTTGTGATTTTATCCCATGGTAACTCAAGCGAAATACCACCTTCTTCTAGTTGATGGAAGAATTCCATATCCTTAAAGCACACAGATAAAACTGTAGAATTGACATTGGGGCTTTTATTTATGAATTCAACCCAAATTTCATTTCCTAATGCCTCCTTAAAATTTTGTTGAGCCAACTCTAGTTCATCACGCCCAAAATGAAGAACCCCAATGTTGTTTAACAATTCAATGGGTACTTCTTCTCTTCTCTTCTTCAGAAGAGATTTTATTTCCTTAAGAGAATCTAAGGTTGCACTAGGGTTTGTCGATATTAATAATTCACCCATCTTGATAAATGCATGGTCATCACGTGCATCTATGTGAGTTGCCTTTCTTAAAATTTCCAAAGCATTCTCTACCTACCCTTGTTGAGCACATATATGGCCTACAACTTTTAAGCTCTCACAATTCTCAAGGTGGACCTCCAAAACCTTTTCAAAATTTGAGAGAGAACTCTTAAGATCTCCCAGCTTCAATTGAACATGTCCAAAAAATCTTGTGGCCTCTAGCTTTCCTTGATTGATTCCATGTATTAGCGACCAGTGGTTTCATGATCACCTTTACTATGATAAGATCATGCAAGATTATAATATGAATGAGATTTCATGAGAGGGAGGTTAGTTGAAACAAGATTTGTCTCAGTCAACTATTCCACAAGAAAATGTTGCCTTGTGAAGAAAAAATGGTTTGCTAAATGATTTAATATCATTGCACAGTATGGGTATAATTCAAAGTCTCTATGCATCTTTTCCATTCCTTCATGAACACTACCTTTTTTCACTAATTGTGAGAATCCTACAATTTAAAAATGCACACAATTGGCCACAAAGATTTTTTCCCATTTCAAACAACAAAATTACCAAAAAAATGTGTTTAAAACATGCAAATAAAATCATGTTGATTTTCGCACCAAAAAAAACCATGAGAACATAGCTTTTCGCTTACTATTATACTTTGATAGATTTTTTCCAAGCATCCATATCTTGTTTGAAATCACCTATTTTAGGCTTTTAGCCATAGAAACAATGCAGTGAACTATTTGATAAAAAATTTTGGTAGACATGTATGAAAAATGTGGTAGCATAGACAAGGAAATGAACTTTGGAAAAAATGCCTCAAAGAAACGTGGTCTCATGGTGATGGAATGCCATGATGAATGCCATGACAAGTGAATTTTTATGGATTTTCATGGCATTCCATCACCATGAGACCATATTTCTTTAAGTAATTTTTTCAACCAATTCACTGCCTTGTCTATGCTATTGCTTACTATTATGCTTTGACATATTTTTTCCAAGCATCCATAGCTTGTTCGAAAGAACTTATTTTAGGCTTTTATCCATAGCAACAAGGCAGCGAATTGTTTGATAAAATGCTTTGGTAGACAATATGTATGAAAAATGTGGTAGCATAGACAAGGTAGTGAATTGCTTGAAAAAAAGCCTCAAAGAAATGTGGTCTCATGGAATGCCATGACAAGCAAATGAAATTGGTAGCTACTCCTAGTTATTAGTTATGCAATGTGAAGTAATTGCATAAATTCTTAGGTTGACTTTATAAAAAATATATTGTAATTGAAATTTTGTCATCTATCAACATCTAGCTATTAGTTATGCAATGTGAAGTAATGCTTTTAGTTTGAAAGATGTGCAATGCAATGTAATCATGAATTTGAATATAAACTTTAAAAATATTTTTTTAACAATTCATTAGTTAAAATATCTATTTTATTTTCTCTCTATAACTCTATTTCTATGGAAATTCCTTTCAATTAAAAAAAATAGTTTTGTCTCTTATTCTACAATTTTTTACATTTTTTTAAAAATCTATTTTTTTCAAAAAATCTGGAACTTTTGGTTTGCCAATTTTTTCCCCAAAATATTATTGTTTCTATGTGTAGAACATTATAGATGGATCAACTTCGAAGGTTGACTACAGATCAATACCATGCATATGATGAGAGAGTAGCCAATGATAGGGTCATGGACAAATATCCATGTCCATGTAGTGACTATCTTGGTGGAAATGTGAGAAAAAGAAATATGATTTATTGACATATGATAAGGTATGGGCATAGTGGTATAAGTCCTTGGGATTACAATTATTATGAGAGATGAAGAGGCAACAAATAGAGATGAAGTGGTACCAAACATAGATGAAGAGGTAGCAATGTTAGATGAAGGGTTTGAAGTTGATAGAATGTTGAATGAGGATGTGAACGATGATTAGGCCAAGTCAATGGAGGATGCTTTAAATCCTATGTATGCTAATTGCAAGTTAAGTCGTTTGATAATAATCCTTCAAATTATTAACTTGCAAGTGGTGCATGGTTGGACAAATGAGAGTGTAGATCAATTATTAGCATTATTAAGTTCATCGTTACCACCTAACTCCACATTGCCAACAAAATGAAGTCAATGTAAAAATAAAATCACTAAGCTAGTCATAGGGTATGAAAACATCCACACATGTGTGAATGGCTGTGTATTATTTTGCAATGATCTTGCAAGTAAGAGTGAATATCTGAAATGTCATGAAGCGAGGTATAAACAAGGGTTGAAATCAGCTATGGTTCCTGGAAAATTTCTTCACCACTTTCTGATAATCCAACGATTACTCTGAATATATAGGTGTAGAGACATTGTTGAACATGCCTAAAATAAGAGCACCGATGGAAAACAATGACATGTTCCTAATTCTAATACGTGGATGGAATTTGATAATAGATGGCCTAATTTTTCTCAAGATCCTTGTAATATAAGGTTGGGTTTGGCTCTAGATGGGGTGAACCCATTCTCAAATCAAATTACTAAATGGTCAACTTGGCCAGTGTCTATAATAAATTATAACTTGCCTCCATGGTTAGCAACTAAACCATTTTTCTTAATGCTATCATTGATTATACCAAGAAAGAAAAGTGTGACTTCAAATACAATTGATGCTTATCTAGAGCCATTATATAATGAGCTAATGGAATTGTGGAAAGGAATCAAAGCAATTCAATCTTTAAGGGGATGGTCATTCAATCAAATTCACTTTAAGATCTTCCTTATTGTTTACAATTCATGATCTTCCTATTATGGAAAATTGTTTGGTCTCGGTGTTCATGGATACCATGGATGTCCTACTTGCAACTTTAAGGATTTTGTGAGGCACTCAAGAATTTTGTGTAAGTGTATTTATTGTGGACATCATTCTTACCTTAAAATGGATCATCCATATCATCGACAAAAAACATGTTTCAATGGCCAAGAAGAGAATTGTGAAGCACCATTACTAATAATAGGTGATTACATTGTTGAGAATGGACAAAAAAGAATTTCATTTATTGAAAATGGTGGGATTGGTGGTAGTAGATATGATCCATGCAGTGAAAATGGTGTAAAATTGTTGTGCATATTCAAGAAGTAGCCATAATTTAAGGATATAGCCATTAGGCATACTGTCGACTTTATGCATACTAAGAAAAATATAGCATATGCTATTATAGAAACTCTTTTTGTTGCTTTTGATATTATTTCATCATGTGAAGACTTTCGACAACTAAATATTCGTCAAAATCTTTGGGTTGAAAAATATGCTGATGGAAAATATAGAAAACCTAGTGCTCCTTGTGTTTGGACAAAGGAACTGTTGGATGTTGTGGTTGTGTTTTTTATATGTGGTTATCATTGATATCAACACTATTAGCATTAATTTATTTAAGACACTATATGTCGAAGATATTGAGAAAATTGTAATAAAATAAGTTGCAAGGTGTCCATGCAGCAGTGTAGATCAGTATGTTGGTAGTGAGGAGTTAAGGATTAAAGGGTTTTTTTTCAAGTCTATCTATTTTATCCACCAAAAATTTTAGAGGTGCGCATAAATATTTGACCAAGGTACGAGTTTTTGTGTTCCGACAGTTATTTTGTTATTGTAACTAGTGTTCCTAGAAGAAGATAATGTGATTCTAGTGATCTGAGTTGTTTCATATGCTCCTTTGGTGTTTTTGGATGTTTACAAATTGTGCTCTATCTGTGTTTCACATTTGCACTGATCGTTGTGCTCATGGTCAATGATTTTCTCTTGCGTGTTCATGTTTTTTATGTTCATGACCGACAGGGTGATTGAAGCATGTTGTGGATCTTTGAAGAAAAATATTTGAAGGTGTTTTTTGTTTGAGGACATTGTTTTGGGTCTCTACTATGTTGTGTCTGACCTTGGTAGATTCGCATTAATAATTTTTATTTTTTTGGACCGACAGTTTGCATTCATTCTATCATTTTGTTCAAGCCAACATGAAGCAATGTAATTACTTGTTGTGGATATATATGAGTGATTGTTTTTCTCATTTGAGGTATGCATGATGCGAAGTGTGTGAGTGCTATGTGTGAATAAAGATCAGATCATTCAAAGGTAGAGCAGAGTGTGAAGAAGCGTGAAGAAGTGTTCATGTGCTTAACTAGAACTATAATCAGGCATTAGCAGATGATACTTTCTCAGTTCAAAATATTCATATGGATTTAATTTGAATGTTTTTGTAAGAAAGTGAATCTTTTCTTGTATCTAAGCAATGAGCTCTAGGTAGTGTACATGAATGCATGTGCATTCCCATTTAATCTTCTTATAATTTTAACAGAGTATAAACTTGTGGATTAACCTCCACCATGGTTTTTCCCCTAACAGGGTTTCCACGCAAAAATCTTGGTGTTATGTGTATTTCTGATGTGTTTTTTATTTATGCTTTCATTGTTATTAACCAGATCTGTGAATAAGGGTTAACAAATTTAATAAGTTCAAAATTTTGTGATAACTGATTCACCCCCCCTTAGTTGTCTACCCTTGTGTTGCCAACAATTGGTATCAGAGCAGGTTCCTTAAAAGAAGTTTAACAGCTTGAGGTGATCTGGGATGGCGACATATAAGAAGGATAGTATGAGATTTGATGGAACAAACTACTCTCTGTGGAAGACTCGAATGGAGTGTCATCTGAGATGCATTGGTGAATCTTACTAGAACATTACAAGTAATAGGTATGTTATTCCTCAAAATGGTCCTACTACTACTGTTGAGATTAGGGATGTTGAATACAATATCAGGGCTAAAGAAGCATTGTTGAGTGCTTTGACTGATTCTGAGATGACGAATGTTATGGATCTGAAGACTGCTTATGAGATTTGGAAAAAGTTGGAAACTTTGATGAAGGTGATGCTAATGTGAAGATTGCTAAGCTACAGAGTTTGAAAGGGAAATATGAACTGTTGAAAATGGGTAATGATGAGAATATTACTACTTTCATGAAAAGAGTGAATGAACTTGTGTGTGGTATCAGATGTGTTGGTGGACAATTGGATGAATCAAATATTGTTGCTAAAGTGCTTAAATCCTTGCCTGATGTATACAAAATCAAATCTATAGCTATTCAGGAGCTTTGAACTATGACAAATATAACCAGAGATATGTTGATTGGTAAACTTACTGCTTTTGAGTTGAGTGAATTTGGTGATGCTCTTCCTAAGATATAATCTACATTCAAAGCTACTACCTTTGGAAGAGACAAGCAAATATATGATTTTGGGTGAAAGTTCTTCTAGAAAGGTATTCAAGTATGAGGAAGAAATGAGACAGATTGAAGAAGAAGAAAGAGAACTAAATGAGCTTGAAGCACTTATTGTCACAAGAGAAGCTAGAGGAGAAGGTAAGTATAAAGGAAAGTTTCCTATTAAATGTTTTTCCTGCAATAAGATAGGTCATTTTGCATCAAGGTTTATGGAAAGAGTCCCTAAGCCAAGATATAACAAGCCTAGATTTCAAAATAAGTGTTATTCTATTGTTGATGAAGGTGTGACAGATGAGTTTGTGTTTATTGCTATCAAGGAAAATAAACCTATGTCTACTAAATCTACTAGTTGTACAAATGTGGATAAAGCCCTAGCTGCTCGGGTTGAAGAGAAGGATGAATGGGTAATTGATAGTGGATGTTCACATCACATGACAGGTGATAAAAGAAAATTTGTGAGCCTGGAATAGTATGATGGTTGTGTTTTAAGATTTGGTGATAACAATGGTGATATAATTCATGGCAGAGGATGTATTTCTTTTGATGGTAAGCATAATACTGATGATGTTCTTTATGTGGAAGGTTTGAATCATAATCTTTTAAGTGTCAGACAGATGATTGATAAAGGATACAATCTTCAATTCAAGGATGGAAAGTGTATAATATTGGGAAGTTCTGGAAATGTGATTACCTCAGGTACAAAAATAAAAGGTAACATTTTTCACCTGAATGCTGCTAGTAAAAGTTGTCTGATTGCTCAAGTTGATGAAAGTTGGTTGTGGCATAGGAGAATGTGTCATGTAAACTTTGATAGTATTATCAATATAATTTCTACTCAGGTTATGAGAGATCTTCCTAAGTTGATAAAACCCTCTAATGTCATATGCAAGGAATGCCAGTTAGGAAAGCAAACTAGAATTTCATTTTGGAGAAAATAGAATTGTTCAAATGAATTGTTGAAGCTTGTGCATACTGACTTGTGTGGTCCTACTAGAATCAAAATTTTACAAGGTTATAGGTATTTCATGTTGCTTATTGATGATTATTCTAGGATGATGTGGGACACTTTCTTAAGGGATAAATCTGAAGCTCTAGAGAAGTTCAATATTTTCAAGGCTATGGTTGAGACAGAGACAAAACTGAAGATTAAATTTCTAAGATCAGATAGAGGTGGTGAATTCACTTCCGATGAGTTTAATTCTTTATGTGAAGTGCATCGGATAAAGATACAATTGTCTACACCATGGACCCCTCAGCAAAATGGATTTGTGGAAAGGAAGAACAAGACAATTCAAGATGCTACTAGAACTATGATGCTGGAAGGAAATGTTCCTCATATCTATTGGAGAGAAGTTTTGAGTGTTGTTGTTTATATCCTCAATCGAGTACAAATCAAAGGTGATACTGGTAAGACCCCTTTAAAGATATGGTTTGGTCATAAGCCTACTGTTAGATATTTCAAAATCTTTGGGAGTAAATGCTACATCAGAAGAGATGAAGATATAGGAAAGTTTGATGCTAGAAGTGATGAAGGAATCTTTCTTGGTTATTCTACTAAGAGCAAGGCCTACCGGTGATATAACAAGAGATTGAAGAAAATGGTTGAAAGTGCAAATGTTAAGGTTGATGAAGACATTGCTAGACCATCCAAAACCTATGGATATGATTATGATGATCAGAATGACAGTAAAAGTAAAGGTTAGATTGTTCTGGTGAATCAAGAAGAAGGAGAAACTAGTGAAAGTACAGAAGAGAGATCATAAGAGCCTGAAGTTCAAGAACAGCCTAAGACTCCAAGGTATGTGAGATTAAATCATTCAAAAAATCATATTATAGGTGATAAGAACAAAGGTGTCCAAACTAGGAGAAGAATTGTAGAAGAATATGGTTTGATATCAAAGACTAAGCCGAGTAATGTAAATGAAGCATGCAAAGATGAAAATTAGATTGAAGCAATGAAAGAAGAACTGCAGCAAATTGAGAAGAATAATACATGGATTCTTGTTCCTAGACCTAAGGATAAAAATATAATTGGAACTAAATGGGTCTTTAGAAACAAACTAAATGAGCAAGGTGAAGTTATCAAAAACAAAGCAAGACTGGTATGTAAAGGATATTCTCAGATGGAAGGAATTAAATTTGAAGAGACTTTTGCCCATGTTTCTAGAATTGAATCTATGAGACTGTTTCTTGCTTATGTTGCTTTCAAAAACTACAAGGTTTATCAAATGGATGTCAAGTCAGCATTTCTAAATGGCGAATTGGAAGAAGAAGTGTACATTGAGCAACCCGATGGATTTCAATTGATTGATCGGGAAGATATGGTGTGTCGGTTAAAGAAAGCATTCAATGGACTCAAGCAATCCCCCAAAGCTTGGTATGCCAAATTGGACAAGTATTTGTTGAAGCTTGGATTTCACAAAGGTACAACTGATAGTAATCTGTATTTCAAGATTGATAATGATAAAGATTTGTTTGTGGAAGTCTTTTTTTGATGATATCATTTTTGGAGGAGATGATGGTTTGTGCATGAAGTTTTCTAATGAGATGCAGAATGAGTTTGAGATGTCAATGATTGGAGAGATGAAATTCTTTTTGGGATTGTAAATTACTCAGCTAGATAAATGGATCTTTATATCTCAGTCCAAATATGTGAAATAATTGCTAAAGAAGTTTGGTATGGGAGATTCAAAGCCATTCAGTACATTCATGGTGACCGGATGTAAGTTGACAATAGATGATGATTCTCCGAAGGAAAATCAGACTAGATACAGATCAATGATTGGTGGATTGCTTTATTTGACTCAAACTAGACCTGATATCATGAATGTTGTATGTATTGTTGCAAGATTTCAAGCAGATCTTAAGGAAACTCATGTGACTGCTATAAAAATAATTTTTAGATACTTGAAGGGAACAGTTGATTTTGGCATGTGGTGTCCTAAAGATGATGATCTTACTTTAAGTGCCTTTACTGATGTTAATTGGGCAGGAGATGTGAATGATAGGAAAAGTACCAGTGGTGGCACATTTTTCTTGGGAAAGAAGTTGATTTCGTGGTTAAGTAAAAAGAAGAATGCCATTTCTTTGTCTACTATAGAGGCATAATACATTATTGTTGCTAACAATTGTACTCAAGTATTATGGATGAAGCAGATGTTGAAAGATATCAAAGTTGTGTATGATGACCTATTACTATATTTTGTGATAATTCAAGTGCAATTAACATTTTTAAGAATCTGGTGTTTCATTCAAAGACCAAGCATATATCTATCAAGTACCACTTTTTGAGAGACAAGGTGAGTGATAAGGAAGTCGGACTGGAGTATGTGCCTACTAAGGAACATATTGCAGACATATTTACTATACCATTGTCTAAGGATAATTTTGAGTATCTCAGAGGGAAGTTAGGGGTGATTACCTCTCCTAATTAGAACTGATATTCAAGACATTACATCAGTTTGAGCATTTAACAGTCATATCTTGATTTAGATTGATGTTGTGGTGGCTACTACTCAAGGGGAGTAGTCAGATGATCCAGATATGTGGTTTAGAGCTTGTTTATCTTTGTCATTGATGTCAAAGGGGGAGAAGAGTCATGTGAAAAAATCTTGAAGAATCAAGGAGGAGAAGAGCAATGTGAAAATCTAGAAGAATTCATGAGAGAAGAGTTGGAACCTAAGGGGAAGTAAGTGTTGAAATTAGTTACGTTGATGTTGTTTTTCACATCATGTGTTGCCATCAATTCCAAAAGGATAGATTTTTGGATTTTTTGGTTGTTTTTTTGATATGTGGTTGTCATTGATGTCAACACTATTAGAATTAATGTCTTTAAGATTGTATATGTCAAGGATATTGAGAAAATTGTAATAAAATAGGTTACAGGTTGTCCATGCAACAATGAAGATCAATATGATGGAAAGTTCAGTATGTTGATGGTGAGAAGTTTCAGATTAAAGGGTTCTTTTTCAAGTCTATCTAGTTTATCCATTGAAATTTTCAGAGGTGCGCATAAATATTTGAGCAAGTTGTGAGTTTATGTGTTCCGACAGTTATTTTGTTACTATAACTGGTGTTCCTGGAAGAAGATAATGTGATTCTAGTAATCTATGTTGTTGTGTGTGCTCCTGTGGTGTTTGTGGATGTTTCTAGATCATGCTCTATCTGTGTTTCATGTCCACATTGATCGTTTTTCTCAGGATCGATGATTTTCTCTTGTGTGTTCATGTTTTTCATGTTCATGGCCGTCAGGGTGATTGAAGCGTGTTGTGCATCTTCGAGTAAAAATATTTGAAGGTGTTTTGTGTTTGAGGACATTGTTTTGGGTCTCTAATATGTTGTGGATGACCTTGGTAGATTCACATTAATAATATTTATTGTTTTGGGCCGACAGTTTGCATTCATTCTATTATTTTTTTCAAGTCGACATGAAGCAATGTAATTACTTATTGCAGATTTATATGAGTGATTATTTATCTTATTTGAGGTATGCATGATGCGAAGTGTGTGAGTGCTATGTGTGAATAAATATCAGATCATTCGAAGGCAGAGAAGAGTGTGAAGAAGAGTGAAGAAAAGTGAAGAAGTGTTCATGTGTTTAACTGGGACTGTAATCAGGCATTAGCAGATGCTACTTTCTCCGTACAAAATCTTTAGATGGATTCAATCTGAATTTTTTTCTAAGACAGTGAGTCTTCCCTTGTATTTGAGCAGTGAGCTCTAGGCAGTGTTCCTGAATGCATGTGCATTCCCATTTATTCTTCTTATACTTTTAACAGAGTATAAACTTGTGGATTAACCTCCACTGTGGTTTTCCCCTAACAAGGTTTCCACGCAAAAATCTTGGTTTTATGTGTATTTGTTGTTGATTTATGCTTTCATGGTTACTAATTAGATCTATGAATAAGGGTTAACAAAGTTAATGAGTTTGAAATTTTGTGACAACTGATTCACCCCCCGCCCCCCCCTCTTAGTTATCTTCCCTTGTGTTTCCAATAGGAAAAATGTGCACAAATCTTACAGTTGTCTCAGACTCGCTTTCTCACTAGATATGTCATTAGTAGTATTAGAAGCCAAATTGACATTAATGGCTTAAGAGGCCTCAAGACCCATGACTATCATCTCATAATCGAGAATATTTTACCTATTGTGGTAAATATATCAAGTTTGGAAAAGGGGCCAAGATTAGAAGTTATAAGATTGGGCCTAATATTAAAGAGAATTATTTTACATGTATTATATCCTTTGAACTTTGATAGTTTGAGGGAGGAGCTTGTTGAAGTCCTTTGTCTATTGGAATAATAATTTCCACCAACAATCTTTAACATTTCTATGCATCTTTTAATACATCTCGAATATGAACTAGAGCATTGTGGCCCAGTAAGAATTAGATGGACGTATCCTATAGAATGATATATGGAGGTTTTGAAAAACATTGTTCGTACTAGGGCGAAACCGGAAGGCAGCATGTCTGGGGGATATTCGATGCAAGAGGTCATGGGATTTTGCATAGAATATATGAAGTATTTTAAAAATGTCAATTGACGTGTATGGATGATGACAAAGATGAAACATTTAGAGGTGAAGTATTAGAAGGAAATAGATGTTGCTTCAAGCTATCACATCAAGAAATAAGTGCAATACATTCCTATATTCTTCAAAACACAACTTCGTTTGATAAGTGGCATAGGTAAAAAAAATTACAGAATAATTTATTTACTCAATTGCATTTATACATTTATATTATTAATCTTACTATTTGTATGTTAATATTCTATGTAGAAAATATGAAGAAAAGAATCAAACTTGGATGCAACATCAACCTCAAAAGTGTAGACGTCATGATTTGATTGGAGATGATTCTTTTCCAAAATTTGAAGAATGGATTGTTAATGTAGTCAGTGATGCAAAAAAAGAAGGTCAAGATGTAACAACGGAGGAAAGTGAGCTTTCACAATCTCCACATATATGGGATATGAATTTTAGTGGAATGTGGACCTATGGTAGTCGTTTAAGAGTGGAAGAAAAAGACAAATTGTGATTGTGTTGTTAGTGTTGAATTTATTCATGAAACTAGGAAGAAATTTTATGTTGGATTATCCAAGAAATTTTACAAGTGGATTTTGGTGAAAATAGTCTTATATTATTAAAATGTAAGCGGATCTGACCATCCACAGTACAATTTCATGAGTATGGATTTGTACGTGCAAATACACGACAATTTTTATCAGAGATGAATGAGTCGTATGTTTCCCCTCTTCAAATTAACTAGTCATTTCTAATTGATGATTTAAGAAGCCCGGGATGGTCATATGTCATTCAAACAGAGTCTCATTCCAAAGGAAAATTCATGGAAGTTGTTGATATAATGCCTAATGGGAAATATGTTAATTTACAAGAAACATTCGAAGAAGTGGATGAAGACGATGATGGAGTGTTTGAAGAAGAAATTTTGATTACCAATGAAGAGATTGGGAGAGAGAATGAGAAACATGTCACAAATGAGGATGAGGAAGAAAATCAAGCAGATGCAAAAATGAGTGATCAGGATTCTGATCTTGTTGGCAATGCAAATGATTATGATGTTTTGTCACCTTAACTAGCCTGTCACCTTAAGAGGTTAGCTTATCACCTAAAATTTTTTTATATGTATGGTGTAATTTATTATTGATTGTAATTTATTATTGAATGTAATTCATTCTTAGTTTTCTTACTTTGGTTGAAATTAACTTTGTTTAGTTAGAATATAATTTCTTGTATGTCCTATATGTTTTCTAGATGTTAGACTTTGCTTGTATGTCCTAGATGATAGCTTTAGTATGTAATACAACTTCTAGCCTCCACATTCATTGAATATGCTTGTGTGAAGGAAACAATAATGAGCATCCGTGATTTAATAATACATATAGATATATTAACATTAGGTTAACTAATCCTCCTCATTAAAAACAAAGAAATGATCTCTTAGGTCTTACTAACACTGAAAAAACTAAGAGACTGCAAAATTAGAAAATTGTTCAATCTTTTCAATAAAATGATATCTAAAATATTGCATTCATAATATACCCCTATATTCCCACATAAAATACATAAAAAAATCCAATACCACAATTTGAGACCATAACTTATTATATCATACACAGTATTATGAACAAATAATTGATACCAATTCATAATATACCATTATATTCCCACCTAAAATACATAAAAAATCCAATCATACACAGTATTATCAACAAATAATTGAGACCAAAATTTGAGCACCAGATTAAATATTCTTCTCCATTGATTTCTTCAAATAGATATTACAATATCTCAAAATTCTCCTCATATATGTTTCTATAAATGCCTATGATGATGATATCAAAATTCGGTCTTGGTTTATCTTTTATAAGAGAATAAACAAGCTTTAGAACATTACAAAATATGGCATCTTTTCAAAATTCATGCTTCATATAAACTAAACATTAGCTTTGCTTAAAAAATAATTAAGAGAAAACAAATAAAGTAGATAACTAATGAAGTCCACTGCACTCGTGACACCATAGTCCATTAATCCCTGTAAGGAACCCATGATCACTAAAGATCTATTCAATTTCCTTTCTCCATGTTAGTGTATCTGAATGTTTGGTTCTTCTATTGTGATAGCCCCAATGCCTACTATTTGAGAGGAGCCAAATACTTATTCTCCCACTCGTACACTGTATAATCATTAGGCCATTTGTATTCTTGAATTTTCAATATATTTGCAAGGTGAATCTTCTATCGGTTGTCTAGTAATGCCTTGCCATCCATGATAAACTTGGAATATCCAACATCCAAGGCTATTACTCCATTCATAATTAAGTTGAACTTGTGAAGACTCAACTCACCATTCTTTTGTATGTGAGTGATGAAATGTGGAACATTCTGTCCAAATTCACTCTTCCATTCATTCAGGTCCTTCAATTGGTCATCATCTTTCAATATTTTTGGCACAAACCGCTACTTCATAGTATGAAATAAATCTATTCATGTTTTGATATTTTGGTCCTCTCCTTGTATATATTAGAATTCATCTATAACTATTTTGGCCATCTTCTCTATAGGTTTTAATGCTACAGGAACCTCAATACTCCTATGTAAGATTTTGTACAAGGTTAACAATGTGTGCTGTATGGGTTGCTAGTTCTTAAAAGGGGGATCCAGTATGGGTACATGTGTTTTCATCTGATCAATTTCCTATGTCAGTGAGTTGTAGCAATCATACACACTTTCCAACTTATCCACAATTAGCTTTATCCTATGCTCGAGGACCTTCTCTAAAACATTGCAGATTTTTTTTTCACTCCTTCCTTACCCTCGTTGTTGGCTTTCTTTAACTCTTCAATCTATTGTCTAAGAATTCTCACTTGTTTAGTAGAAGTACTTTCTATATCAACTAGTGGAGCAAGAGGAGGTTGGTATAACATTATTTCGTTGTTCTATGAGGGGCCTGCTCCTTTCAATTGTTCCTTCAACTTCACATTTTCCATGAACAATTTATCGACTTCATCATTTTAAAAAAATATTCCTTTTCGTACTCTCTCAATCTAGCTTCCATCTCCTTAACTGTAGCTCGAGCGAACATAGTTGAATGCATTGTCATGGTTGTAGCTTCTAGAGATGTATCCTTTAATATTTTCACCATAGTTGTCCCTTTCATTTCCTGCACTACATCTAGTAACCTTGGTTTTGTGTACTCTTTTGTTTGGCCCAGAATGCCAAGGTTTAAATCTTAGGGTTATACCATGTGTCACTTACCCCTTCATCTGAGTCAAACTTATCAATCAACATTGGGTCTTCCTGTATTCTCACTTGATCAAGTAAAAACATTTTCTTTAATTCCATACCAAGGACAATAAGTATATTACTTTTCAAAATCATCTCTTTAGCCTCTTGCGGGCTGACATCAATATTATCAATCCTTAATTCATTCAAAGTTTGGGCTACTATTTGGTCATGTTGGGATTCCTTAGCTCCCATCTTATTTATTTCAACCCTCACTTCAAACTCTCTCAATTTTATCTTAATCCAAAAGTCTTTAAATTCATGGGTTTTGATAAATTCATCATCTTCCAAGAACCTAAGAGCTGCAATTACTCTCTCATCCTCATGCATTTCTCTTTCTCCTTGTACTTGAATATCGACTCTAGCTTCAAGCATAGGTTGGTCCACTTCAACATCATCCTTCAAATGTCTTAACACATTAACTAATTTTGTATCTCCAACCTCCTCACTTATTTCATAGAAAACAAGTGAGTCTATCTCTTGTGTCTTTTTTTTTTTAAAAAGGCGGTTGTTCAGGAGGTGATCCTGGAGAAGCATTACATAATAAAATAGTATTCAGAGTTGGTTATGTAATTACAATACCACTCAACCTTTTGGGAGACAATTTGGTAGGTCTCTTCATCTCTGTTGCAGACTTGTCATATAATTCATGAAACTTATCAATCATCATATCAATCCTCTTGAGAGGATCTGCTTCCTCTACGAAATACCCCAAGAAATCACTGTTCCTCTTTCTTTCTTCCTCAAGCCTTTTCATAATTTCCCATTTTCTCCTCCTCTGATACACCTCTTAAGGAGTGAAACAATTTTTTATTACATCTTCTTCATAATCAATCTGGTTAGTAACCATAGCCTTGGTAAGGATGGTGTGTCTTACAAAATTCATGTGACCCTCAAGGTCAAAAGCTCTTTCTTTTCCAAAATCTAAAGAGTACCATGTTTTTAGATAATTTTGCAACTCTTCAAGTGTATCAAATCCCACTGATAGTTCCCCACATGCTGTCAAATTAGGTAGAAATGTACCCTTCCTTTTTTTATGCATGACATCCTTTTCCATCCATAGAATTTTCCACATGAACTCTAAAAGGCTAATCAAAGGAGGACAAACTTTGGCAGTATATGTGGGGCATGTGGGCATCCATAAATCCTTATTATTATGATATTTGGTAGAAAAATCCAATCACCAAAGTTATGAGTATGGCCTTGCTCAAGTTTCAAATCCAAAGGTCTTAACAATTGTATCACAAGTGTGTGTAGTCTTGGTGGTGGGTGGCCAAGAACTCTCATAATTTTGTATGCAAATTCATCATGGAATATCACATAATTTGAATTCTTACATATGTTGTCCCATATATAACACCATCGTTGCACTAGCATCAAATTCCCCTGTTGGTCAATCTTACCCAAACACATCCTTTTGTTCCATCTATCTTTATTTTGGTATAATATTAGGTGGCACAACAAAGAATATTGCCTAATTAATGTTATGGGGGCTCTATATTCGCTGACTTGCAGAAATCCTTCATGCAATGCTTTCTCAAGATATGAGGCAAAATCATATTCAATGTTTGTCTCAAGTTTTGGATCCTCATAGCCATCATCATTTTAAACTAACTTGCATTCACTCTTGTGCATCTATCCCAAGTACTTGATAGAAAGAAAAGTAGGTTTTCTTGAAATAGAATTAAAAAACTGAGACAACAAATTGTTCAATAGCAGAAGGGGATATAGGAATCACCCTATTGTTCACACCCCTTTTCATGTAAATGGGGAGTTCATCACTTCTATGGGTTCTCCTCAATCTAGTATATTCTTCTTCACTTCTTTGCAAATCAATTTTAGTCAGGTATTATTTGTTTAGGTCAAAACATTCAATGATGGCCGCTTTAGTCAACACAACTAATGGTGAACCATCTGGAAATCTCACGGACCTATTGACAGGATGATAACTCTGATCTAATACTTTGATCAACTCTACATCTATAAAAACATTTGGGACAATTAACTTGGCCAAATCTAATGCCCATGGATTTGACATTGGAATGTTGCCCTCCCTTATGTCATAAAAGTACTAGAACAATTCCCACCTGGAGATAGGGATAAGGGCATCTCTATAACTGTGAGCCACATATTTAAAAACTATCTTAAATCCTCTATCAGTTGATTCGAGGAGTCTATCCAGGATAGATTGTTGTAAGGACCTCTTTTTAACCTTAGATTCTTCCTTTTTAGTTTCAAGTTCTTTCTTCTTGGGTGGCATGATGTTTAACTATCTTACTTCTATAATTTTGAAATGAAGAATTCCAAACAATCTTGTACTCATAAAAATTATTTCACAATGATTTATGTGCACTTACCTGAGTTACAATGGTTGCAGAGCTTAACCTCCTCGAAGTCCCAGCTCCCTACACAATAATTTTTGAAAATGAGTGCAAAGAGAATGTTGAATTCTTGATTTCATGGCTTCTGAGCTCAGTCATGTTGAAATTAATATCAATCTTACGCCAAATATTTTGCAATCAGCTCATAGTTTGAGTTTGAATATGCACCATTGATTTTACAAGATTGAAGGGTTGATGTGATTCGTGCATTTAATACTACTATATCGCCACCACTTTCTATAACTGTTGTGAGATAGAGGGGTATACATCGCTATACCACATGCTTCTTTATATTTCACCACAGGTAGAGGGATCCTTACCTCTATACCACAAGCTTGACTTGTTTAACCCATGGTACTATAGTTTACATTAATAGTCACATATGGCTTACTACCATACCGCATGCTTCATCACATCCTTTCGTAGTATAGCGGTTCATATCGCCCTACTGCATGCCTTTATGATCTTCCTCGCAGGATGGCAGGTTATTCCTCGCTATACCGCACCCTTCAGTTTTCCTTCTCACAATGTGGCAGTTTATGATGTATTTAAATTCTCGCATACCACTCAATTGTGTCCTCATCATAATACTTTTGTGGTATGGCAGTAAATATTTTCATGTTGTCTATTACACACTACCAGTCTGCCAAGGGTTCAGATTACTATAGAGGGATCGTGGTAAGGGACTGTTAAAGGATTTGGAATGTTTTTAGCTAGACATGTTTTTTCTTAAGTATATATGATGAATGTTTTTCTTTGTATAGGTATACTAATTCAAGTTGTTGATTTATACATTATTGTTTATTTGGATTTCAGGAAATGAAGACAAGGACTATAAGGCATAAATTAGATGATAGTGCTCATAATGTTGAAACTTTAGTGACAGATTATGAGCATCTTCATAGTAAAAATGTGGCCAAGAATAATGAATATTGATTGCATCTTGGTTTGACAAGTGGGCAAGTTGTAAATCCACTAAGTAGTATATTATTTGTTTAATAGTGTTTAATGAAATTTTATTGGAAAGAGCTTTATGTATATAAGACATGATATGATATATTTTTTTGTTTTATAGGCAACAAAAAGAGTGCAAAGAAAATGTGAATAAAAAATAGAAGGAAAGAAAAGATACAGTGTCGCCATCTCATAGAAGCCAACCTTTTTTGTGATTCAACAAATGTAGTTGGTGAAAAAAATAGTTGTGATGATGTGTAGCCTGGTATAGCACATGGTGATGTGCAACCTAATATAGCACATTGTGATGTGTAGCCTGATATAGCACATGGTGATGTGCAACGTTGTGATGATCTCATAGAGCAAGTCTAAGAGAGATTATTGAAAAACATCATAGCAAAGGAATAGTAGGTTTGCAGATGATTTATTCAACATTAAAGGATGTGTTTAAAGTGAAATATGTGGAGATTGGTACTGATCTACCTACGTATGCCACACCTAATGTAGCCAAGGAGCATGAAGTTTTGGTTAATGAAATTCATGAAGAGAGATCGCTTGCATTTGTTGTGCCTCATAGTGCACCTGTTGCATCTAGAACTTTTGATGGAACTAGTGGATCAACCAGAAATACTGGTAATGGTAATTTAATAGAAGATGTGGATGTTTTTTTCAAAAGACAAAGATTGATTCAAGATTTATATAGATCTACAAAGATAAATGCAAAAGAAATAAAATTATAAGGCAAGAAGCCATTCTTTCTTGAGGTATCGAAAGATGGTGAGCCCATTGGACCAAATGTTGCAAAGTAGGCCACTGACTTGGGTGTAAGTTGTAGGGCCCATTTGAATATTTGCAAATCAAGTTTTGCAGAGCAAGATCCACAAGCTATAGAAAATGTTATATAAAAAATGGAAAATTCTTTTGAGACTACTGGTGGACAAATCTCCATAAAGTATTGCAAGCAAAAGATGAGAATATTGATGAACAATTTGAGATACACTTGCAGAAAAACAATCATGGAGGGAAAAGAGAGGTTAGAATCTACTCTATCTCCCAAACAATGGGAGGAATTGAAAGAAAGTATGCATTCCAAAGAATATTTGGAAAAGAGTAACAAAGGAAAGAAAGTGAGATAATGTGAGGGCTAGATATACATTTGGTAGAGGTGGGTTGCAAGCCAAAATGGATAAATTTGGAGTAAGTGTATGGATTTTTGGTTCAATTTACATTGTGTTATTTATTTCAATTTTTTATTGAACTAACTATATGTTGAAATTGACGTTGAATTTTAGGTGGAGAACAGTAATAGAGAAGCAGGTGCAGAAGATATTGTCAATTATATGGAAACACTAGATCCTAGTAAATCTAAGAGTAGGATGAAGTGGAAATCTAGTTCATCAACATAGATTCCATAGCCATCTATTAATACATGCCTAGTAGGAGCCTCTCTAGATCATGTCAACTCAAATGAAGGGTACCAACATGTAATGAGTTGCATATACAATCTCAATCAGCAAGTTTCGTAGTTGGTTGCCACCGTTAACCCTATAGTTTCTGCATGGAATGAGCATAAATCCAAGGATTCAAATGAGGTAAGAGGCTCTATTGATCTCATTTCTTCTTGTTTTCAATTTTTTTATACAAATGCCTCTTAATATGTAGATTATTGAAATATGAGCGTAGGAGAATCCAACCCAGTTTCTTTATTATTGGAGTGATCCAAATAATGTTCTTTTGGACAAATTTATAGCTTGCATTTTTTGTTTGACTGTTGAATGCTTTGTATATTCTTTTGCATGATAGTTAAACCACATGCAAACCAATTTCATCAAAGCAGTAGAAAAATGAAAATTCCTTCATGATGTCAATAGAGCTACCAATATTGATAGTGATCATGATGAACTAGACAAGAATGTGCAGTACAGTCATCATAGTTATGTTGAAGTTGAGGTAATATAATAGTTGTCAGTTATCTATCCCAATGTTTTGTCATTCTTCATGCTTAAAATTTTCTTTTGGATAGAAAATTATAGCTTTTGCATTCTTTAAGTTGTAAGCTATCCCAATGTTTTATCATTCTTCATGCTTAAAGTATTGTTTTGGATAAAAATTTGTACCTTTTGCATTCTTTACTTATATTAATTTTTCCATGATGATTAAACCACATGCAGAGAAATTATATGAAAGTAGAATGGAAAGAAAAAGGCCTTATCAATAGAGCTCTCTACAAATCTCATGTACAACTTCGACATGTCAATGTTGATAGTGATTATGATGATGAACTTGATGAGAATGTGCATGATATTCATAGTAGTAGGCGTGTTGAACTCGAGGTGGGTGCTATGAAACCACATGCAAGTAAGTACTATTCAAGTAATTAATGGTTGCTTTATTATGTAAATAAGGGTAATCATTACCTATTTGATAGAAGCTGGTTAGAATAGTAGTGAAGTGTAATTATCTAGTATACATAGATTATGGAAATAAGGGAGAACATATAACTTACATATGGAAGGTTAGAGCTTAGTTGTAATAGAGTGCATACATAGATTTTGACAATGCATTAGTGCATTATGTTCGGGGATGTCATGGTCCTCAGTTGGGGGGGACTTCATTGCCAATCCATGTCTCTTTCTAGAGTACTCATATATTCTAGAACAATTGTAGTCTTTCCCTCCATTTTTTTGTACCTCACAATAGGTTAGTTTTTTTTTTCAGATTAAAATGTTGTTTCTTTGTTATTCAACAAAATCAAAAAAAGCACATACAAAAATTGATTTGTTCCAAGATATATTACATTACATACAACTGTGAAAAGCAATATAATGTACATTTTTTTTGTTTTTGCGGACATTTATTGATAAACTCCAAAAAGGGGATAAGGTTGAGGTGTTAGATCTGTTTGATGGTATTGTTGTGGGCATTGGGTGGATTCACTCATTATCTATTATACATGGAGTCAAATTGAAAGGAATGGGAGATGCAAATGTAAATATTATAAAGGTCACAAGTAACATATCCATTTCTTATGGAGACAAAATAGATGGAGTTTTTTGTCTAAAAGAGAAAGAAGGGACCTTCGCATGGTGGCCACTAAAATATTTGAAAAAAATGACCTAGTTGAAGTTTATCACTAATATTGTAAATTTTGGGTACAACACTATACAGAGTTGCCTAATATTAAACATGTCATTGTCAACACCCATGCTATTGAGCCATGGTTCTGTGAAACATGATGTGCTCTTGAAATTGAATAGAAACCACCAATTCCCTTATTGATTACAGTGTTTCTCAAGCCCTTGTTGATTTCTTTGGGACCCTTTCTAGACAATGGGCATTGGGGTGCATGAAAGATCTCCTTGTCAACCTCAGGGGAAATCTCCAAATAATTTTCTAGGTAAAAATTGTGAACCTTTTACTTATTTCAAATTAATAATGTTGGCTCTAGATGACATTGAAAATTGCTCTCTTATTTTTTATGTTAACTTCTTTTATGTCACATAAGATGCCAAGGAATATTTTGAACAATTGGGTGTAGATTCATGTATCAAGTTATTTAAACAATTCAAGTCTTATGAAGGGCTATATTTCTTCTTGGGTGCATATTTGAGCTCCAGGTGATTTGACTTTGGATTGTAACTTGTATCATTTTTTTATTGATATTCATTGATCTATTTGAGGAGGTAATTTTGTAGTAGCTTGGGAACCTTATACTTATATGGTAAATTGTATTTTCAATGTCATTGGTTGTGAGGATCCCGACATTCACTTCAAATACATTGAAGCAACAACCAAAACCAGATAAATCAAGGAGGTGGAATGTGTAACCAAATAGTCAAACTTGGAGGATGTTGAAAAGACAAAAATAGAGAAGGGTGTTGGAGTGCATGAAAGATATCCTTCTTGTCAACTTGAGGGGAAATGTCCAAATAATTGTTCACATAAAAATTGTGCACCTTTTATTTATTTCAAATTAATAATGTTGGCTCTAGATGAGATTCAAAATTACTCTCTTATTTTTTATGTTAACTTCTTTCATGTCACACAGGCTGCCAAGGAATATTCTAAACAATTGGATGTAGATTCATGCATCAAGTTGTTTGAACAGTTCAATTCTTATGAAGGGCTATATTTCTTCCTAGGTGCATATTTGAGCTCTAGGCGAATTGACTTTGGATTGTCAATTGTATCATTTTGTCACTGATATTAATTGATCTATTTGAGGAGGTAGTTTTGTAGTAGCTTGGGAACCTTGTACTTATATGGTAAACTATATTTTCAATGTCATTGGCAATGAGGATCTCAACATTCACTTCAAATACATTGAAGCAATAGCCAAACCTGGACAAATCAAGGAGGTGGAATGTGTAACCAGAGATTCAAACTTCTATGATGTTGAAAAGAAAAAGAACTTTCTTATGGAAGAAAGACTTCTAAATGCTCATCTAATAATAAATGTTTGTGATCTATTTGGATTTGTCCACTGTCATTTTCAGTAAATCTTATCAGTCAAGGTATATGCAGAACATAGTTCTCAGTCCATACTGAATATTCACGGTCTGAATTTTGTAGAGGAGTCTTTCATGGGACCCTTAGGCTTCATTTTTCAAGTAGTTCTTTCATTTTTCGATTTGTATAAGCAAAAAATAGAGCATTGTAACTCAGTTTTTTCAGTCACAACACTGAGAAACACTTTGTAACACATTTTTCAAAGCAAAGACATATTAAAGTCTTGTATTTGTTGTAAGAACACCTTTTTCTCAATAAAATTTCAATATTTTTCCTTCTTAATAGTTGTTTCATTATGTGCAAATTAAATGAATGATTATGTTTTTTTGTGTTTTATGTTTAAATCTCAAAAGCATTGTCCCATTTCCAACACTTTTAGGCAAAAATCAATGAACAAAAACATTTTAATAAACCACCAATTGACTAAATATACTACCAATTGACAGAAATCAATGAATAAATATGACTAAATATAATGATTATGCAATTAATAAACAATGTATCAATATACTACCAGTTGAAAAAAATTAGTGAACAAAAACAATTAAATAAACTACCAAATTAATCAAAATGATGATTAAAATTAATGACTAAATACACTACCAATGGATGGAAATCAGTGAATAAAAATGACTAAATACATGACCAATTAAAAGCAATCATTGACTAAATTAACGACTAAATATATTAGTGAATAAAAAATGGCTAAATAAGTGACCAGTTTAAAACAATCAATGACTAAATTAAAAGACTAAATACACTACCAAATTGATCAAATTAACGACCAAATCGATCAATCAAACGACTAAATTAACGACCAAATCAATCAATCAAATGATTAAATTAATGACCAAATCAATTAATCAAACAACTAAAAATGGTTTAGTCATCAATTTAATCATGTTATAAATGATTGGAAATAAATTACTAATGGTCATGCGACCATGTTTGGTCATTTATAAGCAGGTTTTAGTAGTTTTTTCAGTCATATATTGTTTTTTTTGTACTAGTGTATGGATTATGATTAAATGACAAGATAGGTCAAAGATGATAAGGATTTGATTGGATGATAAGATTGGAATTGGATATGAAGATAAATGATGAAATAAATGATGATGATAAGGATATTAAAGATAGAATGATGGTTGATAGGACCAAGGTCTAAGGATAATGGTTGGGATGATAGGTTATGATAATGGATGAGAATGATAAGATGAGGGAAATATGATAGATTTTGGATGGATACAATGCAAATGATTGATGTTCTAGGTAAAATGACAGTTGAGGAAGGGTTTCCCAAGTCTTTTCTAGGGCTACAAAGGTCAAACTTGTAAATTGAGGTCTCAAGATTATCAAATGATGATGAAATGATAAAGGCACAACTTCAAGTAACAAAGGTGCCACTCTATAAGATAGAGGCACAAATGTATGAAACAAAGATGCCTATTTATATAACAAAGGCATAGTTTCACAAAAAAAAAAATGCAGAGGCACCTCAAGATGATGCACGAGCACCAAGAAATTATACAGAAGTGCAATTTTCCAATCTGAAATGGATTTTGATGTTTTTTGGAAATCTAGAATCTAACAAGAAGACACAATGGCTAACTTGACTATCAAGGTAATAAGGACAATTCACTTCACTAGATTTGCACATGAAAACACGCCAAGCACAACAACATAACCCTGTATTTAGTCAAGTAGGTGTGCTAACTTAATGTGATCCCACCAATCAAAGGCTAATATCTTCAAATGAATGGGTAACTAGTGTATGAAAAGTTCGCAGACCACCTTTATAGCCTTTGCATTAGGACAAGGTCCTACCAAGGGATATTTGTCACCTTAACAAGATAAAGTACATGGTGACTAACTTCAAGCATGATATTATACCCTACACCACACTAAAGAAATGACCAAAAAGTCATAAAGGTTTCTAAAAATAAGGTTCTTAGTGGATCTATGAATAGTGGGATCATTTAATAGTGTCCGAGATTAGGAGGTTCTCTCCTCTCATCACCAAACAAGTCTCGATGGACCAAGGGTCTTGCGACTTGGCTCAAATGATGCTAGCTACACTTTTAGGTGCAAATTTCACTCTCCCCCTTTATATACCCCACCAAAAAATGTGGTTCAAGTCGTCCTTGAGGTCATCAAATGCACAAGCATGCCTCCTAATAGGGAAGACTATATTGGGTATTTTTGGTCACCCAAGATCACGCGAAGCGCAAGGGGAGAGCATGCACACAAGCTAGTAAGTCTTTGGATAACACTTAAAACATAAAAGAAATGAAGAAATGTGAGAATTATGATCTCCAAGATTGCACTAAGTGTAAGGAAAGAGAATATGTCTATACACTTCCAAACATGAAAAATAATGTTCATTAATCCCACTAAGCTACTTTATATGCCTAGATTACTATAAAATAAATCCTTCAACCAATGAATCTACATCAAACTATTAGTAATCTTAATGATAATGATCTTTAACGAGCGTTCGATAGATGCACCACTTGTTAGTTGCTTAAAAATGAAGTTTATATGATAAAAATAACTCAAAAACCCTAGAAATTGTAGTGTGAAATAAAAGAGCAGCTTTACCTAACAAATGTGCCACTTTATGCAACAAAGGTGTAGCTTAGTGATGCAGAGACACAAATTTATGAATCAAATATGCAACTCTATAACATAGAGGCATTGTTTCATAGATAAAACCTCAAAATGACCTTTGAGAGTCAAAAAACAAAGTTTTTCACCAACCCAATTGGGAAACCTACAAGATGAATCTATAGGACACTTGGAAACATAAAGATCTAGCCAAAATATGTCATGTTATATTCTCAAAATATTTCAAAATGAAGCAAACCCTGGATCCTCTAAAAACATTACAAGAAACCTTAGTTTTGCAAAACCCTAGAAGCCCTATTTTTTCAAGAAAATAATGAATCAACTTGAAAAAATAGTTTTAGAATGATGTAATCCTAAAAAATAAGCTCTCAAAGGTTAGACAAACCCTAGATTTATCTCTAATTCATCAAATGCAAGATACAGAATAAAAGTGTAGTTATAGGTGACAAAGCAACCACTTTATGTAATAGAGGTGCAACTTTATAAGATAGAGGTTCCTTTTTCTATGAGAGAGAGATGCCATTTCACATTTTGAGACCAAAAAATAGAATTTGCATCACAAAATTTTACAAAAATTTCATAAAAAATATTAGTACATGGATGTGGGTCCTACTAGGTGTGCCAAAATGAAGAGAGCTAGAAAATATTGAAGGAAAACAAAGGAAGATAAAATAAATACAAAGCAAAATACATTCACCTAGACTCTTTGCTTCTCTTCTTGATAAGCGAAAATGGAGTGCACCCTTTATTCCATTTTATTTTCTCTTTGATGTTGACTTGTGGATTGCTCGATACTCTAACCTTGATATGATTTGATAGTGATGATTGATAAGCTTGATTCAATAGATATTTTGACATGTAGGTATGATAGCTCAATGAGACTTTAGAAATGAAGGATGAGAGCCTCTAGATATAGAATCTTGAAGAGGCAAAATCAATGGCTAGAAATGGTTGATGATGGATGGCTAAGATTGATTGAGAATTAGGGTTTGGATCAAGGATGCAATCATATGATAAGTGTCACATGATGGATAGGATCTAGGTTTAGGATAAGCGTAAGAACAAAAATCCTTACGACATTGGCTAGGATTAAGAGGTTAAATGAGATGAGTAGATAAGATGAAAAAATAGTTTGACTTTTAGATAGGTTTCTAGGTTCAATGAATCTAGAAAGGAGTTAGTTAGACATGTAAAGGTTGTTGAATGTATTGTCATTGATGTCATTATAAATATGCACTTCATACCATGGTTGAAGCATTGATACATTAGAAATAATTTATGATAAGAAGATATGGAATCAAATTGCCTTTATAAAGGATAGTAATAAAGACAAAATACAACAAAGTCATATAAGACAAAAAAACATATAAGGACAAAACTATAATAAGATAAAGTTGTCTTATTCAAATTAGATGAAGTGGTTCGATTAATATTTGGAACCTTGTCCTATTCAGATTAAATGAAGTTGGAGCCCTTTGCACATGATGTGCTATAAGACAAAATCTTATTCATTTAAAAAAAAAATCATATATAAGGCAAATCTATTAAAGAGCTAATTAAAAGGTGGAAAGGTGCAATGAGATTAAACTAAAGGTGCAGTTTATATTAAAGTCAACAAATAAAATATTTGAAAGGCAGCAATGGAATTAATTAAGTAAGGAAACGATTAAAGTAAAGTTATGTTTATTATCAAAGTTCATTGAAAAGGTTGTCTCTTTTGTGAAGGATGCCTCTTTTCATAAAGACACATTTATTGGCAAAAACATACAGGTATAAATATGAGAAAAAGATGGAGTAAAAAAATTAATCAAGTAGTTCAATGAATATTTTCAAAATATAAGGATATAAGCAACAAAATGAAATGCAATTCTGATGTAAATTGAAGAAATTTATGCAATAGAAGGGAGGAATCTATTCTAGTGAAATGAATTAAATATTCGGATTTGAGAAGGAAGAAATAAATGATTAATTCAAACTTGTGAGGACTATTAAAGCATCTATAATTTGACCAAATTTATGTCAAGAGTAATATCTTATCAGCATTAAAAGACTAATAGGTTGAGTCCTATCAATTAAGAGGTTGTAGCCTCTAGCTAGGTTGGAACTAAGTTGGTGTGGAGAAATTGAAATTTGTGTGGGGAGGTTGTAGCATCCAATAGGTTGGAGCCTATATTTGTGTCAAGTATATATTGGAGACTCTAGTAGGTTGGAGCCCACAAGAAAAGGAAACTATTTAATATATAAACAAAATTTTGTCATGGTTTTCTCCCAAAAGGGTTTCCACGTAAAACGTGTGTTCTCATTGTGTACTTAATTGCTTAATCTTGCATATGAGTAGTTGATATAATTATTTCAATTTTAAAAAGTAAAGGATTGTTAGGTATTGATTCAATCCTCCCCCCTCTCAGTATCACTGTGTGCTCAACAAAGGGGACATTTATCACATGAGGACAAATTTAGATTATGATCCATGTGGACAAGATGAAGGGATAAATTATATGGGAAAGGATAGAGGATAAAAGATAATTAATTAACTAATTAATTAGTTAATTAAAGTATTTATTTAAATAATGGCATCATGATGAAGAGATAATAATTAAATAAATAGTAAATATTTATTTAATTAAAGGATTATGATAAATATGAGAATGATTAAATAAATAAAGATGTTTATTCAATTAATACCTAAGGATAGGCTAAAATTAGGTGTGGTTAGATAAGGTCAAATTTTAGGTGTCTACAATGACAACCATCTCCTAAATTAAGATCCTTCGAGGCTCCAACATAATCAAGGAACTCAAAATCATAATCTCCCAAGGGGAAGATTCAAACCATGATCTCCAAACCAAGAATATACAACACCGCCAAACAATCACTATCACAAGCTCCCACTGAACCATGTAATCAAGTTATCCATGACATCGTAATAACAACCTCCTCAATAAGATCAACCAAAGGCCCCCACACAATCAAATAACTTAATTGCAACAATAGGATCTCCCAAAAGGTAAAGTAAAACCATGATCCTCAAACCAACAAGACACATCACCATAAATAATCAGGAATCAATCCACCACCAACAGTGCACTTGCATAAAAATAATATTATGCCAAAGTCCTTAAAGAACAAGGAACATCCATGACACCATGATCACCACCAAATGTATCAGCAACAAACTCCAACTATGTCACACATGTTCGCATCACGTAGTCAACAGCATAGGTCCCACATCATGATTGTACCTGATAATATCATCTCACCATCTCAACATGACAACCAAACCAACAAAACAAGTGACTAAACCAAGCCACAAAGTTGAATCTACATCAACACTAAAGTATATATGGGCATAGACAACCCACATCTGAATCATATATGCAACATGTAATTGTAGACAATCTACAAAACTACACAACTCGTAGATCCAATAATGCAACATACAAATCCAACAATATATTGATAACCATTTCAAATAAAAGTAATCAAATATGTACACGTGAGTATACAATGACTCCAACACCAAATCACCAAGATCTAAATAGCCATAAGCTCACAAAAGTATTACAATCAATAAGAACCCATAAACAGCTCAAAATGGAATAACAATAAATAAAACATGTCAAAATATCTCCAAACATGATCCACTGTGTAGTGCTTTTAACAAGTTTTATGTCAACTATAAGAAGTTCAAAATCTAACTCTATGCACAAGTTTTAACCTCTCCAAGTTTGAAAATAACATCTGACTTTCAACAAGCATTTCTCTATAAAAAATATCAAAATTTGAGAAAAAAATACTAATACCATAGTGTAGTTCTCAAAACCACCTTTCCAACAAGTATAAGAAGCCAAAAAATCGACAATCGAGACGAAAGTTATGCCCCCTAGAAAAAAATTGTCCAATTTGGCTATTAGGTTAAGTAGTGGTGGCTCTTGGGTGCCCCACTAGTGGTGGTGATGCCACCCAAGAGGCACCACCCACATAGATCAAACCCAAAATTGTAGTTAAATTGGGTTTAAATTTTAAAATTGAAACCCGTGCTTATTTAAAGCCCGCAAAGGGCTATTCCATGGCCCCGCCGAATCGAGGTTGGGACTGAGGTCTAAGCCTCGCTCACCCCAAGCCACCGACAAATTCAGAATACCTCACACAACCTGGTATTTTTAGTGGTCAGTACTGACATAACAGAGGCTGGGGGGTCTACGAACCCCCCAAACTATTTAATTTTTTTTATTTGCTTTTTTTTAATTTAAAATCATTTTTTAATTTTTACTCGTAGGATTATTACTATTTTTTTAATTTTCTACAGACAAAAATTTGTACGGTCATATGGTCATACAACATGGCAAGGTGGGGAAAAAATTTTAATTATTTTTTACAGTGACTTAAATAGGCCAAATTGTATGTCATTCTTCATCTCTCAAGCCTCTTGGATCCAATGGTGAGGTATTTTTTGTCCCAAAGAATCATCTAAAATATTTCTCCTACAAAACCCTTATAGTGAACATTCATAAAAAACCATTTTTCCAAAAAAAAAATTCATAGACCCAAATGTGCAAAAAATAATCATAAATTTGTAACCTCAAAACCCCAAATATACAATAACAACCTACACAAAACCCGCATATCTTGCAATGTATTCATTCTTTCCCTACAATCCCTAGATTTAACTATACAGTAGATCTACTCCAACAAGAGTTATACAAACCACAACCATCGCTTTGATATTAAATAAAAATAAATATGCATCTCGCCAAGATAATTTCCACATAACGAGCAAATAAAGAAATCTATGCAAACAAGTATTCATAATCCATATGCAAAATAATAAACAACATACCATCAAAGATGACACAAGATATACCCTAGAAAAGCTCTCAAGAGGGAAAAACCCGACCTCTAAAAGCATTTATCGCTCATGTATTATTTAGTAATAAACATTACATACACTTTTAGAGTCTCCATGAATTATCTTGAAACATCAAGCCCTATACAAGCACTCCATGTGAATAAACAGGTAACCACACATCTCATGACATGTTTCAAACCTCACAAATACTAACAAAAGATGCTCTCAACTAGCCAACTATCCAACCTTAGAAAACTACCCATGTGTTTGCTTTTCTAGAAACAAGCTCACACAAAACCACCAAGTGGTATTACATAAAACCATGTGACTAATACCATGAGTTTAAAAAAACCATTAACCCCCACATTTACTTTTTGGTACTAAGTTTTCCCAATATTAAATATTTTTTCCAATGTGCATTCCCATATTAAATATTTATCACAATGTTACATACAACACATAAAGTGGTCCCAAGAATGTTAACCCATCTAATGCACACATCCCTAGATCCCCTAAGTGCACCACATAGTAATAAAATATTACATTATAACATTATGCAAGATGGATGACACAGCTTTTCCTAACACCTATACCTATATTTCATGGGAAACAAAAGTGTTCATCTCATGCTTGGATCTACAAAATATTTGACAAAAGGACATAGTCTCATCACTAATTTTGAAGAGCTCAACCAAAGGTTGATTGAAATATTTGACAATGTTGATCTAAAAAATCACTTTCAATAATTTGGCATAACTAAAACACTACAGATCAATGCAACACTGCATAGATGAATTTTAGATGATAGTTATCAAAGTTACTATTGTATCTAAGAAAAGAATCATCATTTTGATCGTAAAAGTATTGGAAAATTCGTTGATGGGATTGGTTGAGGCATTAGAGCCTTCCAATTTTGAAGAGCCCATCAAAAGGGGCCTCTCTTTGGAGTCTTCCTTACCTTGGAGTAAATCCAATACGAATGTTTCTCCTATAAACCAAAAGAAGTTCCAAACAAGAGAATCAAGCACACAAAAAAATTCCACCATTAAAATAAATGAAGATAACGAAAAATAATTGAGGAGAAAGCAACAATGTTTCCATTGCAAAGAACCCTAGGAGTGAGGACATGGGTTCCTTGACAAAGTTTAGGTGCAATATATTGAAGTTAGGTCAAATGAGGAAACAAAATAAATTGAGGATTAAGAAGGTAAATGAAGAATCTGATGCATTCAATATGTGAATATTTATGTGGTTGGATTAGGAGATTTCTTGGAGTGCAATGGCTACAATCTTTGAGATAATTTTCACATAACTACCAATCAATGGAATCAAAATTCAAAAGTGAAGGAAATGAAGTAGTTCTCAAGGGAATCAAAAATGGTTCACCCCAAGTAATTACTACTAAAGGGATGCTTTAAGGAGAGGACAAGTAGCTTGGGTAGCCAGTTATTGGTCACACCAAAACAATCAACTAGTTATTGACCACACCAAAAAAAAAAATCCATGAACAAGAAGGATGCTTACCATATTGATGTGTATGCTAGGTTGGACAATCTTGGCAAAAAAATTCAAGAGATACCCCTAGGACTACCACATGATTGAGGGTTTGAGCATACCATTGAACTTGAAATTGGTACAAAGCTAGTGGTAACCACTCCTTATTGTCACCCTAGGATCTACAAGGAAAAAATCAAGAAGACAATAAACAAGCTTTTGGATATGAGCCACATAAGGCCAAGCTCAAACACATTTGCCTCTTTAGTAGTGTTCGTGAAGAAAAAGGGATGGTGTCGTGAAGATGTGCATTGACTACTAGACATTAAATAATAAAATCAAGAACAAATACCCCATTCCTAAGATTGATGAATTAATGGACAAGCTACATGGAGCTACATACTTCTTAGAGATTGATCTATGCTCAAGGTACCATCAAATTCATATATAGAGTGAAGATGTTCACAGGATTGTTTTTCACGTGTGACTTACAACACATTGAATTCTTAGTCATTCCTTGGCTTGACTACTAATCCTGACACCTTTCAAAGCTGCATGAATAAGGTGTTCAGCAAGCAATGAGTAATATTTTTCTTAGTTTTCATTAACGATATCTTGATATACAATAAAACTTGGGAAATGCACTTGAAGCATTTGGATGAATTTTTTAACATGTTGGAGTAGCACTCATTCTTTAATAAACAATTAAAGAGAAAATCTAAGCTTAAGGAGATTTTGAATATGAGTCATATAATCAATGAATAAGGGGTCCAAGTGGGCCAACAAATGACATGTTATTAGGGATTGGTCACCCCCTAAGAATGTGTCACAATTAAAGAGGATTGTCTAGATTATGTAACTACTACCAAAGGTTTGTAAAAGGCTTCTCTCAACTCACAATACCACTCATAGATCTAACTAAGGGAACATTTAAGTGGACAAAGGTTGTTGAACATACTCTTAACAAATTGAAAAGAATAATGTGTTCATTTCTAGTGCTTGTTGCCCCAAATTTTTCACTTTCTTCTATGTTGGAATGTGATGCTTCTAGTGAAGACATTGGAACTATTTTGATGCAACTATATCCCATTAGTTTTTTAAATAAAAAATTAATTGGCAAGAAAAGAAATTTAATATTTATGATAAGGAAATGCTAGCAATCATGGATGATTTAGCAAAATTTAGACAATACTTGATGCATGACAAGTTTGTGGTTATGACTGATCAAACAATTGTAAGTACTTTTTCAATTAAAAAGACCTAAATAGACAACATAAGTGGGTAAGCAAGTTGCATGCATGTGATTTTGATATTGAATATGTGAAGGGTGGGCATAATATGGTTGTTGATGCATTATCTTGGAGACCCACTTTATATTCCATTTCTAATACCTTTACTGATTTGGTCACCACCATCATAAATGAATATGCCAAGAATGGTTTTACTATTAAATTGTTGGATGGAGAGTACAAGATGATAAGTTCAAAGTGGTGGGAGATTAAATTTTGCATAGAGGATATATTTGATCTTGGAGTCAAAGATGAAGGAAAAAAACTTAAGGGTTGTGCATCATACTCCATTGGCTAGGCATTTAGGTTATTTTAAAACAAACAAATTAGAGACTCTCTTAGAAAGGAATGGAAAGGGACGCACTCAAGCACACTAAGGAATGTTCATCTTGCTAGAAAAACAAGGTAGAACAAGTATATCTTCCAAGCCTACTTCAACCATTACACATTCCTATACAAAATTAGGAAAGTATATATATGGACTTTATCACTAGGTCACCCAAAGATAAATGACAAAGACTACATTTTTGTTGTGGTGGACAAACTCACCAAGTATGCACATTTTTATGTCATTTCCTCTTATTTCAAGGCTTCCCAAATTGGTGATTTATTCTTCAAGGAGGTTTTCATATTACTTGGATTACCTCATAACATTATTAGTGACAAGGGCAACAAGTTTTTGAGTCACTTTTAGCAAGAACAAAGCTCACCCCTAGCACCAGTCATCACGCCTAAATAGATGGACAAACTGAAATTGTTAGCAAATAGATTGAAGGGTACCTAAAAATTGCATGTCTAGCAACAAACAACTTGAGTCAAGTAGATCCATGTAAGCAAGCATTGTTATAACACCTCCTACCATGTGTCTATAGATATGTCACCTTTCATGGCTTTGTATGGATATAATGTTCTAACCTTTGTGGATATTATAATCACAAAAGATAGGGTGCCCAGAGCAATAAATAGTGTGACCTGAAAAATGATTATGAAATTGAAGGATAAACATTGAACAACAGCAATTCACAATCAAATTCAATAAAATATCACACCAATGACGCATAAAGTAAATCACAAGAAGCATATACTATAAACCTGTGTGACCCCTTTGTTGAGTTTCATTGTTCTCCTCTTTTCACTTTGGAGAAAAGTGTAATAGTATTTTCTCTCATATTTTTGGTAGCACAATAGCATAAAAATTCTAATAATACAAGTATAATTTCTTTGCAATGATGAGAGAGAGTTGAATGATAGGTTTGTTTTATAGATTTATTGATATTGAGCAATGGTTGAGATTTGATGAGAGACTAGGAAGATCAATGACTCAAAATTGATGAGAGGAATTGATGAAGAGTTAACTGACCTCCTGATTATAGCTAACTAATTGTATGGGTTAGTTAAGAGAATTGGTTGAAGAGTGAAGTGTAACTGACGATTAATGAATAGAATTGATTGAGGGGTGAACTCAAAGTGAGAGGGAGTTGATTGGATTGATTGAGGAATGGATTGAAAGTAAGTCCCAATCAACTGGCGAGGTGGAAATGCATAGGTAATTAATAAATAAATAAATTATTAATTACATGTGCAAAAGGAAATAAATAAAACAAATAATCGATTTTATTTATTTTAGAAGATCGCGTTGAGAGATGATTGTATAAATTATTTTATTTAATTAAAGTGGGAAATAGGAAATGAATTATTTAATTAAAAACTTTAGGAAAGAAGAATAATTAGTAAATCAATTAAATAATGTTAATTATTTAATCAATATAGAGGAAAGTAATGAAATAGATAATTTAATTAAATGCAGAAGATGGATTGATGATACCTAATGATGAAAAATGATGATGTTTTGGTAGAAATATGTTAGTCAGATTTAGGTGTCTACAAATACAATCAAAAAGAGTTAAGAGTTAAGAGGTATTGAAATCCCTTGAAGGCCATCACCAAAACACTCAACCAACAAAAGCTCTATGCAAACCAATAGCATACCAAAATAGTTTTTAAAGTTAGAGACATGGTTTAGATAAGACTACAACCCTATATGCAGTCTTCATTGAAGAAGAAAGGAGCAAATAAATTTAAACCCCAATTCTATTGTCCCTACAAGATTATGGAAAAGGTGGGAGAAGTAGCCTATGAACTAAAGCTACCTAAGAATGGCATAATCCACATCTTCCATGTTTCTCGTCTTAAAAAGGCATTGGAGCAACACGTATTGGTCAAAGGATTGCAACCTTTTAATGATGAAGGAAGACTCATTTTGATACCAAAAGTTATTATGGACACTTGAGAAAGAAAGGTGAGGAATAAAACCATTAACAAATATTTGGTGAAGTGAAAAAATCTTTTGACTGATGATGCTACATGGGTTTGCAACCTTTTAATGATGAAGGAAGACTCATTTTGATACCAAAAGTTATTATGGACACTTGAGAAAGAAAGGTGAGGAATAAAACCATTAACAAATATTTGGTGAAGTGAAAAAATCTTTTGACTGATTAGGTTGACATGCAACCTTTTAATGATGAAGGAAGACTCATTTTGATACCAAAAGTTATTATGGACACTTGAGAAAGAAAGGTGAGGAATAAAACCATTAACAAATATTTGGTGAAGTGAAAAAATCTTTTGACTGATGATGCTACATTGGATGGAACTGACATCCTAAAACATCAAAATTTGAATTAAAGGTTTGCAACCTTTTAATGATGAAGCCTCATTTTGATACCAAAAGTTATTATGGATACTCGAGAAAGAAAGCTGAGGAATAAAACCATTAGCAAATATTTGGTGAAGTGAAAAAATCTTTTGACTAAAGATGCTACATGGGATGGAACTAACATCCTAAAACATCCAAATTTGAATTAAAGGCTTGCAACCATTTAATGATGAAGGAACACTCATTTTGATACCAAAAGATATTATGGATACTCGAGAAAGAAAGTTGAAGAATAAAACCATTAACAAATATTTGGTGAAGTGGAAAAATCTTTTGACTAAAGATGTTACATGGGATGGAACTGACATCCTAAAACATCCAAATTTGAATTGCTCGAGGACGAACAATCTCAAAGAGGGAGGATTGTCATGTCCCCTTTTCTCATAAGATTTTGAGTTGACTCATTAACCCATTTTTTTCATTTCTTGTAAGCTTAAGGAAAGTAACATACAAAAATATAAGTGTTTAAATTGGGCATCCAATAAATGGGGCCATGAACATTATGTGATAAGCTAATCATTTTTAAAATGGTATCAATCAAGGATTATGTGTAGGTGTATTTTAGAAGGAATGGAAAAAATTTACATATTTAATCATGATAGATTTTGAAAGAATGCATGTTTGTTTTATCCATTGAATTCACTTGAATAGATTAGACATCTTGTTTGTCTATCATTCGATATTGGAGGAAAAAACCCTTAAACCAATCTCAATAGTCTCACATAAGGATTCTATTTGGCCTTCACTAATTTGTTAATTGAACTAATACAACACCTATTTGTCTAGAAATTTAGGCAACTCATAGCACCTAGGAATTATTAGAATAATGCTTATTTAATTATTTAATGCTCAATTATGTATTTTATTGTGATTAGTTAGGTAAGATCGTTTCCACGATCTTCTGCAGTTCCTTTTTTAGAAACTTGCTAATTTTGTACTATGTCATTCTTTATAAGCGTGTTCACTTCCTGTAAATATTACATCAAATTATTTTACCAATTATTTGTGTCATATGGTATCAGAGCCAAAGAATTAAAAATTTGATTTTCTAAAATTTTGAAAGAAATTTTTTAAGTTTTTTTAAAATCATTTTTTTCTATTAAAAATTTCTTGGGCAATAATTCGAAATTTTTAGGGCTCATTTTTTATAATAAAATTGCAGCGTTTTTTTGGGTTTGTTCCTCTCGCATGTCATTCTTCCTCTCAGAATCGTGTTTCTCTGAGTCGTGTGACTTCCTTGTTTCAAATCGGGAACACGTGTTTTGTTTTGTCTGAGGAGGCGATTTACTTCTAGCCGCGCGTCTGGTCATGATTTTTTTCCCTCACTGGTCGTTTTTTCTTTTGCATCTGGCGACGCGATTTTCTTTATCTTTAGTGCCCACGCGCGACTTCGAAATCTTCCTATGCGTCATGTGTCTTGGGTCGTGCGACCTCTGTTGTCTAAGCACGTTTTAGGGCATCATCTTCCAGCACGTTTCCTCCTTGTCTTGGCATGATCTGTCTTTGTTTGCACACGTTTTTAAGACATTTATGGGCATAACTTCAACTTTGGCCGCCATTACTCTATATTTTTATCAACGCTATGCAAATTAAATGACTATTCTCGTGGAATGACTACTGGATATCCGACAATCAGGTCATTCCATGAGAAGAAATTTCTTAAATTGTTATGGCATTCCCCACATTGTTTTCAAAGGGCACAGCTACATTCAACCAACAGATTTACTGCTTTTCGTGAAGAGGTTTTGGAAAAGATTCTCTGCACAACTGAGTACTGGTACAGGTAAACATATTTCACATCTTTTTTTAAAAATATTTTCCATAAACCAATTGCTTACTAAGATCTCCACTCTCCAGGTATGACTGGCAACACCGAGGATCTACACATGTCCATGGCTTCGTTTGGCTCAAAGAAGCACCTAATATTGCTAAACTACAATGGAATAATCTTGCATCAGTACAAAATGCACTCAACTACATTGACAAATATGTCTTGCATGGAACCCACGACCCCATCCAATTTCAAACGAAAGGGTTCAAAAGTCTACTTTTGACAACCCATGCTTATTGGACACAAGAATGATTATGTTGTCCAACCCTTCACATGACTACAATGAACTACTCAATTGCGTTCAACGCCATACACATTGTACATTGAACACATGCTTGCGAAAAAAAGGAACCACCATTGAATGTCGCTACAAAGCCCCTTGGCCCATCCAAGATACCTCAACCCTTTCAATTGAGAGTGGCTTGCCAAAGCACACCCCTGCTCGCAATGATAACCGTTTGAATCTTCACAACCCCACAATCCTCTCTATTTGGAGAGCAAATGTAGATTGCCAATCCGTTCTCTCAATAGATGCAGTGCTCAAATATATAGCAAAGTATGCAACAAAAGCAGAAAGCAAATCCGAAACATATCATGCAATGCTTTCTCGTATTTCAACTAGCTTAGATCTTGACAAGCCAGCACCTATAGCTTTTAGAAAAATGCTTGTTGACCGTGATATAAGTGTCCAAGAAAGTTGCCACCTTTTATTGAAATTACCCCTTTGCCTGTCCACTGGGACGTTCGTTTCTTTAAATGTAAACCAAAAACACTATCAACGCATTCCACTCTCACCCACATCCACATCCACAAACACAAACTACATTGATGCATACATGGCTCGTCCTGCTTGTACGGAGACATTGGCCCTCATTGATGTCACACAAAAATGGAGCTTCAAAGCAACTCGTAAAACGAACCAATGGAAAGAGCGTGCCAAAAATGCAATTGTTCGAGTATCTCCACGCTTCACAAGCATTCTTGCAAGGGATGACCCACAATTTCACGACTTTTGTTGGAGTGAATTGCTTCTCTACAAACCAATTCGTAACATTGCATATGACTGTGGATCATCCACCGTTGAAATTATTGCTAACTAGGAGAGGCTGGCATGCAGTTACCATCCATGGCATGTGCACCGCACTACACCAGAAACATCCGCCAATCCAGAACCGGGCACTCCTTCGGACAACGAGGAACAACCACATCAATGCAACCAATCTGAATGGCAAGTTTTGTCAAGTGTACACCCAGGCCATCCGATCCAGCTTGCTGAAATTAACATGTTGGGTGACCGTGAAATAGACCTTAATCATGATTGGGAGACTCCTTCCATAAATCCACTACATCATAGCATGGTTACTAGCTTTGTAGACTCTAACCGCACAACATTTCAAGTCCCCCACCCACTCAATGTAAACACCACGCATGCCCTTTCATCCGAACAACAAAAAACATTGGATTTAGTGTTGTCGCACCTATCCTCCAACACTTACCAACCACCACTAAAAATAATTGTTCAAGGAACTGCAGGCACCGAAAAGTCACACCCAATCAAAGAAATCAGGTTTGCACTCAATGGTTCAGCTCCAAATGGTCAGACTCCCCTCCTACTTCTTGCACCTACAGGTGTTGCAGCTTTCAACATTGGAGCAACAACAATACATTCCGCACTTCGCATACCCATCAAAGAGATGGCTCCCTTGCAAGGCCAGACACTAGCAAACTTCCAAGAAAAAATGTCTTGTGTTCGCTACATTTTGATAGACGAAATGAGCTTCGTCAGTCCAAAGCTGGTAGAATGTATTAACATTCGCTTGCGTGAAACCTTCCCTTCACATAACCAAACACCATTTGGAGGCCGTTCCATCCTACTCTTCGGAGACTTGGGCCAACTTCCGCCTATCAAAGACATTCATATGTACTCTTCTTCTTCCTACGGTGGGACACTATGGCGTAGCTTCGAAACAGTGATTACACTTACCAAAATGTTCCGTCAGAGCGGTCAGGATCCCACTCAAATTCTATTTCGTCAACTCTTGTGCAATTTAAGGAAAGCTCAACCTACAATTGTAGATTGGCAACTGCTAATGTCACGTTCAAACTCAGCACTGACATCCACAGAACAAAGTCCTTTCTTATCATCCATACATCTTTTTGCAACCAATGATATGGTGTCGCTCCATAATAAGCGCATGTTGTTGTCTTTGGCACAACCAATTGCCCTATCCACTGCAAAGCAAACAGGGAGTTCATCACACTTAAATCCAGAAGATGAACAACTCCAACCTAAGATTCTATTATGCATCAACCAAAAGGTCATGCTAAGTTGTAATCTATGGACTGATACAGGCCTTGTCAATGGTGCTCTTGGACAAGTCAAACACATTATCTACAAACAAGGTGAAAAACCACCACAAATCCCTTTGTTTGTTGTTGTTTGTTTCAAGCATTACATAGGGCCTGCTTGGGATCCAAACAATCCAAAAGATGTCCCTATTACTCCTTTGAGCCGTGGTGGCCGGCGGCAAATTCCACTAAAAATGGCATGGGCCTTAACAATCCACAAATCACAAGGCCTTACACTTGAAAGGGCCACCATTGACATTGGCAACATTGATCGGCAAGGGTTAACATTCACAGCAATTTCTAGAGTCACTCATCTTGGGGGTCTTCGTATCCACCCTTCATTCACATTCCACAGATACACACGCCTGCAACACAACCCTTATGTTGCACGAAGGATTAAAGAGGAGGCTTGACTCTCAACACTATTAGCTTCAATATAGGTTGGTCATATAATTCTTTGCTCCTTTGGCTTGCAAAATCTACATTGTTGCCACATACACAATTGTTCCTACATCATGTGTTCAATCTCTTCCTCACTTTCAACGTTGACTTTTTAGGCCCGCCTCCTTCAGCGATTCACCCTCTCAAAAAGGTTTGCTACAACCTTGAAGCTTCCTTTTCCAACGTTGCATTGCTTGCATATTTGATCATCACTACCTTGATCCATATTCACAGCAACATAGGGCTCTGTACACACAGGTCAAATGCAAACCAGCCGTTCTTAAAATTTCAGCTTCTAATTCTGGAGCTATTGTTTCTCCTTCACCTCTACACTGCAAAATATGGTTCAAATCGGTAAATCCTTCTCCCTTCTTTTAAATTCTTGATTACTCTCCATTCCTCTATAATTTATAGATAATTGCATCTTCCTTTCAAATTTATTGTATTTTCGTATCATAGTTTATTTATCATTTTCTTTCTATACTCTCACCATGCCTATCATCCCCATTTGTGTGTAGAGAGGGAGGATAATTTCATATGTAAATGCTGAAAAATACATATCTTCATTATACTTAATTTAGAAGATACATGTGTAGCATTTGTTGCTTGAAAGTTGCTCTTTTACGAAACTATTTATTCTGCTCAATTTCAGCTCACCTACACTTTATTAGGAGTCTCCTTTCAAGACTACTATAAAGATTTTTCCTGCAAACTCTACCCAAATTTCTCTTTGGCATCATTGACAACTCAACACAATGTGTGTTGAATCTTAAGGTAACTCACTTGCCATTATTTCAGTCAATTTTTTTATGAGAATCTATACACGACCATATCCCTTTTCTTGTGTTTTATTTTATTATAATAGTTATGTTAAATGATTATGGTTTTATCTTTGGCTTTTTCAATATATAATCCAATTGTAATAGCTACTGTTACAACTTTCCTAAATGAGGAAAGCTGGTTTTATTTAAATGAATAGTTATGTTAAATGAGGATGGTTTTATCTGTGGCTTTTTCAATATATAATCTGCCTTTAATACCTACTGTTACAGCTTTACTATTGAATGTATAGCAGATGTATATGCAATGGTAGCCAGAGCCTTCCTGGTAACTCAACTTGAGGTAACTTGGCATTAATTCTATGAAATATTTTAAGGAAGTCTCTACACAGCCACTTCAGTTTTGTTGTGTTTTATTTCATTATTACAGTTTTGTTCTTATCTGCTAAATAAAGGCATTAATTTGTGTTCATTTAGCACCATAAATTTTTCACTAACTTTCTTTTCCTTCTTCTTCAAGCTATTTGGCTGATGGTGCAAATCCAATGGTTGCCAAATCTACTTTCACAGTGCATACAGTACAAATCAAATCATCTTCATATGTTCAAATTTTTTCTGGTAATAGTTTAGTTTTTCTTTACTCCCATTAAAATCATGGGTTTATGCTTTAATTAGGGTAGCAAAAATACCAATTATACTGGTTCTTGTACTCTAAAGACAAAATGTCAAAAGCAAAGGAATTGGCGTGAAACAAACCAATTATTATTTATTCTTCAATGTATAGCAAATGCTGGTACGACATAAGCAGAAATGAAAAATAGTTGTGCTACTTTTAGATAACATTTGTAGTTCACAATCATGTTTTGTTAATTTAAATGAACACTTCACATTTTATGATTTCTATCCTTCAAATAGAATACCATAAATTAATATATATTACTCTCCATGTATCTTCGGTGTACCCATCGCACATGAAGGTGCGATTACTAGTGTTTAGTGCCCACGTGCGACTTTGAAATCTTCCTATGCGTCATGTGTCTTGGATCGTGCGACCTCTGTTGTCTAAGCATGTTTTAGGGCATCATCTTCCAGCACATTTCCTCCTTGTCTTGGCATGATCTGTCTTTGTTTGCACATGTTTTTAAAACATTTATGGGCGTAACTTCAACTTTGGCCGCCATTACTCTATTTTTTTCTGGGCACGTGATCTTGAGCCGTGTTTTTGTCTCTATTTAAGCCTTGATTCTAAAGGATTTTGTGTGCTAGATTTATGATCTTTTTTCTGACATGACTTTCTGAAAATCGTGGGTAGCATTTAATTTTAAGTGCAACAACTAGTTTTTTTTTTAAAGACCACCCTCTAATTTGAAGTCAAAAAAAAATTTTGCTTCCAAATTCCTTCTGGGTTTTTCGAGACGATTTCTGAATAGTTGTCACATTTTTTAGGGTGTCTTGAAATCCGTGCCTTGAAATTTATGTGAACGGATTTGTCTTATTCTTGTGTTTGAAACTGCCTCAGTACATTGGAATTTGTGCATTCAATATTTTGAGCCTCTTCCAAGTACCTCATTTTTCATGCCTCGGAAAACGTGAAAAATGGCATCTTTGACCAACATTATGTTGGAAGGCAGTCAATGATTCAACGACAAAAATTATAATACTTTGAAGCAACAAATGATGACCATCTTTGAATATCGTTGTCTTGATCAGATTGTTCTAAGCAATGTTACTCGTTCTACAACGACAGATAAAACCCAAAAAAATATTTAAGACCAAAATCATAAAGCGGTGATGCTCATTAAGCTTTCAGTTACTGATGATCAATTTCCACAATTACCATCCGACGAATCGGCTGTCAAGATCTGGGAGCACTTGAAAACCTTGCATGATACCTCCAACAAGAGTCGTGCATTCTTTTTGAAAAAACAGTTGTTCTCCATTATCATGGATGAGAGAATGTCCTTACAGGAGCATCTGACAAAGATTCAAAACATTTGTGATCAGTTCGAGGCGATTAATCAAAAGATGGAGGAATAACTTTAATTGTTATAGATTGTTGTCTCTATTAATAATATTGTTGCTATTGTTTTTTAAAGTTCTAGAAAACTGAATTGTTTGTAAATGTAATTCTTCATTGTATTAAGAGGATTAACCAATTATTACGAACTATTGAGATGGTTGGTCATTTTGCAAGGGCTTATCATTCATTTTTGCATATAATGTTAAGTATATTATTTGTTGCAAAAGATTTAATTTGAAATGAGATTAATCATTGGCATTCTATAGAGTTAAAATCAATTAGAAATTTACAATATCCCTAAACGAGAATATTACAATGTGTAGATATCACAAAATTTTATTGTTGTCCTTTCGTTTTATAATTCTAATTTAACATTAAGATTAAACAAATCAACCCAACTTTGGAAGTTATTTCTTTTGAAAATCACATTTTGAAGCTTCCTAAACTATTGAACTGACTTTAATCAAGAGAAATAAAAAAATCAACCAACAAATTATTTCAAAAATACTTGGAATAAAATTCAACATTAGCATTCATAACTACACCGTTCGTATAGTATGTTGATAATATCATCCTTTTGTCAAACACCTTGAGTCATAGACAAATTATTGAATGTTCTCTGAAGATTTTCCGACAATTCTAATTTGATGGTAGCTATCAAAATCTTGATTAATGATCTGAAAAATGTCAAAACATGGCCTACATTTTTTTTCAATAACCAACCTTTACTAAGTTGTTCTCTTAGAAAGTTTTGGTATTGACTTATGTTGGCACTTCAATTAGCACCTATGGAGTGCTTATTGGAAAACAACAACTATTGCAAGTGTGTAGTCACTGCTCTTCAAATTAGGATGGGAAGATCCCTCTTGTTGTTGATGTTTGCATAAAAAGTATAGTAAACTAATGTTCCTATCTTTTTACTCAACGACAAGACACAAGGGTGCATAAACACAATGTGTTGCAGCTAAGGGTTTTCTCTGGTTTCTACAGATCTTAACTACAACTAAGCTAACTTTTAATCTAACATATCTCCTCTAGATAAACAGAGCAAGAGAATATAGGAGCGAGAATGTAATGGTTCAATCACTTGGATGAATGTTTCTCCCATAATGCATCTGAAGGCTCTAAAATCCCAGATTTACACAAAAATAGAATCCACACAAGTAATCTTCAGACAGTAGGCTAGATCTCAGGATTCCCAAGGAGGTACCAAGACCTTTCCGAGGTGTAGGCTGAAAGATAGTCTGCTAGAAACAACAAGAAACGATAATCTAACTCTCTAAATTCCCAAGGAGAGACAATGCTCTTTCCGAGGTGTAGATTGAAAGACAAATTATTAGAACATTCAATGATAAATTTTGAGACTTTTGGAGGCACGGTAGATCTCCTGATTTATTATCTTAATCTTTGATCAAAGATTACACTTTGGGACAACGTGTGTCAAAGAGACAATGACACATGATGTGATCAAACCAAGAATACATGAACAATGATTGAATACACCTATCTGAATAAGAATGCAAGCCGAACTTAGTGTTTCCCTATCACAACTACGATCCAAGAACAAATACTAAGCGAACAAAATTGAAGGCTTGTGAGCTCAACGTTTTGCTGCCATGAAGTAAAGTTACAAAATTATGAGCAAAGGCTCTTATTTATAGAGAATTAAAAGAGTAGGCAACCCTAAAATCTCCTTGAGTTAACATTTAATTCTTGCCAATCTGCAAGATTTATTCCTATGTCTAAATGTAGGTGATCTAATAGTTAACTAAAAAATCTATTACAGTTAACTAAAAGTCAACTCTAATGTACAAAATGTTTCCAAAATAGAGATCCACAATTAGTGGAGATATAGAATAGACATCCATAATTAGTGGGATCCGACATGCATGGTCAGTGGGACAGTGAGTTAACTTGGAATGAGGCATCAAGTTAACTCATGTTTGTCATTAATGTTATTTTGGAGGGTAGGACGTCCCAAACTGAGAGTCTACACCTCATCAATTCTAGTCAACAATTCTCCCAACCAATCGTTGATTTCTTTATACGGAGATCGTCACATGCCTCAACTGTCAATGCCAACAACTTGATGTATGTATCTCCTTCATTTTGTTACTCCTTGTATTTTTGCTTGTGCTTCCATTATGGCGTGGAAAGTAGCGTAGTATTAACCGGTGGCGACTCTATATTGGGAATTACTACCTTAAGCATTCTTTTGCAGTTTTACCTTTCTGGCATTCTCCTTGATCTTTCTCAACAAAAGAGTATTGTATGATGAAACCACGAAGTTTGACTACCAACACTCCAACCGTGAGAAATGCAAGGAACTTGTTGTATACGCAAAATTCCAACAGTAACAATCCTCTAAACTAGCCTTGGTAGACTATCATATATACGAGGTGAAACCATTATGGAACTTGTGGACTTGTGTCTATGCTTGTCAATTTGTCTAAATTGACCTCTAGGTGTGCCTAACGCGGAGTCATTTTCAAGAAGTCATGGAGTAAGACCATTTTGATCTTTTATTCGTCTTGGGAGAACTGCATTCTGAAAACCTTGAAGATTGACTGTGCACACAATGATGTTCGAGCAACTTTTTTTTGGAATTGCTAAAAATAGCCCTATTGAGGCAACTTTTTACGAAAAAATTATGAGACGTGAGTTTTGTTGAAAATGATTTTCTAAACAAACCCAAATCGTCAAAAATTCAAAAAAACAAATTTTTCTATGGCATGCAAAAGCCCTTTGGTGGCAGAGGTGGCGCGGCACCAAAAAATGATTTTTCCCAAAAAAATCCAACACATAGGTTTTGTTTCTACTTCACAGCTAAACAAACCTAGTTTGTCTACTTTTTCAAAATTACGATTTTTTTCCAAAAACCCTAAAAAATAGGGGCAACAAAGCTACTTTTTTTTGAAAAAATCTAACATGTGGGTTTTATTGAAAAAGTTGTGTTGATCATACCTAGTTGGTCAAATATGTGATTGTCTGTTGTTTTCTTGGACATGCAAGAAGATTGGAAGTTATTAGCTATCTTTCTAGAAGAATTGTGCCTTTTGATGCAACCTCTAATAAATGGTCCCCCATGTGCAACAGATTTTCAAAAATATGAAAAACAATGAAAATCCCTTTGTCAGATCTTCAAAAATGTTGGAGAAGAAAACTATTTGTTCTTGAGCTCTTCAACCTACAAAGAAATAATGAAGAATGAACGCCTAGATGCTTTGATATGTCAATTCAAAGTTGCAAGCGTCAATTGAACGTCCAAAACCTGATTGTAGAGTTAATATGCCTAATTAGGAGTTCACTAGAGAAAATTCCACCAATTTTGGGACGTTTTAGCCATGTAAAGGCCTTCAAAACAATCAACTTTAGTCAACTGAGCCTTATTTTGACTTTAGGCGTCCATTTGAAGAGTTGAACACTTTTTCATTAGTTTTTCATGGTGAAATGCCTTTGTTTGATCCCTGATTTTGGTTGCTCAGTTAATCTTGAAGTGTAGCTGACAAATCCATTGTCAAGTTGAGTCAACTCTGAAGAGGTATGCTTGGGAGCTACAAAGCCAAAAACCCGACTCTAATGCCTCAAACTCAAGGGCGCTTTTAGCTTTAGACTTAGTCAATTTCTTGAGTGCTTCAAATTCTCCATTTTGACCCTCTGTGCTCTAATCTGAGATCACCACTGACTGATGATCTTGCTAGAACGTGGGATGGAATGTCAACTTAGCCTTGAAAAGGATGACTGACTTACAAATCTTGAAAGTTGATTTGGATGCCCTAAAATCTTGGGCACCCCTGGCATGCAAAGGCGCTTTTGACCTTTTGACCTGTGATTTTCAACTTGGAAACTTTCATGAACTGCCCCAACTTGGTCTCTGTCGTCCGATGTTTGACTTGTTTGTTGTTTTCATTGACGATGTCATTGTTGAGATTGATCAAAACAAAGGTCATCCTAGGGGTGATTAAGCTTGCAGACTGTATCTGGTTGCCCAAAAAGTTGGTCGCATATTCTCAGCAGGGGCGCTTTTCCTTGACACTTGTTCAGTTTTCTTATGTTCTTCATTTCGCCTTCATCCTTGGTGCTTTCTACTTGATCTGCTTCTGCAAACGCCTGACAAGTCCTGTGAACATGCAACTGGATTGATCGTGACGTTGAGAGATAGCTGAACAAATGCCTTGTAGAAAGCAATTGTTAAAGACCTCATCAAGTGTCTCAAAATGAAGGGCCCCCTTGGCCTATAGGGGCGCTTTTGCCTTGATGTGTATTGCTTTATCCTCCATTTGGCATGCTCTAACGATAATCAGTTGTTGTCGTTTGATGTGTCTCACAAGTTGACAAACAGGTTCATTGTGAAGCTGAGTTGATGTTGGAGAGATTACCCGAAGACAGGCTTGTTCAACAACTGAGATTTGAATCATCTAATTCAAGGGCACCCCTAGTCAATAGGGGCACTTTTCCTCATGTTTGACTTTCCTTTTGATGGTACTTGCATTACAGCATCTCCTAACCTCGCTTGTGTTTGTTGTTGATTGATGAATCAGATGACTTAGCTTAACGATGCATCGAAAAGCCAATAGGAACACAGAGAAGATGATTGCCTTGGTGAAATTTGATGACTACCTTTGACCTTTGGAATTCAAGGGTGCATTTCCTTAACAGGGGCGCTTTTAAGTGCAGTTGCATCATTTCCTTTGAAAAATCTTCATCTCCTTACGTCCCGCATTCACTGTGTAGCTTGATTGACTTGAATTTTTGTCGTTAACGATTCAGACGTGTGTATCCTAACAATCACCTTTAGCATGTTGCATGTACAAGTGTTGGAAAAATGACTTAAGGCATTTAACTACACAACCTCCTTGGTAGCAAGGCATGCATTTTCCAGACAACCAATTTTCAACATTTTTCACTTTTGAAAATCCCCTCCCATCGCAAAGCATATTTTCAAGCCTTTTCGCCATGGATCCATCATTGAAGCTTTTGAAGCTTAGATTTCGCCACCTGGTACTGGCCATTCTACCATTAATGGTTGTGGAGGTCTTAGTTTTCTTCCTGAAAAATGAAAATAGACCCACCAAAGTAAAACAATGTTTTTGGTGATTTTGACTTGACCAGTGTGATCGTGGAGTCAAATTACCCCTATCAAAATCATTTTCAATCATTTCTGGAAAGGTCCTATTTTTTAGGGTTTTCCTAGAAACAAGGGTTTGGAACCTTAATTTTCAAATTTTCAGAATTTTGCAATTATCTTCCTTGACATAAACCCACATTTTTGACAACATTTTTATATGATTTGGCTCAATTTAAGAAAAATGCCAAAAAAATATTTTGGGTACAACTTAAAAGAAAAATATTGCCAATTTATAGTCCTACGATGGTTTGGAAATCATTACAAAGATCTTTAACTCTAGCATTGACATTTTATGAAAGGCCTTGTTTTTTACATGTTTTTTACATGTGATTCTATGGTTATAGAAGTTTGGGGCAAGATTATTAAGGAACGAAACTAAACAGTTCTAGAAGTAATTCAAACATATCTAAAGAAACAATCTGGTCTAAAAGGTATTATAAGTCATTGTAATCATCTCTAAACAGTAGGACTGCAGTCGCTCATAAAAATGGTTCATGTGTTCAGTTATCATTATAGATCTGCTTGCCTTCAAAGGCTTAGTGAATGCTTCATTACTTTTTATTAACAATTTCTCCATCTAAAAAAAAGAAACATGGATAGTTTCTAACCAAAAGAGGAACAAATGGACAACTTGAGGTTTTCAAGTGCAATTATTTATTTCAAATGGTAGGTAATTGTCATTTAGGTCACCAGACAACAAATAAGATTTACGTACTTCTTTCCAAACACTAGGCCATAAGGTGTAAAATCCATGCACAAGGAAAATTCTGGTGTTTTACGAGTTAATGGAACTCTTTTATAAAGCAATTCTTGTTTTCCCTTCATAAATAGCAATCATCATCATTTTTGACAAGCAAATTTTTAGCTATTCTCATGGCAAACAACAAATTAATAATAGAAATTTCTAGTATATTTATTATTTCATAGCATCATAAACCTAAAATTGTGTAGCCAACGACAGAATAATAACAAAGGAGTACCATGAACAGTTCCAATTGCAGATTGTCCACCAATCAATTGCTTGTTATGTGAAAGCAACAGTTGATGGAATCAGACCACTTAAAAATACTATTCACACTAAGTAAACCAATACCTTATACAATCTGACCTACTTTGGTGATATGCAATCAAACAGTGATGGTGGTAAATTTGGTGGTAAATTTTGTATTATACAAATTGTATAACTGTTTTGACAACCAAGTGCTTGATTTGAAGCAACTTCTAGCTACAAATAACCCAGATGTTGCTTGCTTACAAGCATATTCTCTTCTCAAAGACCTGAATCCTCATGTACAAGGAAAATATTGCTTTTTCGAAAGTTCATGGAACCCTCTGTTTGGAGTAAGTTTCATCTATAAATAGCAAAGTTTTTCATTTTTTGCAAATTAATGTTTAATTGTTCTCGTGGAAAACAACAAATGAATAATTAAAATATCTGGTTTATTTCTTATATCATAATGTAAAATTGTCTAGATGAAGACAGAATACTAACAAAGAAGTACTATGAAAAGTTTGAATGATATATCATCCATCAATCAATTGGCTATAATGGAAAAGCAACACTTTTGATGGAATCAGACTGCTAAAAATTGTCATTCACATTAAGTAAACCAGTACCTTATTCATACAAACTGCCCTGCCTTGATGATCTGCAATCAAACGGTGGTGGTGGTACAAAAATTATTATATAAATTGTAGAACTATTTTGACAACAAAGTGCTTGACCTGAAGTCAATTGGAATTTAAATTGGTAGGAAGAATTACTTCCAGCTACTAGCAAGCCACACACATTGCTTGCTTATACCCTACTTATCCTAACACCCTCCCTGCTTTTGATCTTGTGAGGGAATTATACAACTCTCTGACTGATGCATATGACCAACATACAACTAATTTTTGTTAGAGGTAAGAACCATGTCAAGACTCTTGAAAATAACAGTGTTGCCTTTGAAGAATTGGTATTGATTATTAAAAAATGCCGAGTAACAACCTTTTTGCCCAGTTGCTTTTTCCCTCTCAATTATCCTTGGTGTTATGTACGAGGCTTCAAAACTAGAAGCCTTGGTACTCATTTAGAAATTTTCACAAGCAGTCTTTCTTTACATAAGAAGAATATAATTAGTTATCAATGGATTTGAAAAGATCATCAAACCTTGTTGATTCTCAGCGAGTTAAAGCCATTTTTATTCTGTTCAAGCTCCTGTATACGAAGTTGAGCATTCTGTTGAAGGGAAAAGAATATCTGTATATAAATCAAATATAATGAACAAAAAAGAAAAGCAGAACTTAAAATATAAGAAATCATTCAACGATTCACATTTTAGGAAAATTTTCACTCAAAAACCTTGTTGCTAGGTTCATTATGATAAAGAAGAATTTGTAGATGCTAAGAAATGATGTTATCAAGATTTCTAAAGGAATGTCAGCAAGGAAGTTATGGTATGATTTGTTCGATTGAGAACAATCAAAGAATTATAGATTTTAAAATGTCCCAGAACAACTTTATCAGTAAATGTCTCATTGAAGACCTATGATTTGCACTGCGGGCTGAGAAAATATAGCCATTGAATCACTATTAGTTGTAGGAGCAAGACAAAAGATGAGGAAAATTACCAAATGAAAAAATGCCTATGCATCGAAACAAAAATGCCCTTTCTTTGCTATAAAAAAGTATATTAATTACATAACACATATTTAAGGATGTCATACGTTTGAACTTTGAAATTATTTAGACTTTAAAGTTTAAACCATTGATTTTGTTAAAATATTAACATTTGTATTAGGTAGCATAATGTATAACGGAAGCAAAGACTAACTGGCTTACAAGCATAAGAACATACAGACTTTCCCCATTGAGGTAGATCATTTTGGAGGAAATCCAGATTTGTAATAATTTATAGGCTACTTCTTATGATGTGCTGTACCCATCTGAAACCCAGTATCATTATTGTATGTTCAGTCCAAATTAGTGTTAATGTTTTCTGGATTAGTCATAAAAAAGTTGTTGATGTTATTAGCAGCATCGGGCTGCTTCTTCCAGCGATGACATCAAGTTATATTAAATTAAATGATAGCCTACAACTATTTAATTTATACATGTTTGATTTAATGTATGAGGCCGCCCCTCATTGAGATTATTTTGCAATTTATTATTCCAAATGAAGCTGACCTACCTTGCTATTTTTGTAATTCTTTATTTATTAAAGGTTGCCGACCTACTTGAAGAGTCACCATATTTTGTATAAATACAAGGTCATGATTGTTCATTTGCATATTAAGTTCATCAAACATAATTCGCATACAAGCAGAAGTTCACACTTGAGCAGCAGCTATTCATTTTGCAGCAGCAGGCTGATTTCAAGGAGAAACATATTCACATCTAGGAGAGGTGCTAGTATTCATTGTATCAAATTCGGCCTTGTGCTGGGCCTGAGTTGTAAGCAGATTTCTGCCCTTGTTCCTTCATTATATAAGAGAAATATATGCTGGGTTTTTCTCCCTCAAGAGGGTGGTTTTCCCTGGGTATCTTGTTGTTATTTATTGTCTCATGTGTTGCAATTTTCTGAGTGCTTTCAGCTGTATTATCTGATCTTTAAAACACTAACAGTTGTTTCATGGTCTGATAGTTCAAAGTTCAAACTAATGAATTTTTGGAGATTACTAGAGATTATATCATTTCTGTTAAAATGATGAAGTCTCTGTAAGTGATGATTGTAATTTGTGGCAATGAATAAGTTCTAAACTGCTAATGAAAATTGCTTGGAGCTGCAAAAAGAATATATTGATAAGTAAAGGGATAATGATGAAATTTCAAAGACAAAAGTTTTGGAGCACCTTTTGCAAGATCTTGTCATTTTCTGAAAGTAACGGTTAATGTTATGAAATTGTGCCTATAAGAAAACAGATATGGTGGCACAGTTGTTACAAGGCTTTGTCTTATTCTTTTCTGTCATCTAAAAGATGTATGATGCTCACCAATGAAAATTGTGTTTTGGACAATCAAGGAAAAGAGACTTTTCAAATGTGAATTGATCCTTGGAAAAGGACAAATGATATCCTAGTCAGCACCTATGAAAATAATGCATGGCAAGGGGAAGATGATACTACAATGCTTTACAAAACATTGTGAGTATTAAAATCATGCGTAATGTAAATATCAAATAAAGAGCACATTTGAAAGATTTGGTCATTTTGTAAAGTGACGGTTATTAAAGGAAAATTGTGCCTATTAGAAAACATATATACTTATAGCAGGTGCAGTTTTTTAACAAATCAATAGAAGTCTAAAATTGCACCATAAAAGACTTGACTGATAAAAGATGACTCAAAAAAGACAGGAGTGATTGGTTTATTTCATCACCTATTTAGTACAAAGAAGGTAACAGTTTGTGTAAGTCAATTGCACCTCTTTCAAACTGGCTGACACCTTGAAAAATTACACGCATTCTTCTAATTTCTGCTTGTCCAAAAATACGTCATTCTCTAAATTTTGCCATCTGCTAACATCAGTCACCGATATTTGTAAAGCTTTATTTCTGTACTAAATTGGCCAGGCAAGGATTCAAGATATAGTTGTGGTGTTTAAAAACTAAAAAAAGTAAAAAAAAGCCAGTGATATTTTGGGATGAATTGACCAAGCTGAAGGTGATGTGAAAGTATATGAAGAAGCTATCATTCACTCAGAACTCACATAGAAAAGTCACTTCTGCTGTCCTTAATAGCAAACAGATTTCCTTTTCTGTCTTCTTCAGGTTTCAAGAGTGTTTGAGTGGCCATATCAAAATATTTTTGGGAGTTGCAGCTGTTGGTGAATGATATTCACTCTCAACATTCTACTATTCTTCATTGTCTTGATATGCAGAGAAATCACCAAATGAATTATCAGACTTAGAACATTTGTTGTAATTTTCAGTCAAGATTCAATGCAAATGAAAAGTGTACTCAGAGTGATGAATTTCAACAAGGGATTGATGAATTTCAACAAGGGATTGATGTAAAGAGCAACAAAATCAACGAAGGATGTTCATATTTAAGGTATCAAAATTGAATTCTCATTATTTCACTGTCATCAAAGCTCCAGAAGGTTTGTCACAGTCAAACTTCATCAAAACAGAGGATCTGCCATGAAAGCTTCATTGGAATCATTCAAAACCACCTTTCCAGAGAAGTTTATTTTTAACTCCTACTATTTTAAGCCATCACCATTTTTTAACAAAAGAGCATATTCTAAGTTTTACTATTTATAGCCTGTGCTATTTATAGATTTATGCTATTCTTAGCATTCCCTATTTTAAGCCAAGAGTCAGCTAGTGTTAGAATGTTTATCTATAGATCAGTTGCTATGCAAGACCTGTGAGCATTAGGGGATAATTTGTAATAATTGTGATCGTCAATTTGACTGACAATCGCATGTCTTAGGTTTAGTGGAAAGGTAATTTCTAATAAAGCTTGCATTCATGCAATCAAGCTATTCTTAGAGTAGATCAGTTAGTTTCCTTTATTTATTTTCATGCAATTGCTCTGCAAACTGCATAAATAAGTGTTATTTTGCACCTTGATGGCTAGTAGTGATTTTCAAGCTTGCAAAGAACTGAAATTGTTGTTCATTGAGTTCTGAGTTTTGATATTCAATTGTTTTTGTGTTGATTACAATTTGATAATGATTGTAAGCTTTGTAGTGTAACTACTATTGAAAGAAGTCTTGCAACTTTGAGTGTAATTCTTTGATCCTTAATGTTTGGGTGTTTCCAATTTAATCTTGTTTAACTTATGACCTTTTATCTCTGCATTTAATTGAGAATCATAAATGTCATTTAGTTGTGGTCGATTGTTTTCTGCAATAGATAGATTCATAAACAAAATCGCTTATCTAGTGCAGAAGAGTTGAATCGCCTTGTGCCCTAGAATAAGAAATTTAAAAATAGGTTCCTGGAAAATAAGGGGGTTGAACTCCCCAACATAAGGCATTCTACAAGGTGCCAATTAGAACTAATTAAGGCAGATATAATACTAGTCCAAGAAACAAAGCTAAAAGAAGAAGAATAAAAAAAATTCCTCAAATATCACAATAGGTGAAACAGAAGCATGGTTACGGTGGTTGGTGCTTAAGGAGGAATTATAACTATTTGGTCACCCAACTGTGTCAAACTTGAGGTGATGGCTCAGGTCGAATTTAGCCAGCCAGTAAGGTTTCCAACATAATATCAAATTTGAAGTTTATTATTTTCAATGTGTATGGACCATCAGATTATATGGAAAAAGATATGAGGACAGATTGCTGCATATATGGGAAACTGGGAAAAGGAATTTAGTTATTTTGGGCAGAGATTTCAACTCAATTCCAAGTTAGCCAGATCAGAAAGGGGGTGCTTTAAGACTAACAAAATCGCAAATTGACTTCAGTAATTTTATCAACAATATGTGGTCCGTCTCCCGGTGTTTACTCTGTCTCTATTCCGGACTGTATTATTGACAAGGGTATTCTTTCTATGAAGCAATCCCTTGTTGGTATGTTTTTGGGGCCTCGGCCTAATATTGAGATGGTTCATAACCTGGCTAAGAATCGTTGGCATCTTAAGGGCCAGGTAGAGGTTGCGGCCCTTGCTAAAGGATTCTTCTCGTTCTCCTTCTCATGTGATGAAGATTTGTTGAAGGTTCTGGTGGGTGGGCCCTAGATCATTGGTGAATCTACTCTGGTGTTGAAGAAATGGGAGGCTGGTTTTTCACCGAGTTCTTGTTCTTTTAACTTGGCTCCTGTTTGGGTCCGCTTGCCTGGACTTCCTTTGGAATTTTGGGATGAGCAAGTTTTTAAAGGAATAGCAGCTACGTTTGGGCGCCTTCTTTTTATTGATAATCTCACGGCTTCAAGGCGTAGGCTTGTTTATGCTCGGCTATGTGTGACTCTAGACCAAGCTACGGATCTTCCTTCAATGGTCAAGATTAACTCTAAATTGGGAGTTTGGGAGTAGGCTATTGAGTTTGAGTCTATCCCTTTTGCCTATTTCCATTGCAAGAAGGTGGTTCATTGGGCGAAAAAGTGTCCTCTGAAGCCCAAAGTTCGTTCTCAGAAGGCCCCGAGTCCTTCTAAAAAGGAGGCCAAAGCTTGGAAGGAGGTTGGGAAATGTCCCGATTCGGGGGTGGATTATGAGCCTGTGGATAAGTTGCAGTTTGAGGATTCGCCTACTAGTGTGCTGGATCAGACTATTGCCTTGGTCTATCCTTGTCCTGTAATGGATGTCTCCTCTGAGGAGGGTGAGTTTAAGGCCCCAAATGTCGACGAGCTTGGAGGGGCTCCGGTGGAGCGTGCTATTGGTTCTGGTGTGTTGGTTCAGACTGTTGTGGATGTCTCCTCTGAGGAGGGTGAGTTAAAGGCCCCAGATGTCAACGAGCTTGGAGGGGCCCTAGTGGAGAGTGTTGAATCTTTGGTGCTTGTGGTTGCTGAGTTGGAGAAGGTCACTCCTCTAAAGATGTTTTATGAGGATTTGCTTTTATCTTCCAAGGTTGAATCTCTGGGTCCTCTCAAAGTGGATCCAGTGATGGTAGTTGTTGAGCCTATGGTTGAATCAGTTGTTTCTGATGAGTTGGTGCTCACCTCTTCTATCATTAAGGGTCCCTCCTACTTTCTTGAGAGTGTGGAGGTTTGTACTCCGATCTCCAAGTCTCGTAATAAGAAGATACCGAACCCCTTTGTGGGTGGGATGGCTACTAGGAACTGCCTAAAGTTGGATTGTTGTTCGGAGCCAAGGGGTAGAGGAAGGCCTTCTCTGAAGAAAGTTCGGGAGAGGGCAAGTAAGTGCAACATTGTTGATGGTTCGCAGGTTACTCTATTTGAGGTGGGCCTGAATGGTCCTTCATAGAATCTTTAATGAAGATACTCTCTTGGAATATAAGAGGATTGAATAATCCTCATAAGCAGGATCTTCTTGCTAATATTGTGAGAGATCACCGTCCTGCTATTATTTTGATCCAGGAAACTAAGATGTCTGCAGAGAAGGTAGAAAGAATTAAGAACAAGTTTTTTAAGGATTGTGGGTGTTAGGCTTTTGACTCGTATGGTGCTTCTGGGGGGGTGGCAACATTTTGGAATCCTAAGGTGGTTGTTGGCTCTGCTCTGTTCACTTTTGAGAATCATGTGGCGACGTCTTTTTCTTGTGCCAAAGATAAGTTCTCTTGGGTTTTGTTCAACATTTATGCTCCTAATTCTAAAAGCTCTCGTAAGCGTTTTTGGGGGCATTTGAACTCTTTTAAGGCTCAATTTTTGTTAAAAAACTGGTTGGTGATGGGGGATTTTAATACTCCTCTTAATGATGTGGATAAGTTTGGGGGCTCTCAAGTGGCGGATGACAATCGTCTGGATCTCATGAGCTTTACTAATGATAATCTATTGATGGATTTGGATTTGGGTGGTGCGTCTTATACTTGGTCCAATAGGCGTGTTGGTGATGCTCTCATTCAGGTTAAGTTGCATCAGGCTCTAATTTCTCCTTGTTAGATGCATTCTTATGCTTGTTCTTTTTTTGCCTTGACTAGACTTGGTTCGGATCACTTTTCTATTTCTCTCAAGGCTGATCTCTTTAGATGTAAAAAGGCCTTCCCATTTAGGTTTGAGAAAATGTGGACTAGCCACCCGGATTTGCGATCCAAAATTGGTGAGTGGTGGAACTTGAATGTGGTTGATTCTGCTATGTATAAGGTGGCGAAGAAGATTGCTTTTGTTAAGCAGAACTTGATCAAGTGGAATAAGGAGTCCTTTGGAAATATTTTCAAAGAGAAGTCGGAGATTAAGGAGAAATTGGATTCTGTGCAGCATCGTATTCAGGCTTTGGGGGTTGATTCCTCACTCTTTCAAGAGGAAAGTGTTCTTTTGGCTAAGTTGCACAATATTGTTGCAAAGGAAGAGGAGGTTTGGAAGCAAAGGTCGAGAGCAATTTGGCTCTGGAGTGGGGACAAGAATACCCGTTTTTTCCATCTCACTACTATGAAACACAGATCTTTTAATAGGATTTCCAGGATTTTTGTGAATAATGCTTCTCTTGAAGAGGATGGTGATATTAGATCTATTGCTCGATCTTTCTTTGAGGATCTTCTTTCGGAGGATGGTCCTATTGATCCTGATTGCCAACAAGGTTTCCTTAACGTCATTCCTAGCCTAGTCACGGAGGCGGAAAATAGGGTGTTGGCTGGTATTCCGTCGGATGAGGAGATCAAAAAGGCTGTCTTCTCTTTTGAAGGTAATAAATCTCCAGGACCTGATGGGTTCCCTATGTTGTTCTTTCAAACATTTTGGGACATTATTTCTAAGGATGATTGTAATGCCACTAAAGAATTTTTTTGGAGTAGGCAGCTTCTTAAGGAGCTGAATTCGACTTTTTTAGTGTTGACTCCGAAGAAGCCTGGAGCTGATCGTTTTGGTAATTTCAGTCCTATTAGTTTATGTAATTCTTTGTATAAAATCTTCTCCAAGGTGCTTGCTTCAAGGTTCAAAGTGTGCTTTCTAAGATCATCTCACCTCAGTAGAATGCTTTTGTGCTGGGTAGGCATATTTTGGATTTTATTCTTATGGTGCATGAGAACATTCATTCTCTTAAAGTGAATAAGAAGCCCGGGCTTATCTTGAAGTTGGATTTGGTTAAAGCTTATGATTGGGTGAATTGGCGCTTCCTTATCAATATTCTCAAGGCTTTTGGTTTTTTGGAACGGGTTCTACAGTTGGTATGGCAATTAATTTCTTCTCCTTCTTTCTTGGTTCTTATCAATGGCTCGCCTTCTACCTTCTTTAGAAGTTCTCGTGGGCTGCGGCAAGGGGATCCTATTTCTCCTTTTCTTTTTATTATAATGGTGAAAACTTTGGGCAGATATATTCTTCAAGCGATGTCCAATGGGGCCTTTAAAGGTCTTCATCCCTCTTCGAATCAGATTTGTTGCTCCCATCAGCAATTTGTCGATGACACGATTATTCTTGCGGAGGCTTATGTGGCTGCAGCTAAATCTATTTGTCTGATTCTTCGTCAGTATGAGGAGGCTTCGAGGCAGAAGGTGAGTTTTCCTAAGAGCATGATTTATTTTCTTAATACGCCAGAGCATCGTCAATTAAAGATTGCTAGTATTCTTGATTGTGGCATTAGGGAACTTCCTTCAACTTACTTGGTGTAATGTCCTCGATTTAGCCCTACTCTCTACAATTGGTTTTAGCCTATTTCCAAAATCTCATAGGCTAAGCAGAATGGGAAATTAGGGTTTCCTATTTTATAGGAGGTTTGAGATGTAGTTTTGAGGGCCTGCAATTGTGTTTTTCTGACGCATGTCTAGTGGAGCTTTCTGGGTTTTTGAAGAGCTTCAGGATGGGGTAACTTGCATCTGAATCTGACATCCTTTCTGGGCACTTACTATTTATAGTAAGTCATGATGATTGTCCGGTTTGTGATTAAAAGATATTTGGAAACACTTACTATTTATAGCAAGTAATGATACTGATCAGTTGGCATACAGATGTGGTTTTGGCAAACTTATTATTTATAGCAATATGCTATTGTTGGTAAGTATGTTTATAGCAATATCACTCTAGCAACAACTCAATCTTTTGCAGTTCAGTGTGGCCGATCAGTTTGGCTTTCTGTTGAGTTGAAGTGAACTTACTATTTTTGGCAGTGGCTATTTTTAATAAGTGTAATCTTGGCAGTATCATCATCTACAGTTTAGCTCAGGCCATCATGCTATTTGTGGTAATCCATCAATTTCAATATTGGCCTTTTTTTTGGTTATCTCCTTGGACTAAGTGTTATACTTAGTTAATTTCATGTTTTTAAGTTGTTCCCCCATGCCTAGGAGTGATAACTTCATGTTGTTTTAAAGAGGGGACATTAAGGGGTCATGTTGAGCATTTAATGATTTATTAAATGCTTTATTGTTGCAAATAAAAATGGACGCCTAAAGGGAAGGGAAATAATGTTTTAATATTTCACAATAAAGTGGATGGTTGAAGGTGGCGTCCCTTGGGAAATTGAAGTGATTCAACTTCTTGGAATTCAAAGTGTTTCATTTGCCCATTGAAACTTATATATTGCTGCATTGTGGAGAACTGATTATGTTATGTTTTGGAAAGCAAAATTATGCTGCTGGTTTGAAATCCAAAATCTGGCTAAGGGAAAGCTCAGCAATTCTATTTCACTCTTCAGGCCTGAAACTATGGTTCCCTAGATGATGAATTGAGAGTGTGCTTCATTCAAAAGTACATATTGAGCTTTAGTGTTGGAGAAATTGAGGTTATTTCCAGAAATTGTGTTGCTGGTCCTTTCGTGGCTGAAGGAAATTTCTATTTACAATTTTGAGAGTGATTTTTATTTTGTTATGGGTGTTTGCTCTTTCCATTCCTAGACCAGAGGCGACCATTCTTGGAGAGTTGTAGATTTAAATTTGAAGTTTATGATTTTATTTACTAAAATCGCCCTTGCAAGGAGGTCGTACATTTCAATTTGCATTGGAAGTTGTGCCATAAATAAATAGTGGTGTTTTGAGGTTGTTTATTCATCTCAGCAGGGGTGCCTACCTTCTAGTTGATCATTGCACTTGGAATCATGCAATTCGGAGGTAATTCGATTGAGTTATGAGCATTTGATAATTTTTTGTAGTTGCTGATTTGACATTTTCAGAAGTACAGTTTGCTGAAACAGAATTAAATCATTTGTTGTTTCCATCTTTCTTCTTTTTTTCTCCTTATGTTTTGACATGGAAACAATGTATAACTTGGTGCTTGAAAATTGGTGAAAAACATTGTAATTTGCAGCCTTCTTATTTGTACAAATTGTTAAGAGTAGTATTGTTTCAGTTTTCAACATTGTTGCATTATTTAATTAGTTTCACACTAAGCACCCCTGTATGGTATACCGCCAGTGAGGACAAATTGAATTGTAATCTCTTTCATACCCACTCTTCAGTGGATGCCTGCCGCAGCAGAAGAAGTATTTTAATTGTAATCTTTTTCTCCCACTGTTTGGTGGTAGCGTGGAAAGTTCCTTTGGCTGGTTATCCACCTTTGTTACATTCAATTTCAGCATTAGTACTCCACCATATGTTAGCACCTCACCTGTCAAAGGATTTTGAATGCACATTCTTGGTGTCGAGTTTAATCTCTCTCTTTCAATGTAATCATTGTAATATTTGATTCAATAGATCCTAGGGATCCTCTGACCATATTCCCACCCCTCCTCCTTAAGTGGTTTTAGGGCGCATTCTTGGTTAAAGTTCTTTCATGCACATTTTGAGTTATGCTAACCTTAACGGGTGCTTGGTTACATTGTAAATGTTCGTTTAAAAATCAAAAAAATTGAGAGAGTATATTTCACTTGGGGCTTCCTCTTTGTTCTAATGGTGTCCACAATTCTTTTTGGAATGGTATTATTGACAAGTTCCATTCTAAATTCGCTGGTTGGAAGGGTGTTTTGCTTAGCCAAGCTGGTAAAATTCAACTTATCAAGTCAACTCTACAAAATTTGCCTGTTTATGCTTTAAGATTATTTCATATCCCTAGAAGTTTTGGGAAAAAATTGAAAGCATTCAAAAGAGATTTTTGTGGTCTGGGGTGGAGGAGAAGAAAAGATTGCACTTGCTTTCTTGGGAGGAGGTCTGCAGATCGAAAGCCCATGGTGGCCTTGGTTTTCGCAAGCTTAAAGACTTTAAAGTGGCTCTTATGGCTAAACAGCTCTGGTATGTGCTTGATTTTGACAAAGAATGGTCTACCATTGTCTCTTCAAAGTACTTGAGAGGGGTGGACAAAATCAGAAATTTAGGTAGGGAGAACTTTGCTCCTCCTCAGGGGCTTGTTCTTTGGAACTCTTTGCTTCATGCTTGCTGTTACACCCCGATTGTATAGCTACTATTGCATAGGGCAATTGATTGTAATGTTTGAATCTTTGTGATGAATAAAACATGTTTTTGTTATCGAAATGAATGAGTTCTATTTAAATGATTGTTTCATCTGATTGATACTTCTATCGATGTTATCCTTGATGAGTGTTGCATGCATAGTATTGAATTGTGGATATTCTGACTTAAGATGTTTTGTATACTATTGATGTTATGAACAAGTAACTGCCGAGATTGTATGTCTGTGGATGCAGGAACAGGAACGATTCCTCCAGGCGGAGGGGAGACATCACTCGGGAGAGGGGCTTGGTCGAGTAACCGGTAAGGTAAATCAATTGAGCATACACACACTCACCCTAGACTGAGTAAACCAAGTCAGTTTTGTATGCATATAGGGTAAGTCACCCATAGCTTGTATGTCTTGCAAGTAGAGGTCTTGACTGCTTTTGCGTGTGAAGTTTATCTTTATGCTTGATTGTGATATTGTGATCGTCATGGTGGTATCATGTTTGGATGTGAACGTCAGAAGTAAGCATATAAACACATGTATGGTATACATATGTTTATGAGCATACGTCTGATGGTATGGAATATTAAATATTTGCCTGGAATTTATATATACATATACAGAGATATATATTCTGAACGTACGCTGACTGGCTCACAGGATATATATAAAATCGACTATTATATATGCATATGTATTTTTATATTTGTTAAATATATTTATATACGCAAATATTTATAATATTATTATCGTTATATTAAGATATATAAATATATTAAATACTCTGGTATTTTGACATTTATATGTTTAATATTTAAAAGAACTATAATAATATTAATATATTAAAATATGAAAATATATCTAGATAAATATCTTAAAACTCTTAGTGTAAAATTAAAAGATTTAATTCTTTTAATTAAAGTTAAATATTATAAAATGAATATATGGAGATATAAATATAATGTTTTAATTTATATTTTTAAATAAATAAGTCTTGGAAAGTAAATGGCGTAAACTTCTTTAGTCACTTGGTAAATGATATTTACCATAAGATTAAATGAATTTGACTTGTATAGTCATTTGGCAAATAATAAATATTTACATTGGAAATAATTAAAAATTAACGTGTATAGTTATTTGGTAATAAAATGCATTTACCATGAGGAATAAAAGAATTTCGAAATTCATTGACCATTGGAAAATACGCTGAAAATATTATGAGAATTTAAATGATAAAGACTATAGTCTTTTGCAAAAATTTAAATCTAAAAAGCATTTTAAAACTTTGTTTTAAAAGAAAATCACGAAATTCCTTCACAGAGGAAAAATCGCGACTGTGTAGCACGGCCGAAAATGAGAATGGGAAACTCGCGCGACTGTGAGCTCATGGCGGAAGACCAGGGCGCGCGACCTCCATTTCCTCCAACTGGAAACGCGAATCCAAGGGCCGTACAAAGGCCAGATGGCTGCGGTTATTGCATTGACATTTTCGTTTTACCCTCCATTGCTCATGAGTTCCGCCATTTTTTACGCCAGGCTGTAGGTGTCCATCATTTGATGTTTGCCATGTGTGAGTGGAAACTTTCTTCTCATTTTTAGGTCGAATCATCTTCCTCTTTGCTAAGTATCATGCTAGATAGCTGCCACATTTCATTTGAATTATTCAAAGGATAGTTTTGTCATTTTGCATACCCTCAATGGTGGAGTTTGTTGCAATTTCGGGTCTATAAATAGATGCCAGCCATTCTTTGTTAAGGATCACTTGAGCAATCCGAGTTTAGCATTTTTCATTGAGCTTCCATATCCATTTCTCTGTTTTGTTTGTATTTTCTGTTTTGCTGAGTTGAAAATACAATGAGTTTTTACCAACAATTGCCATTAATAGTTAATATCCCATTTTAGGTTGTGAGTGAAGTCATTGTGAGCTATAGTTGAGTAAGAAATTACTAGTGGATTCATATTCAAGAGAAGAGACGTAGAAAGATCATTTTAAGAGTAAGTTACTATCACAAGGAAGCCATTTTCAGTTGGAATTCTGGAAGCTTATGTGAAGGAGAGTCTAGAAGAACAATTCTGGAAGGAGAAGCTTTAAAATCAGGCATGAAACCTCTTTAGTTTATAACTGTTATTGAAGTGCTGTTTTATTTTTGGTCTTATGATTGCTGCTTTCAATTAGCTCTAGTAGGAAAGAACTATTTTGATGAATATTTAAAGCAATGCATTGAAAGAGGAAATGTGTAAGGGAATCAATGATTAAGGGTTTGTGAAAAAAGGGATTATATAAGTAAAGAACTTAAGGGATTAGTTTTCTTATCTTATATTAAAGGGAAATAATGGAAAAAGGAAAGGGAAGGATTATTATGCATTTTGAATGAATATTGCATGTTGTGTATGATCTTCGTATATGGAGAATAAGGGTAAACTAGTTACTATATTCTAGGAACGAAATAAGGACAGTAGTCAAGTATATTCAAGCAGCTTAGAGTTTTAGATTAACTGAGATAGGCTAAGGAACTCCTAGGATAAAGATTTCTGTAACAGGAGAGAAAGAATGAATTACTTGTAAAGCTGGATTATTTCTAGTAAGTTAGAATGTCATAGGTTGGTCTGAGATGATTGATAATCCAATGAAGGACTTGAACCTATAATTGTTGTCTTGAATTAGATTGATGTAGGATAGTCTGGGATGATTGACAATCCAGTGAAGGACTTAGCCTACGTGTAGTGTAAGATAGCCTTAAGTCAAATCGGCCCTAAGTAGTGTATATGATAGATGACCTTCATTCGAAGTACTGAATGAGAATACTTTGGCCAAAGTAGTGGAAGGTACGACATCCACTTAGATGTGAGATAGTTGAGACTACACTGTCAGTTCATTGTGATCCTTCATGCTAGTTCGAGATTGTGAAATAGCAAGTTCTAGATGTATAGGACACAGCACTATGCTCAGTTGGGTTGTCGCAGCCGGTTACTTTACCAATCTCTTCATTCGAAGGGAGGGCCATCTGTCGAATGATAGATGTGCGGGGGACCGCATTAACAGTCCGTGGTTGGCGGAAAAGCACCTAAGTGATGTTTCTCCTCCACCGCAGGCGACGGATACACCAAGATTTGAAAGGAAGAGAACCTGGACCGTCTTACTACTATTTGTGCAAAAGCTTACAAGCTATGTATGTAATTTGTTTTACTTTTGTACTCTGATTTATATTTACAATGAAAATGGAATTCATGTGGTAATATATATTGTAACTTGCATGTATTTATCAATAAATAAAGGAAGAATTTTATTGCAATGTCTTTCTTACTTATTACTTTTATATGTTTGGAATGAAATGTTAGAAAAATTTTAATTACCCAAGGATGGGGTCGTTACACTCGCTTCACTTTGAATGTTGGTTTGCACTAGGTCTTTGGGAATGGCAAGAGAATCTTGTTTTGGGATGATTGGTGGACGGGTCATGGTCCCCATGAAGGATGAACCTTGGGCAGCCCCCTTTAAAGATTTATGCATCAGAGAATGGGGTGAGCTGATTGCTGATTATATCTGTGATGGTAGCTGGATTAGACTTGATTTCGTGAATAGGGATGAAAGATACCGAACCAATTTTTTTTCAATTTTTCAATTTCAACAAGTAGAGCAATACACAATCGTTAGGGTTAGCACTTAAACCAAACGATGCGGAATTCAACTCTAACCAAGAATGTACACCGAGATCCCGAGTTGGGCAAGGTGTGAACATATGGTCAGAGGATCTCAATGCAATGCTGATAAAGGAACTCTAACCAAGAATGCGTCGGATGACGACGAGCATATGGTCAGAGGGTCTTAATGCAATGCTGATACAAAGAACTCTAACCAAGAATGCGTCGGAGAACGACGAGCATGTGGTCAGAGGATCCCTACCAACTAATATGCTGAAATAACTCGACGTCAAGAATGTGCTTTCCAAACCAAGATGGAATTGGAGCTACCATATGACGGAGATGCTAAATAATACAATAGGATATAAAATGAAGAAGCAAGATTGCTGATAGTACTACTGTTCAGCGTACAATAATTAGAGAATGCCTATCAACATCATGGAATAAGAAAGTCCATCATTGTTGTAATGTAGTATAACGCCTCCTTGATGCACACAATGAGTTCTCACTCAAACCCAACCCAAAGATTGATATTCAGCCAACTGATATGACTGACCAGCAACTTGAACGACAGAACCAGCAACATAGAACCCTACAAAAATGCTCATATCTCACTCATCTCTCAACCAAATGACCTCAAATCTGATGCAATGTACTCCTATGACAAGGGTGACCAAGCTGCATACCAAAGACCACACTTAAACCCACATATTTATTTAACACGCTTCCCAATGCACTTCAAAGAGGGGCAGCCTGGCAAGAAGGGCGAATTTCTTTTATAAAATCAAGTTCTCCATAATAAAATCTGCAAATTGACACAAAGGGGCGCCCAACATAGACAAAGGGAAATATGCAATACCCAGAACGAATATATTTTTATTTTTTGATTTATGAATGAAACTACAGATTCAGCCCTGTTATCAGCAACTCCAGAAAATGACATAAAATGCAATAAACTGAACTACAAGCAGAACTCAAGCTACAATGCAAACCTCACTACAAAATCCCTCAACAATAAGCAAACTTCTCCACTAGGTGCTATCTCTCAAGCACGAAGTTGAGCCAAGGCTAGGAGGCATTCATTCCTCGAAGCAGTCCAGCAACCATTTCGGCAACATAACAATACTCAAGATATTAGATGCAAAATGAAGAGCCCAGACTTTTATAATTTTGTGAAGACCCCTCCGGAAGCTTCTAGAAACCCTAATTCTTTTCCCTCCAAAGAATGGCGTCACTTTCCCTCAAGGCTTCATTTGACTTTTAAATGAAATTCATCTCTTCAAGATAGGCGTCCCACTTAAAGCTTCAATTTTGACTTAATAAATATAAAATTACCTCAATGAGGTGCCACCCCATAAAGACCACCTTTTAACACAACATTAAGTTATGAGACTAGGCCAAGGGGGTATCATAACACTAAATATAATCATTGTTTTAAAGAAATGAACTTATCTCTCCAAAATGTATCCCAAGGCCAAAATTAAACTAACCAACTGAGTCGACTGAAGAGGAAAGTCAATTGTGCAGAGAACGACAGGGCCACTGCCAGAAATAGAATTTACTAAAAATAGTAAATTCCTGAAGGTGCTCGGAATGCCAAGAGAAACACACCACTGCGAAGCTCTATGAAAACCTAGAAAGAATCCGCCATTCAATCATCAATTCACGAACAATAGCAACCCCCAAAACACGAAACCCTAATTTCACCTTCCGAGTAGCCTGCGGGTCTCTGGAATAGGCCAACGGTCAACTGAAAAGATCATGCTCGAGAAGAAGACATTACAATCCGCCCTCCCCAAGATTGCTTGTCCTCAAGCAATCGCAAACCTGGATGCTGCAAAATCTCATCATTTTCCCAAGTCGCATCCTCCATAGGCAAGTTCTTCCACTTCACCAAGTATTCTCTGATTGTCCTTTTTCTCAAAGAACGCTCTCTGGTATCAAGAATCTCTTCTGGAATCAAAACTAACTGTCCTTCTTCTTCCAAAGGTAGCAACTGTGATGAAGCAACAACATTGTGTCCAAGTGCCTTCTTGAGGCGAGACACGTGGAAGACATTGTGTACTCTGCTATTCGAGGGTAGCTCCAACTCATAAGCTACTGCTCCCACCTTTCTAATAACCTTGAACGGCCCATAGAAACAAGGTTTGAGCTTCTCAGCTCCACTCTTCTTGAGAGTAGACTGTCTGTAAGGCTGTAGTCGAAGATAAACCATATCTCCAACCTCAAAAAAGTGCTCAACACGCTGCTGATCGCCGTACATCTTCTGCTGATTTTGTGCAATCTGAAGATTGTTCTTCAATGATTTCAAGATATCTTGACTCTGCTGCAACAAATCCTTGGCTTGAGGGGCTTTGCTATCACCAAACACCAAATCAGCAAAGCTAGGAGCTTCATAACCGTAAAGAGTCAAGAAGGTTGACATCCTTATTGACATGTGGAATGTAGAATTATAACAATACTCTCCTATGTGAAGCCATTTCACCCATGCTCTTTGCTGCTCCGAAACATAGTTTCTCAAGTAGCCTTCCAACCACTTGTTCACTATCTCAGTTTGTCCATCGGTTTGGGGGTGATAACTAGTGCTTGGAGTAAGCACTATACCACTCATTCTAAAGATCTCCTGCCAAAAAGTGCTTAGGAACTTGCTGTCCCTATCACTCACAATGTTTTTTGGCAACCCATGTAACCTGAACACCTCATGAAAAAACAGATCTGCAACTTGGGCTGCTGAAAAAGAGCTGGTATTGGCAAAGTGAGCAAATTTTGTTAGCCTGTCCACTACGACATAGATACAATCTTTTCCTTGGACCTTGGGCAACCCCATGATGAAGTCCATCGATATGCTTTCCCATTTTTGATTGGGAATAGGGAGAGGTTGCAGCAGACCAGCAAGTAGAGTATACTCATTCTTGTTCATTTGACAAGTGGGACACTCTTGAATGTAGCGTTGAACTACCCCTTTCAGCCCTTTCCAAGAAAATCTTTCCCGAATCTGCCTATATGTCTTGAAGAACCCTTGATGACCAGCAAGTGGAATGTCATGAAATGTCAACAAAATCTTCTTTTTGAGCTTAGAATCAGCCACCAAAAAAATTCTACCCTTGTAGTGTATCAGCCCTTCAACCACTTTGTACCGTTCGTCATGAAAAGTTCCCTCAATGATGCTGGTTGCAAACTGATCTTTGGCATAATCAGCAAGCAACATGTTCTTCCAATCAGCAGTAAGCTCACATAATGAGCTCAAATGAGGTCTCCTAGATAGAGCATTGGCCACAATATTGTTTTTACCTTTGACATATTCAATGTCAAAATCGTAAGCTTCAAGCTTACGAACCCACTTTTGTTGCCTCTCGTTCAAATCTTTCTGATGCATGAAGTGCTTGAGATTATTGTGATCAGTCTTGACCACAAACTTGCTCCCCACCAGATACTGTCTGAACTTAGTTAATGCATGCATAATGGCAAGCATTTCCTTGTCGTAGATGGAGTAGGTCCTTTCAACACCTCTTAATTTTCTGCTCTCAAACACAATGGGATGTTTGTCCTGCATCAAAACAGCCCCAACTCCTTCACCAGATGCATCACACTGTAGTTCGAAAGGCTTGGAAAAGTCCGGAATAGCTAAAACCGGACAAGAGCTCATGATCCTCTTAAACTTATTAAAAGTAGTTTGGGCCTTTTCTAACCAACAAAAAGCCCCCTTTTTCATGAGGTCAGTAAGAGGAGCAGCATTCTGCGAGTAGCCCTTCACAAATCTTCTGTAAAATCCACAAAGACCCAAGAATCCTTTCAACTGAGTCAAATTCTCAGGAGGTGGCCAATCAATCATTGCTTTGATCTTTTCAAGATCAACCTTAACTCCTTCAGCACTGATTATATGACCAAGGTAAAGTAGCTCCTTCATACCAAATTCACATTTGGATTCTTTGGCAAACAAACTCTCTGACTCTAGGATGCTAAGCACTTCCTCCAAGTGCTTGAGATGTTCTTCCCATGTCTTGCTGAAGATCAGAATGCCATCAAAAAATATCAATACACACTTCCTCAACTGCTTCTGAAAGACTCTGTTCATACAAGACTGGAAGGTAGCAGCAGCATTAGTCAACCCAAATGGCATGACCAGAAACTCGAAGTGGCCAGAGTGGCATCTAAATGCTGTCTTCTCAACATCAGATCCTCTCATCCGAATCTGGTAGTAGCCTGATCTCAAATCAATCTTTGAAAAGAACTTGGCTCCATGTAGCTCATCAATGTGCTCATCTATCCTCGGAATGGGCTATCGATTTTTGATGGTGCTTTGATTCAAAGTACGATAGTCCACACACATGTGGATGGTACCATCCTTCTTCTTCACAAGAACAACTGTTGAAGCGAAGGGACTCTTGCTTGGACGAATGAAGCCCATCTCCAAGAGTTCCTGAATGTTTTTCTCAATCTCGTCCTTCTGCTTCTTAGGGTACCAATATGAAGTTGTAATAACTGGTTTAACTCCTTCTTTGAGCTCTATGACATGCTCCGAACACCGTTCAGGAGGTGGTCCGGGAGGTAAATCAGCAAACACCTTGCTCCTTTTTGTGAGTACAAACTGAATATCAGGAGGATAGCCTCTCTTTGTTTCAATTGGACTAGCAAGAAAAATCATACATTCTGCAGCCCACTCAACTTGATCATTACGAATCAGCCTTGCCATTCTCTTGAATGACACAATTCGAGGACCACCATTGGACATTCCTCTTAGCACTACCTTCTTCCCATCGGATTGAAACTTGAGCTCCATGGTTTGCAGATTTAGAGAGATCTCTCCGAGTGAATGCAGCCATTGAATGCCTAGAACGGCATCTGTATCTCCAATGTTGACTACATAGAAGTCGTCCTTGACGTCATAGTTTCCCAATTGCACAGTCATGTTTGAGATCTTCTTGGTGCATGAGATGTGAAACCCATCAGCAACCATAACCGTGAAGCCTTCAAACTCTTCTGTTTGCAGCCCTTTCTTGGCCACCACAACTTCATCAATGAAGTTATGCGTTGCTCCAGTGTCAATCAAAGCAACTATTCACTACCCCTTAATCATCCCTCGAACTTTGAAGGATTCATTCCTTTGAAAGCTCGATAGTTGAGCCAAAGTACCTCCACTTCCCTTTTCATCTTCGGACTCTTCTGGAGCTTTCCCTTTTGCTGTCATCAAAATCGGACTGCTGGTCTGAAGAATCAGAATTACTTTCTTCAGCTGAATAGTATTCAATTTGATGAAATTTGCCCCCTTTTGGGCAAATATGGTCTTGGGACCATTTTTCTCTACACCGGAAACATAACCCCTTTCTTCTGAGTTCGTTAAGTGTCTCTGGATCCAATCTTGTAACATGAGGTTTATGCCGTTGGAACTCCTTATGATGAGGTCTTTTTCCTTTATCCCTTTTGTGAAAGGATGGCTTGGGTTGAAACTTTTCTTTAGGAGCAGCCCACTCCATGTTTCTTGCTTTCTTCATTGCCTCCTGTAGGGAGGGTGGATCAAAAGCTTTAATCCAACCCTTGAGTGGCTCCATCAATCCTTCACTGAATAGGATCATCAAACGCCTTTCAGTAACTCCTGTGACCATGACTGAAAGTCTCTAAAACTCAGCTATGTAGGCATCAACTGTGCCATGTTGCCTAAGCTGTGCCAAATCTCGGAAATGCACTTCAAGATCTTTTTTCTCAAATCTCTCTATGAGCCTATTGGTGAACTCTTCATAGGTAGTGATAGACCGATGACCCAAAGTGACTAGGCCATGGTACCACCACTCGTGCGCCACCCCATCTAGGTGTAGCATAGCGAACTTAATCGCCTCCTCTTCTGCCATGGGTCTAAGAGCTAGATAGTTGTCTAACTTTTGTATCCAAGCTCTGGTTGAACTGTTGTCACTCCCATCAAAATGTGGAAGCGTAACCTTGTTGACGGCTTGATGCAAATCCCCATGTACTGTTGTTCTCCTTTGTTCATAATGTCTTCCTTGTCCTCTATTCTTCCTTTTATGATCCATAAAATCATTGTAAGACATATCTATCTTAATTTCATTAGGAAGAGAATCATACTCGGTACGATCGAGTCTCAACTGTTCAACAAATGAAGCATTCTCTTCTGGATCAGGTTGAGGATTTACTGGTGCCAAGAAGGTGGGTTTGAATGGCCTAGAAGAAATGTATGTGTTGTTTGAAGCAGGTTGAGCAGCATGTTCGTTATGCTGGTTGGTGGCACTGTGTTCTCCCCTATGTCCTGGATTGTTCTGTGGAGTTGGGTTCTGACCCACTTTCCCCAACATGAGAGATACCATATCCATTAGGGCATCCATCTTCCTCTCGAACCTCTTTCCCGGACTTAACGATCTTTCTCTTCCCTTCCCACTATCATCTCCGTTACCACCCGATGTCCACTCATTATCCCCCATTTGTTCTCCCAGAGAAGATTCCCAATTTGCTCTTAATACCTCTGAAGCTGTCTGACCTTCCGGAGCCTGATGCCACTGAAACTGACTGGTAGCCTTCTTGTACTCCCTTGCTAAGTATCTCTGTTCTCTGTTACTCATAGAAGGTTTGTTTCACAGGATGGCAGGATGCATGGCTCTGATACCACTGAAAGATACTGAACCAATTTTTTTTCAACTTTTCAATTTCAACAAGCAAAACAATACACAATCGTTAGGGTTAGCACTTAAACCAAACGATGCGGAATTCAACTCTAACCAAGAATGTACACCAGGATCCCAAGTTGGGCAAGGTGTGAACATATGGTCAGAGGATCTCAATGCAATGCTGATAAAGGAACTCTAACCAAGAATGCGTCGGATGACGACGAGCATATGGTCAGAGGGTCTTAATGCAATGCTGATACAAAGAACTCTAACCAAGAATGCGTCGGAGAACGACGAGCATGTGGTCAGAGGATCCCTACCAACTAATATGCTGAAATAACTCGACGTCAAGAATGTGCTTTCCAAACCAAGATGGAATTGGAGCTACCATATGACGGAGATGCTAAATAATACAATAGGATATAAAATGAAGAAGCAAGATTGCTGACAGTACTACTGTTCAGCTTACAATAATTAGAGAATGCCTATCAACATCATTGAATAAGAAAGTCCATCATTGTTGTAATGTAGTATAACGCCTCCTTGATACACAAAATGAGTTCTCACTCAAACCCAACCCAAAAATTGATATTCAGCAAACTGATATGACTGACCAGCAACTTGAACGATAGAACCAGCAACATAGAACCCTACAAAAATGCTCATATCTCACTCATCTCTCAACCAAATGACCTCAAATCTGATGCAATGTACTCCTATGACAAGGGTGACCAAGCTGCATACCAAAGACCACACTTAAACCCACGTATTTATTTAACATGCTTCCCAATGCACTTCAAAGAGGGGCAGCCTGGCAAGAAGGGCGAATTTCTTTTATAAAATCAAGTTCTCCATAATAAAATCTGCAAATTGACACAAAGGGGCACCCAACATAGACAAAGGGAAATATGCAATACCCAAAACGAATATATTTTTATTTTTTGATTTAAGAATGAAACTACAGATTCAGCCCTGTTATCAGCAACTCCAGAAAATGACATAAAATGCAATAAACTGAACTACAAGCAGAACTCAAGCTACAATGCAAACCTCACTACAAAATCCCTCAACAATAAGCAAACTTCTCCACTAGGTGCTATCTCTCAAGCACGAAGTTGAGCCAAGGCTAGGAGGCATTCATTCCTCGAAGCAGTCCAGCAACCATTTCGGCAACATAACAATACTCAAGATATTAGATGCAAAATGAAAAGCCCAGACTTCCTTTTATAATTTTGTGAAGACCCCTCCGGAAGCTTCTAGAAACCCTAATTCTTTTCCCTCCAAAGAATGGCGTCACTTTCCCTCAAGGCTTCATTTGACTTTTAAATGAAATTCATCTCTTCAAGATAGGCGTCCCACTTAAAGCTTCAATTTTGACTTAATAAATATAAAATTACCTCAATGAGGCGCCACCCCATAAAGACCACCTTTTAACACAACATTAAGTTATGAGACTAGGCCAAGGGGGTATCATAACACTAAAATATAATCATTGTTTTAAAGAAATGAACTTATCTCTCCAAAATGTATCCCAAGGCCAAAATTGAACAAACCAACTGAGTCGACTGAAGAGGAAAGTCAACTATGCCGAGAACGACAGTGCCACTGCCAGAAATAGAATTTACTAAAAATAGTAAATTCCTGAAGGTGCTCCGAATGCCAAGACAAACACACCACTACGAAGCTCTCTGAAAACCCAGAAAGAATCCGCCATTCAATCATCAATTCACGAGCAATAGCAACCCCCAAAACACGAAACCCTAATTTCACCTTCCGAGTAGCCTACGGGTCTTTGGAATAGGCCAACGGTCAACTGAAAAGATCATGCTCGAGAAGGGGACATTACAGCTTGGAACCTCTATGGTCATTCCTTTCTCTGATTCATATTCCTGCTAATGCTCTTGAAGATTCCGTGGTGTGGCGGTTGACGTCTGATGGAAAGTTCTTTGTTTCTTCTGCCCTTCTTGTCTCAAATGCGGATTGTTGGCCCTCCTCCTTTTTGGGGCAGACTTTGGAATGCTAAGGTGCTACCTAAGATCAATATTTTCTTTTGGATTCTCTGTCAAGACAAGACTTTAACTCTTAATAATCTTGTGAAGAGGGGCATCTCTTTGCCGAACAAGTGTTATCTTTGTAAAGAAGCAGCGGAGGATTGTTTTCATCTTGTGGTTGGCTGTAAGTATTCTTGGGAGGTTTGGGTGTATATTCTTCAGAGGTGGGATCTTTCTTGGGTGTTTCCTGCCTCCTTTTTTGAATTATGGTTTCAGTGCGTGGCTCCTACTCTTAATCCGGCTCTCTTTGTTGTGGTCCCTCATCCTATCGCATTTGGCTTGAGGTGTGTGGAAGGAACGTAACAATCATGTTTTCCGTCAGCTGGAGTTGTCGCCATCAAGGCTGGCTTTTAAAATTTGTGATGCGATCAAGGAAAACTTTCTTTCTGAGTTAGTGGAGTTCCCCTCTGGATATCTTAAGGTGGCAATCTCTCCTTATGATGTGTTGGTGGGTAAAATTGGAACCTCTCTTGTGACCTTTCCATTTCGATGAAGAAGATAAAAGCTTCGAGGGAAGGGGTTCGATAGAGGGCTCCCTCTTATGGTTGGTATAAAGTCAACTTTGATGGAGCTTCTAAAGGGAATCTGGAACCTGCTGGTTGTGGGGGAGTGTTACGAGATGAGAATGGTAGGTTTGTCTCTGCGGTGGCGCTCCCTTTGGGAACTCAGACTAACCATTTTGCAGAGGTTGTTGCAGCATATCATGGTCTTCTTTTGGCTAAAAACTTTGGGGTCTCCAAACTGTGGGTTGAAGGGGACTCTCTTAATATTATTAAATGTCTTCTACTTACCAGTTCCCCTTCATGGTCAATTGCTAATTTTATTAATGACTCTTTGTCTCATTAATTTTTTTGAGGAGATTAAAATTTCTCATGTCTTTAGGGAAGCCAATTCGTTGGCTAATGGGGTGGCAAATTTGGGTGTGGTTTCTCGTAATAATTGGGATGACTTTGAAACCTTACCTCTTAATCTTAAGATTATCTCTAATAATGACCAGATGTCTTGTCATTAAGCTTATGAAGTTGGCGAGTTGGCAAGTTTATTTCGCTTTGAGTTGATTCTTGCACGTCGTGGTTTGGACTTGCTCTTTTCATAATTGCCTCCTTGTAATCCGTGTTATGATGGTCTGGCAATGTAGCTGTTATGGTATTTTGATCAGCAGGCTTACATGCTTTCTGGGTATCTTTTGCATTCGTCTGTGGTATGCTTGTTTAATCTTTTATGTGCAAAAGGTTAAGGTGTTGGTGGATTATTGTTCACTGCTTGCTCCTATGGGTGGTGCCCATTGCAGAGTGGAGCCGAGCTCCTACGAGGAGTTTCAAACTAATGGGATTTTGTGGGATCACTTGGATAAGGGCGGGGTTTGCCCCTATTTGCTCAAGCTCCAAGGGTCGAACCCTGAGGCTACGAAGGTCTTTGTTAAGGGATGGAATGGAAGGATTTTGCGGTTCAAAGGTGTGGAGTTTAATATCAATGAGGATTTTTTTGCGGAGGTTACCGGTCTTCCTTTCTCAAGAAGGAAATTCTATCGTGATAGAGGTGCAGCTAAGAAAGCCCTGGCAAATTTCTTTAAATATGATGAAAGGAAGAAATTAAGATCGGTAGCGAGTGGTGGGTATTCTCGTAAATCGCTCAAGCCGTTGTGGAGGGATATTGCGTTGGCTATTATGCATTTCTTCACTCTGGAGGTTAGGTTCTCTATGATTTATAGTTATCACTTTATGTTGTTAAATCATTTCCGGCATAATGCTCTGGTTTCGTTTCTCTTTTATCTTTGGTCTTCCATGGAGCATAGCATTGAAGATCATCGCAAGAACCCTAATAAGGCCATTTTCCATGAAGGTCTCATGAATTTAATGGTTGAACATATTAAGCTGAAGTTAATCCCGAACTCTCCTAAGCCTCAGGCCCGTAAAAAGGCTGGTAAGTATGCTAGGTACGAGACTGGAGATTCGGTGGATGAGTGGGAAGGAAATTCTAATGAGGATGATTCTGACTTTGAGGAGCAGTCGGAGGAAGTTAGTGACTCTGTTCAGGGTTTTGAAGCCTCTGAATCGTGGTCGAAGGGTTATGAAACGGATTTTGAGGAGAAAGAGGCTAGTATGAATTATGGGAAGAAATGTGTGAAGGGTAAGAAAAAGAGTTTCGGAAAAGAGAAGAAACAAGGTAAGAAGAAGGTCGAGGAGTCGAAGGATTTGGAGGAAGCTCTTTCTTCTAACTTCAATTAGATGCCAGATGCTAGCAATGTGGGTGATTTGGAGTCCCCTTTTCTGAAGGATGGAGCAGAGGGTTGTAAAGGTATCTCTGGGGCTTAACAGCCGATGGAAGGTATTGTGTATGGGTCTGAGGCTTTGTTTTGTTCCAAGGAGATTGAGCCTGTTATGGATGCCCATGTCTCTCCTCCAGTTCTTGAGCAGGTTAAAGGGAGTGATATGAAGGTGAAGCGGTTGGAAATTTTGGCCGACCTTGTGAACTTACCTAATAAGAACCGTGTTAAGGTGGATGTTATTGAGGTGGAGGACTCCCCTATGGAGGATGATATGAAGGATAAGGAGGAGGTTCAGGAGACTCCTGCTGATAATTTGGGTTCTCAAGAGATTCCCCCTGTTAATTGGGACGAGGTTAATATGAATATGTTTTGTAGGATGGCTGAGGATGGAACTCATAACTTGTTGTCTCTTGTTAAATGGCTCTTCTCAGAGGTTAAAGAGCTCAATGTGCAGCTCAAAAATTGGCAAGATGTTTGTGTGGCGTTGGTGCACAACAATCAAAAGGAGTGGGCAATCACAGGTAAAGTTAAACCTATGAATGTCATGCTTGATAAGCTGGTTGTGAACTCTGATCATATTGGCCCTTCCCATGAGGAGAGGATTACTTCTTTGGAGGTGGTTGTGCAAAAGACTTATGAAGAGAGGTTTATTAATATGGAGAGAAATTTCTAAGCTGTCTGAAGATCTGAAGACGGTGGTCAATATCAGTAATAATTCTCTGAAGTCGACTGCTAAGGGCGTCTCTTTTTTGAATGAGATGGTTGTGAAATGGATTGGTAACCCCCTTGAGCTGGGTGAGATTGCGACGGCTTTGGAGGAGGTTTGTCCCAAGAGTCTGTTGGATAAGAATGATGGGTTAGCTCCTACTATGCAGAAGGTTGTTGATGCGGGTCCATACTTGAGGACGAGGAGTAAAACGAAGAAACGGACTGCTATCTCTTTTGAGGAGCTAAAGGATGTGATGGAAATGCATGAAGGGGTCATAGAGGAGAATTTGGCCTCAGCTAATGAACTAGAAAAAATGTTATAGCTTTGTTGTGTTTTTTGATTGGGCTATGTTTTTGCAAATGTTTTGCTTTTGGGTTGCTGACGGGTTTCATGCTTATTTTCTATAGTTAGCTTTTGGATTTCTTTGTGCTATGGGTTCTTAAGGCTCTATCTTTTTTGCAACGTTTTGCCTTGTAAAGGGTTTCGGGGTCCCTTCAAAACTTGCTTTTCCCAATCAAAAACAATGTGGTTAATGGATGTCAAACCCAAAAATGTCACATAAACATATACCAATAGGAGATTGTGGTTTAGTAACATAGCTGAATGCCTAGGCAGATTCCTTATTAACAGCAGTTGGCTGCTCTCCCCAATCATCTTTTATATTGAAATTTTGCCCATCTCTACCTCAGACCATTATCCCATTGCATTATCCATCTCAGAGGATTTACACCATATAAGTGCTCTTTCAAAACAGAAAAAAAATGGTTTAGAGATAGAAACTTCATTGAACTGGTCAAAACATGGTGGAAGGAAACCAAGGTTAGAAAGGGGCAAAGAATGAATTTTCCAAGAAACTGATATCCTTCAACAACCACTTCAAGCAGTGGTACAAAGAACTTTCAAAAATATATTTGTTAAAAAAGAAAGGGTTGAAGACAAGCTTGCTAGATTAAATGAAAAAAAAATTACAATGTTCCACGGGGACGCATCCCCTCCAAAAACCCCGTGTTTCTGAGACAAGGACATCTCAGAGACTTGGGGGGGATGTCCCCCCACCGGCCCGCCACCAAAGTTGTCGTCTCTGAAACGCCACCAAGACATCGAGGACTCTAGGACATCCTTGAGACGTCCAGGGAACTCCTAGGAGTCTCCTGACTATCTCAAGGACATCCAGAAGTCTCCTCTAGCCAGACGACAAAAAAGCAATTTAAAAAAAAAAAGTCGAATTTTTCTTTGACCTTCATGCCCAAGGTTGAACCCTAATGACCTACAGGCTCCACCCAAACCCCACCAAGTCTATAAAATTGCCGCCTATCCTCATTTTAATTCAGAAAAACAAATCAACAAGAAGCTAATAGTCTAAGTGTGAGAATGAGCTGCAAGTCTAAGGTGAAAGAGTGAGAATGAAGAGCAAAGGGTTCAAGAGGAGCAAGAAGAGTGATGCTAAGTTAATGTTAACTTCAAAATTCAAATGTTTAAAACTAGTTTGCCAAAGTTTCATTTGTAATTCTTATAAATCTTTTTATAACTATTTTTTCAAGTACTATATGTATTTCAAGACTGCCCCCCCTCCCACCACTGTCCCCTCGCCATCCCCAAACTTAGGCCCTTGGTCCCCCCGATCCCACATACTCGTGTCCCCCCTTCAAGAAACTTCATGGAACTATGAAAAACTATCAAAGATGTTATGCTTCAAGAGAATATATAATTTAATATAATGTGATCACTATTTTTAACAATATGATGTGTATATTTTTAGTCCTTTTATGGATCAAAAAGTTACATAATTTTTTTTCCGAAATTCATCATTGGGTCAAAGGGAAGAAACCCAAGTCAATGGCATTCAGCTCTTCACATATGCACAATCCAATCTACTTTAAAAATCTGAAGCCAAGAATACCAAAAAGCATATGGAAAATAATGGCAATAGAGTGTAGAATGGAATAAAAGAATTTGACCTTCAGTTTATTTCGAAGTTCGTTTTCCTCCAAATCTCTCTGCAAAGTTTGAGCTGATAATCTTCTCTTGCTAGCCTCAAGTTCTTTTTCCAATTTCACAATCTGTTAAAATCCAATGCATGGCAACAACCTTTTAGTATCAATTTCTCAAAGGATATATAAAAACTCTAAAACACTGATTGAAGAAGAAATAATAGGCATGAAAGCCTCTTAAGTGTATACATGAACTTGTTGTTGTTTGGGAACAGGTTCCTCAACAACTAAGGACTGACAATTTCCCTAATACATAAAATCCTCCAGTTTATTTGATGTTGTCTATCGTGATGATAACTGAAAAAACTTCAATGATAACTCAAGTTCTTAAGTTGAGAGGATCAGTTAGGATTTAGAGCTCTTTTTGTTACTGAGGATGGAGCTAATGGATCATTAAAGATTAAACAGATATTTTTGGGAGACAGCTATTGTTAAAATTAACAGCACTAACCCACACTTATTAAGTTCTACATTATAACTAGGAAAATAGAAAAAAAATGCTAATATAATTTGAATAACTGAAATAATCAAACAATAAAAGGTGAAGATTCCGTAGGTATAAACCAATACACAAGAAAATACCTTCAATAAGAAATCATGACTGAAAATATTTGATAACACAGCCCAGCTACAAAGCTTAGAAAATAAAACTCAAAAACAGATTACAAACATAATCCCTCAAGAAAAAAATCCCTCAACATAATTGACAACCAAACTATTCTAGCTAGGACCATATCTAGAAAGATGCAACAGGCAACATTTAAGATAGCAAAATTAAAAGCATAATTATCTATAAAGATGCAGGATGGCCTTATTTCAGTACGTCAATGTATTTTTTAAATTTTTAGTTTCTTATGGTCTCTAAAATATTCCAAACATCTATGCTATTTAGGGATCCATGCCTTAATACACTTACATCTACAACAATCTAAGATATTTATATAATCTGTAGATCCAAGGGAAACACTACATGCTAATAATTGAATTCAGAACATAAAAGAAATGATCATGCACACTATCTCACAATGCAATGGAACATCATTAATCAAATGGATCAAAAAGATTATATTTTGACTGCATTACATGCACTGATAAGAAAAAGCACAGTTCACAATGGGTGAATGGACCATAACAGGAGCCCTGTCATGACTTATAATGTAAAGTGAGCCTGTGATACTACTTTTGCTCATAATGTAATACATGATGCATGCTTCAAAGGAAAGTAGGAAAAAGATGAGAGAATACGTAATGTCAATTCAATAGAAAAATTAATGGTACAGGAAAAGGATAAGTAAACGAGATTATAATTTATTAAATAAATTCTGCTTACATGGGCTTGAAGGTTTATATTTTTTTCCATCTCCATCTGTAGTCTTTTTAGGATGGTTTCTTCCAACGTCTTTATCCTGCAAAACACAGATTCAATATGTAAGTGGCAAAGATAAATCTTTATGCTATTGATAGAAAACACTCAAGACACAAACTAAAATCATTTTTTTAATTCAGGCTTGTAGTAACCTTTCTTTCAGTTGTTTATTTTCATCTTCTAGTTGCCTGTGGCGAGTAGCATTAATATGAAAACTCCCACCATCAGGATTATTTCCATGTATAGAGCTTGAACCAAATTCACAACTGGCATTATGACTCTGTAAATTTAAGCTTGATCCAAGTTTAGCACATGCAATAGCATTTGCATTTGTGGAGCTTGAGTCAATTCCATCAATTGCAGTCCTCGTCGAAACCTAGATAAAAGAATTAAATGAATTTAGAAGATTTCCTTCAATAGTTATTTCTTAAAAAAGATCAAATGTTTCTCGAAGTTTCCATGTTTTTAGCATGCGGGGATGCATTTCTAGAGCAGCAAAAAATTCCAAAATTTTGGGGACAGCAGGTTATGGTATATATAATATATATTTATAGCTTTTCAATTGTATAACTATATTAATAAACATCATTAAACATTCTAAATATGGCTGTAATTCAAATAATAGTAACATCTATAACATCAAAACAAACATTGAACATTGAACATTGAAAACTGAAATCCAAAATTCAGTGAAATTCAGAAATATGACTCCGAAATTTGCACATATGAATATCTGATTTTCTTATATGATATAATTAATGATCATGAAAATAAATGTGCAAATGCCCTATTTTTAATTTTTCCACAAAACATATTCTTTCATTTTTTCATCAACAGTTTCTGTGGGATGTGTTGAGATGTCCATAGCAAATGGGAGACATCTAAGTGCCTCTCCCCGCCTCCCCCCCGCTCACCTTTAAAACAGAAAGCCTCCCAGAAAAGTCATAACAAACCCAAATGTGAGAAAAACTAAAAATCAGAGAAAAAGGGGACGCGGGAAGGGAGAAATCCCCAAAACACCAGAAAAGTCATAACAAACCCAAATGTGAGAAAAACTAAAAGTCAGAGAAAAAGGGGTTGAGGGAAGGGAGATGTAAATGTAATCAAATCTCAATCAGACTAGGAGCCTAAAACTAAGGAAATTCTAAGTGTAAGAATTCTACTCAAAATTCTAAGTCAGATTTATTTTTCTAATGCTGAATGTGCTAATTGCAGAACATTAATAATTTCGATGTTTGCATATCAAAGATGGAACAATGTTAAATACCTTTGGAGACCCGCCTCTAAGAGACGCGTCTCATGAGCGGACGTGTCTACACAATGGAACAATGTTAAATACCTTTGGAGACCCGCCTCTAAGAGACGCGTCTCATGAGAGGACATGTCTCCACAAGTGGAGACACGTCCGCTCATGGGACGTGTCCCTTTGGGCGCACGGGTCTCAAAGGCAACCGACTAACACTCAGTTTAACAAACTTAATACATATGCCTTCACATACATGGCGGATATATATTATATGAGTTCCGATTTTATTCAATGAAGAATTTTATCATCATTTTATTATTTCGAATTTATGCATGCTTATAAATTTGTTTTACTCATTTTCCAAAAATATGTTTAAGGATTAAATTCGATCACATATAAATGATGATGATGCTATTTAGCAATCATCATTTATATCTGACCGAAGCTATATCTCATTAACACTCCCTCTTAGCTAGGGAAGATATTTCAAATCAAATAAGTGTAGATATCACCTTCACACGTGATATCGAAGATATGATATGTTTTCTCAATATTGTCAAGTCACATGACATTCTTCATAACACATCTTCATTATGGTATGTGCACTGACATCAAGTCGCATGATGTCTACCATAATTCATGGCATATCCACGGATATATAATTATCCACCATGATTATCTCTTAAGGATCACAATGATCTTCAAATGATATCAAGTCCCATGATATTCATCAAAGTGTCCAAGAGATACTATCATGACATGTCCACAGATATCAAGTCATATGATATCTATCATGATAGTTCAACTCATCATTGTAGAGTCGTCACTTTATAATGTCAAATACAAGTGTTCATTATTAGAAAGATCGTCACCTTTCAATAATGTACACAGGGGGAGTAGGCCCATAAGGTCATGGAGTCACACACATGACAAAAGAGTTTACACATTAAACATCTTTATATATTAGTAAAATTTATAAACAATTTAAATTTCAGACATAAATATCAAATTACATTTCAACCATACCAAGTTTATTCCTGAAGTGCTCTACCTTGATTCGGGAGAGAGGCTTGGTGAGAATGTCTGCAGTTTGATCATTTGTATTCACATACTCCAACTGGATCACTTTCCTTTCCACCATATCTCTTACATAATGATAGGGGATCTCAATGTGCTTAGATCTATCATGGAAGATAGGATTGACAGAGAGTTTGATGCAACTCTGATTATCACAATGAATAATTGTAGGATTCAAGGGCTCACCAAAGAGTCCCACAAGCAATTTACGAAGCCAAACTACTTCTCTTGCTCCCATAGAGGCTGCAATGTATTCAGCTTTTGTTGAGCTTTGTGCAACTGAAAACTGTTTTCTGCAAATCTAGGAGATCATAGCCGATCCTAAACTGAAGCAACATCCTGATGTGCTTTTCCAATCGATTACACTTCCGGCCCAATCTGAATCAGAGTACCCATGTAGATCTAGTTGGTCATTCTTGTAAAGAAGACCATATCCAATAGTGCCTTGAAGATATCTCAAAATATGTTTCACAGCCATTAGGTGAATTTCCTTTGGCTCACACATGAATTGGCTGAGAACATTCATTGCATAGCAAATATCAAGTCTGGTGTTAACCAGATACATCAAGGATCCAATCATCTGTCTATAAAGGGTTGGATCTGCACACTTGGATTCTACTACTGCTTCTTTCAGTTTGTGAAGGTTGGTTTCCATACGTGTAGACATCGGTCTACAATCCAACATTCCAAACCTCTTCAGAATATCAATACTAATAGTATACTTCCCTTGGTTTAGTATAATGCCCCCTTATTTCTGCCATACTTCCAAACCTAGGAAGTAGTGTAGAATGCCCAAGTCTTTCATGTCAAATTCAGAAATTAGATCCTACTTTCCTTGAACAATGAGGTGATCTTCTCCTGTTATCAGCAGGTCATCAACATATAAAATAATTATTAGCATATCACCTTTGATTACCTTGAAGTAGAGATTGGAATCAACATCATTCTTGGAAAATCCTAGTCCCAAGAGATAGCTGTCAATTCTTTCATACCAGACCCTGGGAGCCTGTTTAAGTCCATAGAGGGCTTTCTTCAGTCTGCACACATGTGAGTCAGGTTTATGTATCACAAAACCTTCAGGTTGTTCCAAATAGACTTCCTCTTCAATTGTTCCATTCAGGAAGGCAGTTTTCACATCCATTTGATGGATCTTCCAGCCTTTAGCTACAGCAATGGCTAACACTGCTCTCACCGAAGTGTAGCAGGCAATAGATGCAAATGTTTCTTCATAATCAATGCCTTCCTTTTGAGAAAAAACCTCTTGCCACAAAACGTGCTTTATGTTTTTCTATACTGCCATCAACGGCATGCTTGATTTTGAAGAGCCATTTGGAAGAGACAACAGATTTCTCTTTCGGTCTAGGCACTATATCCCACACATCATTCTTTAGAATGGACTGACATTCCTCCGTCATTGCATCCTTCCATGCTTGATGTCTGAAGGCTTTTGTAACACTAACAGGTTCTGGGTTTATGATGTTCATTAGAGCAACATAGCTAGAGAACCGTTTGGGTCTTTTACTTTCCCTGAACATTCCTTTGGGTGCTGCATGATCCTCGGCTTCTTTGATCATCTTTCTAGCCCAAAGTGGCCGCTTTCTGCTGTTGTCATTTGTATTCTCATCTGAAGGAAGTTCATGTGGCATTTCCTCAAGATGCTCCCTCTGAATCTCAGGAGCAGGTTCCATTTCAGGTACTCTACGGGAATAGGTTTCTATCTCACTAGAACTTCTTGCCCTCTTGAATGCAATGTCTTCTTCAAAGATGACATCTCTGCTCAATTCAATTTGTTTATGCCCGGGTATGAATATCCTGTAAGCTTTGGAGGTTTCACTATAACCCACAAATACCCCCTTCTTTCCGGAAGGTTCTAGTTTGAATCTCTTCTCTTTGGGCACATGAATATAGACAGGACAACCAAAAATCCTAAAATAGCTAATGTCAGGTTTTATGCCAATAAAGGCTTCTTCAAGAGTTTTGTTATCAAGATGAGAATGAGGACATCTATTTTGGATATAGACAGCAGTCCTAGAGGCTTCTACCCAGAAAGAAGTTTCAATGTTTTGGTCAAGCAACATTGCCTTAGCAACTTCTACAATGGTTCTATTTTTTCTTTCAGCAACCCCATTTTGTTGAGGGTTGTAGGCAACTGTGAACTCCCTCTTAATTCCAACACTCGTGCAGAATTCCTTCAAAATTTTAGAGGTGTATTATTTCCCATTGTCTGTCCTTAAGGTTTTTATTTTCTTCCCAGAGAAGTTTTCAATGAGGGCTTTGAACTCTTTGAACCTTTTGAGGATTTCTATTGACTCTTTACACTTAAGGAAATAGATCCAGGTTTTCCTAGAGAAGTGATCTATAAATATGACATAGTATAGAAATCTTGCTTTAAAGGGTACAGACATGGGTCCACATAAGTCTGAGTGAACCAATTCTAACACATTTAGGGTTTTGCTCAAACTATTGGGAAAGGATCCCTTTGTATTCTTTCCCAAGGCACAACCTTTACAAGTTCCTTCATGAGATGGTTTTAACTTAGGTAAGCCTGTTACAAGTTTTTCCACAGAAGGTAGGGCACGGAAATGAAGGTGTCATAATCTTCTATGCCAAATCTCATTTGAATCAAAGGTGTCAAAGGTAAGGGCTTGTTTATCTTCAGTGCATAGTTTGTAAAGGTACCCTTGTCTTACACCTATGGTTTGGGCTTTCTTGATAGTTGAGTTTTTAGGCCATGCTAGAACTTTCCCATCCATAAAGGTAACTCTATATCCATTGTCTTCAAGGGCAGAGATGGATATTAGATTCCTCTTTATTCCAGGTACAAATAAGACTCCAGTGAGTTGAAGAGAAAGACCAGATTTCAGTTTGATGGAGCAAGTTCCAACCCCTTTTACAGGGTGTGCAGAATCATCCCCAATGGTTACTTCTTCATTAGTCTTTTCAGTCATAGTGTCTAGGTGTTCTCTGAATCCTGTGATATGTCTAGAGGAACCACTATCAATTACCCAGTTGTGGGTGTTGTTAGTTACTTGACTAGATAAGGCTGTATAGAACACAAAGTTCTCAGATTCATGATCTGAATTTGTCTTTCCTACTTTGGCAAAAGATGCTTGTTGCTTTGATCTATCAGGGCACTTCATTGCATAGTGGCCATATTGATCACATCTAAAGCATTGCGCTTGAGAGATGGCTTTCTTCTTAGAAGATCCCTTTCCATTGGAATTTCTCTTTCTTTTAAAAGATCCTCTCTTGTAGGAGTTTTTCTTATTCCTTTTATTAGACGATGTGTTGAGTACATGAATGTCTTCATCTATGTTCTTCTGTTTATTTTCTTTTGTTGAGAGTCTTGTCTCTTCTTGAAGGCAGTCAGTTCTTAGCCTATCAAACTTAGGGAGTTTAGATCTCGCACTTATTCCTTGAACAAATGACTCCTATGAGTTTGGTAGGCCTCCTAGTGCAATTAGAGTTTAACTCTTTGCTATCAATCTAATATCCAATTGTGGATAATTGATCCCTTAGTTCAATGATCCTCATGAAGTATGCATTAATGGACTCTCCTTTGTTTATTTGAGCATTGTTGATTTGCCTCTTTAATGCAAGAGTCCTACTGGTGTTGTTGATCTCATAGGTACTCTCAAGAGATTTGAACATATGATATGCAGTTTCATGTTTTGCTAGGATGGGCACTATATGATCCCTAACTGCATCTACTAAGATTTTCATGGCTTTTTCATTGTTTTCAATCCATTGAGTTTTGTCAGGATCAGCCTCTGGTTCCTTTTTATTTTCTCTCACAAGTGAGTCTAATTTATTCTCTTTAAGGATCATCATGATTCTAAATTTCCATGATGTGAAGTTGTCTACTCCTGCAAGACGATCTTCAAATCTGATCACACTTGACATTATGAAGAATGTGATGTGAATTCGATTTTAGAAAATAAGAATTTTTCTAGAGCAATCTGATATCTAGATTTGATTTAGATTCACACAACTTGGCTCTAATACCATGTAAATGTAATCAAATCTCAATCAGACAAGGAGCCTAAAACTAAGGAAATTCTAAGTGTAAGAATTCTACTCAAAATTCTAAGTCAGATTTATTTTTCTAATGCTAGTCCTAAAAGATAGCTATCAATTCTTTCATACCAGGCTCTGGGAGCCTGTTTAAGTCCATATAGAGCTTTCTTCAATCTGCATACATGTGAGTCTGCTTTATGTATCACAAAGCCTTCAGGTTGCTCTAAATAGACTTCTTCTTCAATGATCCCATTCAAGAAGGCAGTTTTCACATCCATTTGATGGATCTTCCAGCCTTTGGTTGCTGCAATAGCTATTACTGCTCTCACAGAGGTGTACCAGGCAACAGGTGCAAATGTCTCCTCATAATAAATACCTTCTTTTTGTGAGAAACCTCTAGCCACAAAAAATGCCTTGTGTTTCTCTATACTACCATCAACAGCATGTTTGATTTTGAAGAGCCATTTGGAAGAGAACAGATTTCTCTTTTGGTCTAGATACTATATCCCATACATCATTTTTCAAAATGGATTGATACTCTTTTGTCATAGCATCTTTCCATACTTGATGCTTGAGAGCTTCCGTAACACTAGTTGGTTCTGAACTAATGATCTCATTCATTAAGGCAACATAGCTTGAGAATCTTTTGGGTCTCTTACTTTCTCTAAAAGTTCCTTTGGGTGTTGTATAATTCTCAGCTTCCTCAATCATCTTTCTAGCCCAAAGTGGTCTCCTCTTGTTGTTGTTATTAGGATTCTCTTCTGGAGCAGTTTGGTTTTCATTTATGATTTCTTCAGGATACTCCATTTGAATCTCAGTAACAGGATCCTCCTCCACGACTTTAGGAGAATCTTGAATTTCTATCTCATTAGAACTCTTTGCCCTTTTGAAAGCAATGTCTTCCTCAAATATGACATCCCTATTTAGTTCAATTTGTTTTTGTTTGGATATGTATATTCTGTAAGCTTTTGAGGTTTCACTGTAGCCCACAAATATCCCTTTCTTTCCAATAGGTTCTAATTTAGATCTATTTTCTTTAGGTACATGAATGTAGACAGGGCAACCAAAGATCCTTAAGTGACTTATGTCAAGTTTTACACCAGTAAATGCTTCTTCAGGAGTCTTGTTATCTAGATGTGAGTGGGGACATCTATTTTGAATGTAGACAGTTGTCCTAGAGGCTTCTGCCCAAAATAAAGTTTCTATGTTTTGGTCGAACAACATTGCTCTAGCAGCTTCTACAATAGTTCTATATTTCCTCTTAGCAACACCATTCTGTTGAGGATTGTAGGCTACAGTAAACTCCCTCTTAATCCCAGCATTTACACAAAATTCCTTAAAGATTTCTGAGGTGTATTCCTTCCCATTGTCTATTCTTAGTATTTTGATTTTCTTCCTGGAAAAGTTTTTTGTAAGAGCTTTGAACTCCTTAAACCTTTTAAAGATCTCTATCGACTCTTGACATTTAAGAAAATGTATCTAGGTCTTCCTAGAGAAGTCATCTACAAATATTACATAATACAAGAATCCTGCCATGGAGGGTACAAACATGGGTCCACATAAGTGAGAGTGCACTAGTTCTAATACATTTCTGGTTTTACTCAAACTATTTTGGAAGGTCCCCTTTGTATTCTTCCCTAGGGCACACCCTTTGCATGCTCCTTCATGAATTTGTTTTAGTTTGGGCAATCTTGTTACTAATTTTTCTACAGAAGGTAGGGAACCGAAATGAATATGTCCTAATCTTCGATGCCAAATTTCATTTGACTCAGAGGTCTCATGAATAAGAGCTTGTTTAGTGTCAGTGCACAGCTTGTAGAGATATCCTTGTCTTATACCTATAGTTTGTGCTTTCTTTATAGTGGAGTTCTTTGGCCATGCCAAAACTTTTCCATCCATAAAGGTAACCCTATATCTGTTGTCTTCAAGAGAAGAAATGGATATTAGATTCCTCTTTATTCCTGGTACAAAAAATACTCCAGTGAGTTGTAGAGAGAGGCTAGACTTCAAATTTATGGTGCAAGTTCCAACCCCCTTTACTGGATGTGCAAAATCATCCCCAATAGTTACTTCTTTGTCAGTTTCTTCTATCATAGTATGTAGGTGTTCTCTGAACCCTATGATGTGCCTTGATGAACCACTATCAATTACCCAATTGTTGACTTTGTTTGATACTTGGCTTGATAATGCTGAGTAGAAGACAAATTTCTCAGAATCATATTCTGTATTTGTCTTTCCAACTTTAGCAAAGGATGCTTGTTGTTTTGTTCTATCAGGGCACTTCATTGCATAGTGTCCATATTGATTGCATCTGAAACATTGTATTTGGGTGATGTCTTTCTTTTTCTTGAATGATCCCTTTCCATAAGAATTCTTCTTTCTCTTCAAGTTTTTCTTCTTACCTTTCTTATGAGAATTTGTGTTTAGCACATGAATATCCTCATCTATGGGTTTTTGATTGTTTTCTTTTGTCATTAGTCTTGTTTCTTCTTGTAAGCAATTTGTTCTTAGCCTATCAAATTTAGGGAGTTTTGATCTTGCACTTATTCCTTGAACAAATGACTCCCATGAGTTTGGAAGGCCACATAGAGCTATTAGTGTTAACTCCTTGCTATCAATTTGATATCCTACTGTTGACAGTTGATTTCTTAGTTCATTGATTCTCATGAAATATGCATTAATAGATTCTCCCTTGTTTATTTGAGCATGATTAAGTTGCCTCTTTAGAGCAAGGGTTCTATTGGTGTTGTTTATTTCAAAGGTGCTTTCAAGGGATTTAAACATTTGATATGCATTCTCATGTTTAGATAGAATAGGTACTATATGGTCCCTAACTACATCTACTATAATTTTCATAGTTTTCTCATCTTTCTCAATCCATTGAGATTTCTCCAGATCATTCTTTGGTTCTATCTTCTTTTCTTTCACAAATGAGTAACTTATTTTTAGTGTTCCACGGGGTTTCGGGGACGGGGACGGAGGGACCGCAGGGGACGCGTTTTGGGGACGCAGGGACGGGGTCTAAGTTTGGGGGCGACGGGGGGACGGCGGCAAGGGGTGGTAGGGTGCTGAAATACATATAGTACTCAAAAAAATAGTTATAAAAGATGTATAAGTATAAGAATTATACATCTTGGAGACAACTAGGAGTCCCCTAAATGTCTTGAGGACACCCCAGCATCCTCAATGTCCTAGCAGCATCTTGGAGATAGTGACACTAGTGGTGGGATGGTGGCACTGGTGGTGGGTTGGTGGGGGGACGTCCCCCCCAAGTCCCCAAGTCTCCAAGACGTCCCCTTCTAGGAAACACGAGGTTTTTTAGGGGGGACGCGTCCCCGTGGAACATTGCTTATTTTCTTTCAAAATCATCATGATTCTGAATTTCCATGAAGTAAAGTTGTTTGCACCTTCAAGACGATCCACAAATCTGATTACACTTGACATTATGAAGAATGAAATGTGTTTGCGATTTCAAGAGAAAATACGATTTTCAATAACCTGATATCTTAATTTAATTGGATCTTTCTCAATGTGGCTCTGATACCATGTTAAATATAGATTAAACCGATCAGATTATAAACAGAATAATGAACTTGAAATTCTGAAGTTGATGTCAAATTAAATCTTGGATGTATGTATCATTAAATTTCCAAGTCTGATTTTGTCTTACTGATATTCGATCCTCAAGTGCAGAACATATATTGATTTCGATGTCTTCAAATGAGGATTGGAACAATATTAAATATCTAATGGGAGACACGTCCGCTCATGGGACATGTCCCATTATTTGTGCCACTTCATCTTAACTAACTACCCGACTACTAATCGGTGTTAGTTACTTTAACACTCGTATATATATTTACAAGTTCGATCTGAACTTAGCATGCACAAATAAATAATATTCGATCTGGAAGTGATCACCGAAAATGATACTTGATCGGGATTCAATGAAGAACATGTAAAGCCAATAATCTACAAGTAATAATCTCTAATTGCAAATCGAAAATATATACTTGGGATGTAGTGATTTTGATATATATAAATGATGATGTTGAATATATTCAATCATCATTTATATCTGACCGAAGCTACCTTGATTCAACAGTTCTCACTAAATTCTTTGATCAATAGTAATGCACGAGGGCCAATCACAATACTGAAGAACAAAAAAATGCAATATCCAAATATGCATACACATACCAGTGTTTATGTGACCATTTTTTTCTTACTTTGACCTAGTGCATTCATTTATGATTTATAGACTTATACTACGCTGTAATAAACATTCTTGAGAATATCAAGATAAGTGTTAACAGGATGGTTGTGCCCTATGAGATGTATTTTCACTGTTATTTTTGTTGTTCATTCCAACAATGCCTTAAGTGCCTGTATCTTCCAATTACATTTTCCATTTTTTCCCACATGCAGACATTGAAAAATATTATAGTTGCCGAGAAACTCCATTTTGGGAACATAGACAACGTACTAGTCCCCGTACCCAGAATTTCCAGTGAATCATTTACATATAAAATAGCTCTCTCCTTATTCATTTAACTCACGTACCCTAATTTCGTCCCCATCCCCGTACCAGTACCAATACCCTGCATCTCCCGGCAACTATAATAAATATAAATTCCCTTTCTTTGGCCTATGAGGCAAGCACTACATGTTTACAACTTCTTCACACAAAAAAAATTATTACTGTTTCTTTCTCAACATAAAAGGTCTCCTGTGTTCACAAAATTTCACTCTTTGCTAATATGTATATTCGACCACACCTATTACATCAAGGTTACAAGGGCGCCAAATTTTGTAGCAAGCATATCTCAATGGACACTTACTCAATTTGCACCATATCCACCCATGGCTTCCTTATGAAATCCAATGGTTTTACTTTTTCAGCATCAAAACAATACATTTGAGGCAAAAAGTCCAGAGGCATTAGATTCTACAACAAGATTCTTACCTGTGAACAATACATGTTCGATTCAAAGTGATACCTCCTTTTCCGTGATCACTTTATTACTCCTAATATTTTGGGTAATATTGAACTCCTTTATCCAAGGAACCAATATAAGAACTTGTGCTCACCAAACACAAGTTCTCAAGTGCACAAACACACAGTGCAATTTCTTCTAAACAATAAAGTGATAATAGTGTTGATCCCATTAGAGATTTAAACAATAAGTAAGCCTAAGAAACTAGAAAAGATTGTGTAATAACTTCAATAACAGACACAAATCTTTGGTTACCATGACTAACCAGTCACGAAGAATATCAATTCTTGCAGGTTAGATGGCAGTACAAAATGAGTTTGACAGTAAATATAGGTTTAAGCATTGGATAATGACTATCACACCCATATGCATCCATTTAGCAAATGAAAATGTGCTCAACAAGCATATCACTCTAGACAAAACTCTATTTTCTCTGGCATTCGAATTTCTTTATGTGCTAAATTGAATGCTAAGATACAACTATGAATAATAAAATACAAAAAATACTAGTACCAAAGAAGGAACTAAACAAGTACTTTGAGATGATTTGCAATTCACGAAGTAGACAAACTACATTTCCATTAACATACAAAAAAAATACTAGTCCCAAAGAAGGAACTAAACAAGTATTTTGAGGTGATTTGCAATTCACAAAGTAGACAAACTAAATTTTCTTCAACACAGATAAATATAAGACAAACAAGAGAAATACAGACCTGCGACATTTGTGCAGTAGCAACGACAGAATCCAATTCCCTGTTTATTTGATCCAAATGTACTTCATTGGGAGGTCTAGATGTCGGAGCAGATAATAAAGATGCAGAAAAATGTGAAGGTTCACTTTCTGGTAAGTATAATCCTGAATTGGTAGGGGAAGTGACTTGTAGTTGTTCAGGATGCTCTAAGGGAATGGAATGGACCTCAATGGGAGGTCTAGAGATTGGAGAAGATACTAAAGATGCAGCAAAATGTAAGGGTTCACTTTCTGGCATGTATAATGCTGGAGTAGCAGGTGAAGTGTCTTGCAGTTGTTCAGTATGTTCCAAGGGAATGGAACGGACCTCATGCAGTTGCTTATTTCCTATACCATGCAGTTCAGAGGAATTGGAACATATCTGTGGAGATTTTTCTTGTCCAGCAATATGACTTGTAGTTTGGAGGGATCCTTTCTGCAAATCTAGAGATTTCTCCATGAACTGTGGTTGCTCTGGAAGCTGTGAAGGAATAGAATGGAATTCATGTAGTTGCTGATTTTCACTAGCATGGAGCTCAAGAGAGTCCAAATGGCTTTGACAAGAATTTTGTCGTTCACCAATATGCTTTCTAGATTGCAAGGATCGTTTCTGCAAGTCTTCAGATTGCTCCATGACCTGCAGTTTCTCTGGATGATTTAACAGAATGGAATGTACCTCAGACATTTGCTGATTTTCTCTAGAATGCAGTATAGGAGATTCAAAATGTCTTTGAGGAGATCTTTGCTGTCTAACAATATGCATCCTAGATTGCAGGGATTTTTTCTGCAAATTTTGAGATCTCTCTGCTGCCTGTTGTTGCTCCAGAAGCTCTGGAGTAATGGAATGGACCTCATTCAGTTGTTGAATTTCTCTAGCATGCTGTTCAGAAGAGTCAAAATGCCTTTGTGGAAATTTTTCTTGACCAACAATATACTTTCCAGATTGCATGGATATTTTCTGCAAATCTTGGGATTGCTCTGTTACCTGAAGTTGCTCTGGAATCTCTGAAGGAATGGAATGGACCACCTGTATTTGCCAATTTTCTCTAGAATGCAATTCAGGAGAACCCAAAGATATTTGTGGAGACTTTTGTTGTCCACCAATTTGCTTTCTAGATTGCAAGGATTTACTTAGCCTTTGTGGTGATGGCCCTGCAGACTGTCGGTATTGAGTATCTTCAAAGGGAAAGTTCATCAATTCAGGAAGTATTTGGCATGAATCACTTTGTCTATCTGCTTGTGCAATATCACGATCAGATTGCCAACCTTCATGGACCCTACTTTCAATTTGCATCAGAGAAGAACTCGGATCTTTATCTAAAGGTACAGGTTCTGCATCATTTGTAGAAGAGGACTTAAGAACTTCAGTTGACTTTGTCTCTGCAAGAATACAGTCCATCACATCACACTAGAAGTCAAAAGAAAATCATATGTAATTTAATTAAAATATTCTACCATAGCAAGAGGAATGTAGACCAAAAAATAATGTCATTAGGACACTGCAAAAAAAGATAAAGTGTTTAACTGGCTTCACAGAGGTTCGCATCATATACAGAAATAGGAAGAACCTAACAGTAAAGCTTCCATTAAGTATACCTTTTGTGGCTAAGGGTGAATCCTTTTCAGGTTTCTGTCTATTCCTAGGAGCATAGCCAACTAAATGGCAATTGGTTACCCTGAAAGTAGAAACCATAACCTCAATATAAGAATGCATATTAAAGCTATAAAATACATCTTTTTATCATGTAGAAAAGTGATATGATGCACAAACCAGTATTTTTTCTGCATTCCAATCAATCGAGACTCAAGTCTTGCCATGACAGTTGTGCGTTCAAACCCCTGCTTATCATGAGCAGGCTCAATAAAATTGGCCTCTAAAATACCTGTAGTGCAGAAGTTGCAAGCACCTAGATTTATTACAATTGAACATTCTGGAGAATTGCAACATAGATAAGAACCAAAAGTGCATTCAAATTATTTTCTGAACATCCAATACCCCAACATAGGAAACAAAGAAAAAAAAAGCATACCAATGACACCCCGCCCTTCACTTCCTGCAGGATTCCAGATCCTCCAGAATGGCTACAAAATTTTAACAAACAAGAATATGTTTGTCAAAAATACAAACAAATTTGTGAACTTTTTATTCATATAATTGTATGTCAATCACACGCATCACTGATTAACAGTTTCAAAATTAATGTTATGTGTCCAACATAACAAACATAGACAATTAATCTTTTATCTTACTTCAAACATAGACAATTAATCTTTTATCTTACTTCAAACACAGAAACTAGAACAAAAGATAAGCATATTAGGAGAATGCCATCATACTTTCAAACCAAACCAAAATAGGTCAATAGGAATCAAAAAGTAAAACCAATAACAATTGCATGTGGGATCCAAAAAGAACTCCAATCCTAAAACAGACTAAAGACTACAAGCTACAAGCTAGGAGAACAAAAAGAAAAGACTCAAATAAAATAGGGTGGGTAGGCTCAAGAATCAGCTTGCAATACATACACTAGTTTTCAATATTCTGTATCTCTAAGACTCTAGGAAATGGAAGAAGCAACTTCAAGATGTAGAGTATTGATGAAGAATACTCGTCAATTCTGAGCCCTTAAAACATATGAAGTTGCGCATGACACTTTGAAGGGATGATAATGGAAAATCCTATAAATTTCTTTCCAAACTGGACGTTGACATTATAACAGTTCATGTAGATAGCCTTGCAATATGATCATTGTCCCACAAATCATTAGTTAAAGACAATTAGCCTGCAAACTTTATAGTTGAGGTTAAGGTTAACAACAAATCTGCCCTCTGGAAGAAAACTACATTCAAAAGTTTTCATTTAAGGAATAACATTTAAACCTTAATTAATTTGAGACACTTAGAAATATAGCATGCAATTACTTTATAGTTGAGGTTAAGATTAACAACAAATCTGCCCTCTAGATGAAAACTACCTACAAACATTTCCATTTAAGGAATAACATTTAAAGCTTAATTAATTTGTGCAGTATTATGCTCCATAATGTGTTATTACTGATCCCTGCAAAATGGATGGATTAGGATGTGCACATTTGGTTAGAAATCACACAAATTTGTGTACATGGTCCTGGCCAGGGTCATACCCATAGTTGTAAAACTTGGGACTCGGCAATTACTCAGCAAGCCCAAAAATTTAAAAAACTTGGGACTCGGCAATTACACAGCAAGCCCAAAGATTTAAAAAACTTAGGACTCGACAAAAACTCAGGGAAAACCTTGGCAATAACTCAGAAAATGTATCGAGCATTTGAAAATACACATTTCTTTTAAATATTCTTCAAAAACACACATATTACTAAATTTGTAGAACATATTACTGATTTCCATCATATACAAATCAAAATTAGAGTTTAATACATATCATAGACTAAAAAGAAAATTCAACCTTTGAATACATATGAACTTCAAGTTTCAATATCAATTAAAATTATAAATCATAAATTTCATCTATGACTAACGTTCAAAAAAGCCTACTACCGTTGTGTGGGTGTTGCGGAACTGGATGGTATGGCCACAATATCCTCAACAGGAGCCTCAACAAGTCTCATACATTGTGATAGGATCAAGTTGTGTATACAAAGAACTTAACCCTGATTACTCGCCAACCTTGCCTTTTGCCTCCTCATATGCTACCACATTCACTTCCCATTCAACTGCCTCCCTCTTCAAATCAACTAACTCATCATCAATTAACAATGGATCCACATCAACATCCTCAAGCTTAGCAATCCAAGATCAATGTCATCAAGGCCAAGAGTGTTGTGTATCCTACCCTTGTACCTTATTTTCAAGCAACTAAAGGATGTAGCACACATACACAAGGTCATTCAAAACACTTTTGAGTCAATCTATTGTGCTTATTTGTGTGAATGGCCTCAAAAACACTCTAGTTGCGCTCACAACTAGAAGCACTGCAAGAGCGGAATAAAATGCAAATGGCAAGCTTTTGAAGATTAATCGTTGTGGCACCATAATCTTCCCACCACAAATCTATAAGGATAACATTTGTCATTTATAACTTTGTAAGGATTTTAGTAAACTTAAAAGCTAAAATAAATAGTAAATTAAAAATATACTTTGTGTTGTTACCTTGTTGAAAGTGGCTCTCCCACGAATGCAAAAAAATTGAAGAAAATAAAGTCCCCTCCACCCTCTTATAACTTTGTATCTCATCAAGTATAAGGTCTAGAAGGTTCTCATTAACAACCAATCTCTCAATACATGTGTTAAGGTTGAGCCCAAATACCTCTCCATCTGCTTTGAAAGAAGAAGAGAAATAAGACATGGGGTTCAAATAACAAGCAATAGCATCAATATATCGATGGAGTTATTGGTTCTACTCCGAACAATAGTGTTCCATATGAATTTATATTTGCACTTGGTAGACCCACACAAATGCTAAATTGCCTCTTTGGCCTTATCCATGACCTTGTATAGATACCACATGGGGTTTTGAACCCCATGCACTAATCGTAGAACCCTAACTAGAAGTTCTAACACCTAAATATCAAAATTTTACAAAATCAGCAAATCGTAACATTAGAAATAAAAATAAATAGAAATTAGACTTTGAAAACTTACATTGATGATCTTCTCCATGACTTCGGCGAATATATCATCAAGAATAGTCTTCGTGACCCTCTTTACTTCAGCATTCTTGCAATAAGGACTCTCTAACCACCTTTTGCTCACAAGCATGCACTTAAGGTTGGGAATTGTGGCTAATATACTTTGCATGGTGAACAAATTAGTGGCAAAGTGTCTAACTCTAATTGTAGGAGATCTTTGCCACTAGTGTGTGCTCTCATAAGATTTAGGACCGATGTGTGGTTGTAAATGTACTTTGTGATATCTTCAACCACATTCTTCACCCATCTTAGTTTATCTATGTCCTCAAGGAGTAAGTCCAAATAGTGGGCAACACAAGGGCTCCAAAACAATGTTGTTTACCTCACCTCTAAAAGTGTACTGACTACCACATATGCAATTGCATTGTTGATCACTATTAAAATGACATTTTCCAATCCACCTCCAACACCGCCTAATCCAACATGTTGCACAAGGTCTCTATAGGTTTTATTTCATTGGAGGCATCAATTGATTTTTAAAAGACTAGCTACCCCCCTGAAGCCACTAAAAAGTTGATAAGTGTTCTTTTCCTACCATTTGTCCGCCATCAAATAAAATGGTGCAACCTTTTTTCTCAATTTTCTTGTGTTCTTACTAATAGGCATGTGTTTTGGACCTCATCATGCAATAGTGGCCCACACAACTCATGACAAGTTGGGGCCTTGAACCCCTTACCTGCCACAATCAATGCATTAACCAACTACTCCCAATAAGGACTTGAGGCAAAACTAAACGAAATATTATAGTACCAAAATCTTGCACATGCCAATTTTGCCTCGTGTTGCAATTCTCTATTCCATGTAGTACCTTCCAATGAAGATTGCACACCAAGAGTGCTATGAGAAACAAAAAAGCTATAACTATGGCTACCCACACTCCTCACATCCATGGCCCAATGGAAGAAGAGCTCCCCATATCCCCCTATGATCTTGTAGAACTAAAAATTGGGTTTGGGGCTGCCATTGCCTCTGTTCTCTTTTTCTCTTATTTCCTTTGGCCATATGATGTAAGAAGTGTTTTTTCACCTCCTTCTCAACGTTTGGAATAATTGTTCTGCATGGTGTTACATTTCAACAAACGATCCATGCAAGGTGATAGTTGAGTCGATTTATGCCTCTATCATACTCTTAATGTAGTGGATACAAATAAACCCGCCTCATGTTGGACCTAGTGTGTTTCTAACAAAGATCTTTAGGTTTGCCATCAATTCTTCTATTTGTGAAAGCCATATTTGTTATAGAAATATAAATAATGAAACCTAGCAAAAGTGAAACATAAAAACCAAATCAATAATACTGTGGTTAACAACCTAAACTTATAAAAGTAAAAATAAAAAAATTGCTGCATAAAAGATTTTGAAGATCAATAAAATGTCAGATGTGGAAATTATATGAATTTTTAAAATTTTGTTCATATTGAAAATTTAAACCACCTACAAGCTTGAATTTTCACAATTATAAAATTTCAATTAAATGACCTGCAACTTGAATTCTCACAATTATAAATGTGAAAATTAAAGCCCAGAAGTTTCTCGATTGAAATTTCATTTATATTGCAAGTTTAAATGGCCTACAAACTTAAATTATAACTATGAAAATTCAAAACTTTCAAGCTTCAACATACAGAAGTATCAAAGGATATTAAACTGTAAAAAATAAAATTACAACCTACAAGTTGTTTAAACTCGCAATATATATTATGAACAAAATTTTAAAATTTACATAAACTTGCAAGTCATTTAAAATTTATGATTTCAAGCCTACAAGGACTCTCCCTTGGCTCAACTGATTTACAAGAAAAGGCAAAAAAAAAAAAAACAATGAAAACTTAAGTATTTGCATTGCTAATCATGTGACCTAAATCACCAATCGCACTACCAAATGTTAGTTTTATGATCAGATATTCAAAGATCAGAATTGCAGCACATAAGACAATGAACACAACAAGATACCCTAAGAAAACCCTCCAACTCGAGGGAGAAAAACCCAGCAAATATATCTCTTATATATTGAATTAATAAGAGCAGAAATCTGCTTACAACTCAGGCACAACACAATGCCGATTTTGATACAATGAATAATCACACCTCTCCTAAACGCAAATACAAATGAATATGTTTCTCCTTGAAATCGATCTACTGTAGAAGAAAGACGATTTGCTGCTTAGGCGCGAACTTCTATGAATGCGAACTTATGATGAACGAACTTGATTGTGATGAACAAATGAGCAACTCGCATATATCCACAAGGGAGAGATTGCGTCCCTTCACAAGCATCATGTCGGCCTTCAAGAATAAAACGATGTGACTCCAAGAAGGTGGCGGATGAGAGAAGTCGGCCTCAAGAGATATTAATTAAATATTAAATAATACTCAAGGTGAAGCGCCTCTTCACCAATCGATATCACAATAAATTAAATAGCCGATAGGCTATCATTTAATTTATTCTTTAATACAAAGCAATCGGGGCTAGAAGAGAAACCTGACGCTGCTCTAACATTGACACCAAAATGCAAAAATATAAAAAAAAATTAGCAGTGGGTGAAACAAACGAATTTATACTCAATTTGGGCAAGGTTTTCATAAAAAATCATGAATTTTCAGCGTTTTGTTGAATATTTTTTACCAAAAAATGCTGCAAGATTTTTAAAAAATCATTGATAAGTTCTTAGGCAAGTAACTCACCAAGGTTTTTTACTTGCTTGTACTCGTGAGTTTTGCAAGTACTCTATGAGTTTTACAACTATGGTTAATAGGATAATGTGAAAATGGTGAACAAACTAAGAACTTTTATCTTCAATTTATATAACCATATTTTCATAAAGATAACTTGTATCGAGCACCTATATTAATTGATTCTTGTGATACAAGATTTTGCTTATATAGTGCAATGTGTACTTTGTATAGAAGTGTTGAGTAAAATTTAGGACTTAGTTCATTAAAAAAAACTAAACTATTAACAATTATTCCATTTAATAAAAAATGTAGCATTAAGAAAAGGATTGTAAACACAACAACATGAAAATGGTGAACATATTAATAACAAAAATATCTTGAATTGTTATAACCCGAAAGTCAATGAGGAAAGATAAGGAACACCTTTATTAATCGATTCTTGTGATACACATTGAACCCTTGGACATCAATATGTTCCTCTGCATCCTTCACAAACCCTATTGTTACAACAATCATCTGGCAAAAAAGAAAGAAACCCACAATGTTATCACCAAATTCTGAATTTGAAGTAGATTGATACAACAAACTAATTAGTTCAAATATCATCAACAAACTTAAAATATTGAAGCAACATTTGAAGGGCTTTGATAAATGTGTACTTCAAAGACACCACAATAATATGAAGATACAATTTGAAATTTTCATGAAAAATTGTAGATTTTTTTGCACTTGTAAGAAAGAGAAAGAACTAAGTCTTTGTTGATTACTACACACACACATACACATGCACCTTGTTAGCATTTTAATTTGTCTTTTAGAAGACAACACAAAACGAAACAATGTGTGAACATCTATTCAAATTTGAAGGGGAAGCACTTTGAGATCTAAACTAAGCTACACTAACCGTGGACTAAAACTATAGAAAAGGCATATAAATATGCACAATAGACAAGATTCATTGAGGGGGTTTTGCATAAATGAAAATGATTGCATGCCTATGTTTTTGCATTGGATACATGCATTGGACCATAGTAACATCATAATTACACAATAATGGCACAACAAATTGAAAGTATAAATGGAATTCAATTACACAAGCGTAAAATGAGAAGAAAACATGGACATAGAAGGATAAAATATGACAAACTAGAAGACACTAAAATAAAAATCAATTATGTGGGTTTTATAGGGAAAATACCACAGCTAGTTGCTCAATCACCCACAATTTTTCACAAAAATCTGGTTTTTTGCTATTTTAAACCAAACTGGCCTAATTTTGACTAGGTTTAACTAGTTTACTGAAAAATATGGGCAACCCAAGTCAAAATAACATAACACAAGGGATAGGTACATTTCAAACACTTATAGCTATGTGTAATTTATGTTTTTGTTTACTATGCACTAGATTATGAATAGTTGTGACTTGCAAACAACATTTTCAATCATTGAAAGAAAGAAACTATTAACTAAACACATAAATGACACCTTCAAGCTAGCTAAAACAAACACCAACTATTCAATCCAAACATAGAATGAAAGAATACAACACACAATATCACGAAATAAATAGCTAAGTTGTATTCAAAGCCACAACTCAAATAGACAAATGTCATCAATACAAAGGTTGACGCAATACAATCTACATACAATTTACTTGATGAAATTATCAACACCATAAAGTTAGACATAGAATAACCAACTTGAACAACAACTATAGCATAGGCATAGCATCAACTACCATTAACAATTTCTTGTGCCCAAGACATTTATAAGTTACAGTAAATATGTTTTAGAGATATGATAATAATTAATTATCCCCTAAAACAAAGATTTAGAACAAGCAACCCCTCCAAAAGTAAGAAAAGAACTTTAAAGATAATCTAATCCTAAAGAAACAATAAAATAAAACTAATTAAAGCGGCTTAAAAATAGGCCATCATCCTTGACTCAAAAATAGGACTCTCGAAATAGCCACTAGTAAGAATAGGAATTTGCACGTGAGAATCTTCTATGACTCTTGCACATGAGCATCCTCAATGAGTCTAAAACTAATATATCCTCTAAAACCCTAACCATCATTGATCAATGTCAACAACCAAGAAACCATTGACCTAGACTTTTATTGAGATTGAAAATAATGACTAAATCCTTTGAATGTGTTAATGATCAAACCAAAGCACAAGAACTTGATACATCTTCGATAAACATGCAATAAATTGTCATTTAAATCTGCAACGAAAAATAATTGAGCCATTGTTTAATCCTTCCCTAAACTACAATAGGTTGTCCCCCGCCAAAGTCATTATACAACTTCAAACCTAGACTTTTATTGAGATTGAAAACAATGACTAAATCCTTTGAATGTGTTAATGATCAAACCAAAGCACAAGAACTTGATACATCTTCGATAAACATGCAATAAATTGTCATTTAAATCTGCAACGAAAAAAAATTGAGCCATTGTTTAATCCTTCCCTAAACTACAATAGGTTGTCCCCCGCCAAAGTCATTATACAACTTCAAACCTAAGCTTATCTAAACCACTGATATATATTGATATAATGAAATCTGATCATGCATAATTCAAGTGTTGTTGGCATAGACAACTAGAACATTGTCTTTTATTGCTGTAGGAAGATAAAATATGCTTATTACAGAGACATGCAATATCAAATAATCCTTGAGTCACTCATGTTTACTACCTAATTCCATATGCTTTGAATATAATAGAGTAAATTGGATAAGTGAATACCAATGACTATAAGAAATTCATACCAATAATTGCAGAAAGATATCACTATGTATTTCATTCATATGCACTTATACAATTGTAGTTCAAAGAATTCTCATAACATGCAATCCCTTTCACTAATACAATGAGAGTATATAAACTAGTCTACGGTTGCTAATGGGGAACAAGTTGTCAAGTGTCATTCCTCATCAAAGCATCACATTATGATTGCATTGTGTTGTCCAGATCCCAATGAACATGAGACTTGTTGCTGTTTCAATTTGCACCTCTGGAATGCGGTTTAAGAAACGGACAGCTATGCACAGTTAGACTGCTCTTCAAATTAAGAGTGGAAGCTCCCTCTTTGCTGATGATGCTTAAAAGAAATACAAAAGTGATTGCCAATCTTTTTATCTCAGCTGAGAGAACAAGGTTATAAAACTCTTTGCGTCATAGCTGAAGTTTTCTCTGGTTTCGCAAACTTTCAACTACAACTAGGCCTAAACTAATGACACTTCTAATAACTCAGGTAAATTCAGAGCTTGAGAACTAGAAGTAAACAAGGAATGATTGATAACACAAAACTTAAATAAACTCGCTCCCAGTTGACCCCTAAAGACTCATTGTACTTACGAGGTGTAAGCTAAGATAAAGATTAAACAAGATAATACATAAGACGAAAGTACTAAAAATAATTAAGATGGTAGATCAAAGCAAGATAAGCATAAGATTTTCTTTCTCAATATTCTCCAATGACAATTACACTTTTGGGACAGCAAATTGTAGCAAAATAGGCTTACAATATATGATCAACCAAATTACGTAGACAAAAGTTGAACAGACACTGAATAACAAAGTAGGCAAAATAAGCTCAACAATTTGTTATCACAATAATGGTTAAAAATAAATGGGCAAGGCTGCCTTTATTTATACACAAACAAAGGAGTAAGGAACCATAAAATCTCCTTGTTTTTACCAATTGTCTTGCCAACATGCAAGCTTTATTTCTAAAAATAAACATAAAATAACTAATAACTAACTAACTACTAACATCAATTAACTAGAAAAGCTCCAACTATACATTGATATTTCCAAAGAATAGATATGCACGAAAAGAGAACAGCCAATTTAACTTGGAAAAAGCATCAAGTCAACTGCTGCCTTTACTTGAGTTCTATCTCTAGAAATCTCTGCATGCTCCAACTGGTAGTTTACTCATTAACAACTTGGGATATTATATCCTCCAGAAAGCCGTTAACTGCCTCTTCATCAAGAACTCTGATACTATCCAAAACAACATACTGCTTCTCCAGCATCTCTTCAGCATCTGCAATCAAACTTAGAAATTCTTTCCTCTTTTCAGCTGCTTCATCAAATCTTGCTGACATTGTTGCAACATGATTCATCTTGCCGGAAACAGGAACACCATTAAAACTATCACGGACAAGGTTTTGAAATTTTGTTTGTACTTCACCAAGATCAAAGTAAGTGCCATCTTCATGTCGATATTGGCAAGGGATTTGTGACACAAACGTACTTAGGAACTTGAGAGTATTTGCAACCTTCTGTCTATATCCAACCAATTCTACAAATATTCCTTCATAAGTTTTTACTTTGAAGAGGTGTTGTTCTCTCCAAGCAAAACGCTTCTTCCTGTGTTCTTATGTAGTAATTGAATCATAAGCCATCCTCAAGTCGAAAATAATGATCTCGTCTCTTGGCTTACTTTCCGCTATATTTTGCTCAAACTCTTGAATTCTTGAGCGAAGATCATGGGCGTTGTACCTCAATTGGTACATCTCTGCAAGTATAAATCTGCCCCTAGTGATGAATTCTTCTATCCAATCTCTCATATGCTTTTCGTAGATAACCAACTGACTCAGTTGATGTTGATCTGTAGGTGACTCCAGAATTTGTGGAAGCAACAAGGTGGCTCGTGAAATACCATGAAGGAGATTTGAAACATATTGTCGCAGTTGTCGAAATCTCAACCTTGAGGGCTGCCTTATCTTCTCCATCCTTGAGCACTCGTTCCTTCAAATTATCTGTTGCAACCTCGAAGAGATTTACATCAGTATGTCGGGTGCTTCTTCCAAGATTGGCTTTGACAACTTTGAAGTCATCAATTTCAACCTCATCAATGTTCTTGTCCTCTGGAGGTGTGGTAAACTCAAGGACGATCTTGCCATCAGGATTCTTCTCTATATGAACTTGCTTCTTAAGTTTCTTCTCTGATGTGTCTTGGTAGACATTGTCAAGCTCTGCAAAGTTCAACTAATAAGAAGGCTTCCTCCTCTTCCTACCCAACAAGTTCTCAAGCCAAGACGAGGAGTCTACTAACTTCTCTGGGAGGAGCGGTTCCAGCTCCAACAACTCTTGATGGATCAATCGATGTTGAGACATTGCGAACTGGTGAATCGCCTTTTGAATCTATATGAATAGGAGAAGGCCTCGACGATGGTGGAAGAATAGGGGATGGAGGCACGACTTCAACTTGAGGTGTTGACTCAACTAGAACTTTTGATGCATCTAATAGTTGTTCCTACTGATTCCCAACGGGAAACTTCATCTTTTCCTTCAAATTTCCTAACATTCTACTGTTCTTTGAACCTTTTGGAGGAATTCTTATAGCTTTCACTCTGGGCTTTGGTCTAGAAGAAGGTAGAGATGTATGAACTATTGGCGGCTCTGCAACTACCTTCCATGTCCTTTTATTGCTCAATAAAATCTTGTTGTTCTTGACAACTCGGCTTGTTCTTTCCTCAATGGAGGTACCCTCTTTGGCGAACCAATCAACTTGTGGAAGTGGTTGTTGCTCATGCTCAGCTTGATCTCGGGCATACATGGGAAGTAGAACTTCCCCATCATCATAAAAGTCCTTCCACATCTTCTGATAAGAAATCAGCCATCAGTCGAAGGGTAAGCTGTAATGTCCCTTACCCGATTTTCCCTAGAGTTCATTTGTTGATTAGGTTTAAGAATTCTTCTTTTCCAAATGAATGTTCTCTTAATGCAATAACCCTAGATAAGAATCCTGTATTCACCATATTAACAACAAATCTGTTAGCATTAATAGCTAGATATCAAAATATAAGCATAATCAAAAGTAATAATGAAGACATAAGAGGAGTGGCATGGGTAGATCCTCCCGAAGCTATCCATCTAAGCCCAAGGGCACAAGCATCCCCTCGGGACAACCCACCCCTTGGCTTCGAGTTGAACATCCAAACTAAGACCATTTCATACTCGGAGTAGCGTGCTTAGTGGAAACACTGGTATCTGCTTTCTCTACCCATTTCAGCACCTCAGAAGACACTTGACTTATTGGGGATAGTTGGGGGAACTAATAAGTGGCCCGAGCCTACCACCCCTCCAAGGCCGCAGCAGACTATGAGTGGAACCCCCACCCCTCCATGGCCCACCCAGGCCTTGGGATTGGGCGGTCTATGAGTAGAATTTCCACCCCTCCAGGGCCCATCCCTGCCTTGGGTTCTGGGGGCAGACTTAAGTGGGGTTTTTAGGCACCACTTCCCTCACACCCTTCCTCCCAATAAGCTTGCCAACACAAGGAAGACAATCTTTTAGCAATCAAATACATTTTCTTTTATTACTAATTCTTGAAGTCAATATCAACATCATTATCATCATGATAATATTAAAGAAAGCATTATGCCAATAATCAGACTAGCTATATTTATTTCTTATATTCAAAATATGCTAAATATTATTGCTAAGTGAGTACATCACCTGAGTTGTTATATCTCTCCATGTTTCCTTACTTGCCTCTTTCAACCTTATACTAAATTGATCATAGGATGAGGACAATTCATAAATATACATAATCTACTCATGTTTATATTAAAGAGTCATCATTACTTATAAGTATCATTATTGCATAATCATGTATATATATATATATATATATATATATATATATATATATATATATAATTATTCTTTTACTTATATCCATTTATATTCATATAATTATTCCTTCCTTATTCATATATATTCTTTATTTATTGAATATTATTCATTAGAAAATTTATCTATATCTATGCATATACACTTGTATGCCTATATATATATATTAAATGACTATACTCCAATGCATAACAATCATTGTTGCTGCTGTTCTAAATTGCAAATTGTATTTCTCAATGTTTTCCCCCCCTTCCTTATTTTCCTTCATTCTATTTATACCATTCAAGGTAGGTGACTCATGGGGGGAATGTATTGTTTGGTGAAAGAGGCGACTTTTCATAAAATACATCCCTTTGTTAGATTTAATTGCTGCATTTATTATCACAATAATATCTATTTTTAATATAATATATTATTACTATAATTATGATATTTCAGATTTCTATTTATTTTATTATTTTATTTTGATGTTTTATTGAACATATTTTAACATTAAAGTATAATAATAAAACAATTTGCTAATATCTTATTATTATTTTATTCTAATGTATTACAATTTTTGATGTGTAATGATTATAATATTTATTTATTATTATTATTTTTGATATTAAGTTATTTAATAATAGAACGTAATAACAATAATTTGCCTATATATTATTATTATATTTGTTATTTCATATTTATATATTTTTATATTGATATGATACACATTTATTTTATATTTTAATATTAATATTGCTATTTATTTTATTTATTAATTTATTTGTATTTTAACACTTGGTCTTTATAAATCTGCTATTTCGGGGACATGACATAAGCCTAGGGTAGTTGCGCTTGTGCACTTTGCATTCATCTGCACAATTGAACCAAAAATCTTCAACTGTAGGTACATGTGCATGATTTTGACCAAGACAAGTTGAGGAACACCACAAGGATTGTATGAACGTCTCTCCTTAAAGAGCTTGAGATGAAACCTCGACATTTCATCGCTCTTCAACTTAGCATCGGCTGCTGATCTGCATCTATATATGCTCATCTCAAACGGGAAACTCAATGCAAGCTTGCATCTATTACTCAAAAATGTGTGCATCTCATGTACTTGCCTCAAAAACTCCATGAACACGACCTCATCCATTGGATATCTAGGTAGCATGACTATATCACCTGAGAAGCCATATACTCTTATGTAGGAGAACGTAGGGAATTGGATAAACCAATCAGCCCACTCTGCCATTGCCAATTTGGCATCTGCTGAAATCCATATATGCAACTCATGATCAAGATCTCGCACCGTATGCATCAAGAATAGATCATTCACCCGCTTGTAACGCCGCTCAGACTTTGAAAACTCTAGCTGTGGGTAATGATCATACACATGCTAAACACCCAAGGTTCCAATGACAGTCAAACCTCTAAACTTGCCTTTGAAAGGCCATTAGATATATGAGGTGTGATATCATGTGGAATTTGTGGGCCTTGAAGAACTTTGTCATCTGACAGTGGAGACAATCACTGATCAATGTTGGTCATTCATAGTGTTTTGTTCTGTCAACGATCTGGGAGATGACATAAAACATCCAAGGCTGAAATTTATTAGCCTCTGCTTGACCTGTGACTCGGTTGAGCAAAGTAATCATGACTACAATTTCATCCTTGAAGTCACTATGCCCAACATTCCTCGGCAAAGTATTTTGCGTCTCTTTCAACCACTTCTGAGCCATCCTTTTTTGCCATTTGTCCTTTTGCACATACCACACCCTTTCATATTCTTCAACAGATATGATGAAATTTTTCGTGTAATGGTGGTATTGCAAAACACTTTTCAATATCTTTCGGCTTGAGTCTGCAAATTATACGCCCATCTGGTGATATGCTTTCTCATGAAGTTGAATTGTAATGCTTGACACAAGCAATTACAAATTCAAGGCTTTGCACCAAGATGGGAATAGAAGCTTTTGCAAACAGTCTGGAATGATCAAGATTCTTGACTGTACTATTTCTTGCGCCTTCTAAAGCATGCAAATCAAACATTGGATGTACATGATGCAAGTCGGTCTCGAAGGTTCTCAAGAAATCGTGAAGTAACACTGATTTGGTCCTAATTTCTGTTGGAGAGTACTGCATCTCTGAAAACCTGAAGTTTGACTATGAACACACCTATGTTCAAACAAGTTTTGCACAAAAGCTAAAAATAGCTCGCTGATTTTTCTTCAAAAATAAGCAGATTTTTCAAAAAAAAATTGACATCTGGGTTTTCTAGACAATGTCGTTCTGAAGAGACCCAAATCGTCAGATTTTCAAAAATCTGATTTTTTCAAGAACATGCAAGATTCCCTAAAAAGTATGGCCGAAAAACTAAGGTTTGGGTTTTGTAGACAATCTCATTGTGAAGAGACCCGGATCATCAGATTTTCGAAAAACTGAGTTTTCCCAAAAAAGAAAGATCTTCTAAAAAGTAGAAGTCGACATGCCAATTTTCCAAAAAAAAACTGAGGTTTGGGTTTTGTAGATAATCTTATTCTGAAGAGACCCAGATCGTCAAATTCTTGAAAAATCTGAGGATTTCTTGGACATGCGAAAAAAAGTACTCTCTCGAAAATTATAAAAGTTTCCTATCTTCAAGAGGAGCAAAGAACAAGTAGACCCAAATCAATGAAAGTTGAAAATTTTGACCACCTGTTTCTAAAAAGTGATTGTCATGTCCCCAAAATAGCAAATACCTGTAGAATCGGCCTTTACCATTCCGGACGGCGTATCCATCTGGTGCGTGTTGGAAACCCTGTGGATTCGCCAGGGTTCGGAACTTTTCATCTTCAAGTTTGGCTTCACGAATCTGGCCGTTTTTCCAGGTGACGTGGCGTTTTTGCAATGTGTTCGAGGCGTTTGGCGCGGGGATCGAAAACGTTTTGTTCTTTTTCGTATGAAAAGAAACCCTATTTCGTTATCTTTTTTGACTTCGTTTTTCTTAACAAAAAACGCGGGCTGTTTGAGCGACCATAGACGAGTTGAGCGACCATAAACGAGCTGTTTGAGCGACCACAGACGAGTGACGAAATCGCGGGAGGCGTTGCAGGCATCACGTGAGGCAGGAGGTAGGAGACGGGCATCGCGTGAGGCAGGAGGCATCGCGCATCGCGGGAGGACGTTGCAGTCTTCACCGAAATCTCCAGGTAGGTTAATCTGTCTTGGACAGTGTAGAACATAGATATTGAGCCATAATCTAAAAATATTCTTCCCGTAGTAACAAAAATTCTTCTCGGGAATAAATTAACACATCAAAAAATATAAAAAATTCAAAAAATTGGGTAAGGGTAAGGTTTTTTGGGAAAAAAAATTGCATTTAGTGTAAGATTACCAGAAAAAGCCAAGAAGTCGCCAAATTTTTTGACAAACTCACTCAAAATATTGATGAAACCACAATTTAAAATGAAATGTTTAAAATTTAATATTTATAAATGATAATTTTTAATTTTCAATTTATAATAGTTATTAATATATTATATTATTATGTATGTTAATTATTATTTAATATTTATTGTTTTAAAATTTAAAGTTTGTAATTGTAATATTATATTGTATATTTTAAAATTTAAAATTCAAATATAATATTAAAATATTTTATTATTTACAATTTTACTGTTTTAAATTTGTAATATTGTATATTTTAAAGTTTAAATATATACTATTAAAATATTTTGTTATTTACTATTTTAAATTTATATTATTGTATATTTTAAGTTTAAATATATAAATAATAATATTAAAATATTTTATTTACTGTTTAAATTTTTAAAATTTTTGATATTGTGTATTTTAAATTAAACTTCAATTTTACAGTTTTACTAAAGTGAAAATGGTATATCAATTTAATTTAAATGTTTAATATTTATTGTTTAATAATTGATTAATTGTTTTTGTCATTTTGAACTTGTAGCAGCATAATGGCAACCAGTTCTACTTCTACTGCTCGACCTGTCTTTAAAACTGATCCGAATTCACCTCTATGGAAATATGTACAAATGATACAACAAGTTAAAGGGGGAGGAACATTTGTTTGGATATGCAAACATTGTAAAGTTCAGTATACTAGCTCATACAGTCGTGTGAAATTCCATTTATGTCGCATTCCTAGACAAGGAATCGCAGTATGTGTAGGAGAAAATGGTAAAGAGTTAGATCCTTGCAAAGTAGCAGCATATATTAAAGAGCAAGAGGAAGCAGATGCAAGAGTTGATCGTACCACAAACCATCCTTTTTTGAGAGGAAGAGGAAGTGGAAGGGGATCAAAGAGGCCTCCTCCTTCTCCAACACATAGTGACTTTCCTGATGTTGTAGTAGAGAGCCACCCATTTTTGAATAGAAGCGAAGAAGATCTTGTTGGTGTGAAGAGAAGCAAGGGGCCATTAGAAAGAGCATTTAAGCTTGAAGTTAGAGAGCTTGCAGATCAAGCCGTTGCAAGATGTCTATATGCAAACGGTTTGGCATTTAATGTTGTAAGATCACCATATTGGCAGGATATGTTGAGAAAGGCAAGTGACTGTCCACCAGGGTACACAGGGCCAGGTTATGAGAAGGTGCGTACCACCTTACTAGCAAAGGAGGTAAAAGGCATAAACAATGCATTGGCTCCCATTAGAAATTCATGGAAAAAAAAAGGGGTGTCAATTGTTTCAGATGGATGGAAGGATGCCAAAAACCGGCCATTAATCAATGTGATTGCAGTGAGCCCTAAAGGGGCAATGTTTTTGAAAGCCGTGGATTGTGAAGGACAAGTGAAGGATGCACAATTTATTGCTGACATCCTTATACAGTGCATTCAGGATGTGGGTCCTGAAAATGTTGTCCAAGTAATAACAGACAATGCAAAGAATTGTAGAGCAGCAGGTATGTTGATTGAGACACGGTTCGAGCACATATTTTGGACACCTTGTGCTGTTCACTCTCTCAACCTCATGCTACAAAAGTTGGGTGCAAAAATAGATTGGATCAAACAAATGTATGCTGAAGCTGAAGAGATCCAAATGTTCATCACAAACCATCAAATGTCACAGGCCATTTTTAGATCATTTTCAGCATTGGAGTTGTTGAAGGTAATTGAAACACTTCAACTTTTAAATTTTACATTTCACTTTAGTAATTACTAATTTATTTTTTAAACTCAATCATGTCTTCTTTATATTTTTATTTTAATTTTAAATTTTTGAATAGGTTGCTGAAACCAGATTTGCATCGAACACGATTGTCTTGAGACGACTTGTGAAGGTGCGGGAGGCACTTTCTAGCATGGTTATCAGTCAAAGTTGGTCCCTGTGGAGGCAATCCAATACCGAAAGGGCAACAAATGTAAAACGGATGATCCTAGATGACACTTGGTGGGAACGAGCAGAATATCTTCTTAGATTCACAGAGCCCATCATGAGTATGATCCGTTTTACTGACATGGATAAGCCATGTTTGGGAGAGGTATATGATGGCATTGATTCAATGATTGAGCAAATGAAAATCGTCATCAACGAAAAAGAGCAAGATCCTGATGAAACTTTCTTCAAAGAGGTGCAAACAATTTGTGTTGACCGGTGGAACAAAATGACCACCCCACTACATCTTCTTTCATTTGCATTAACTCCCAAATTTTATAGTGATGAGATTCTTGCTTTGCCATCAAGAGTGCAACCATATTCAGATCAAGAAGTTGGTGTGGGGTGTTTGAAAGCACTTGGTAGACTCTTCCCCGATCAAGAAATGGAGTATTTAGTTAGAGCTGAGTTTGCTGATTTTGTAGCCGGCGAAAATCAAAGTAGTGCTGCTTCACGTGACAAGTATAGGATGGATGCTCATTCTTGGTGGTATATCAATGGTTTTACAACACCACATCTCCAAACTCTTGCGATCAAAGTTTTATCGCAAGTAAGTTAACTTAGTTTTTATTGCACTCTCTAAATTTATATTGTTTACTATTTTAAAAATAATAAAGTGGTTAACTTCAAATTTAAAGTTTGATTTACAATTTTATAATTATAAGTTCCTCTCACTTTTTTTCAATAGGTTGCTAGTTCCTCTTCAGCTGAGCGAAATTGGAGTACATACTCCTTTATCCACTTAGTGAAACGCAACCGATTGGCAGCAAGTAAGGCGGAAGAGCTTGTTTATGTGCATTCCAACTTGCGCCTTCTTACTCATAAAAAGAATGAGTATAAGGAAGGAGGCACGAGGTTATGGGATGTAGATCCAGAGCGAACTGATTTGGATTTTTCAGCTGCCACACAATCTTTACTTTCTGTGGAGTCGGATGCCCAGCATGCTTCCAGTGGAAGTGCTAGTGGGGCTGCATGTGGTTCTACTAATTTACCTACATCATCTAATGTCAATGATGATGTTGATCTTAATCTTCCTGATGATCCATATGATGTCTACTATTAATTGTATTATTTTGTTTTAAATGTTGAACCAATGAACAATGAATTCAATATAATTATATTCCTATCGTAACATTCAAGTTTTGAAAATTTGATATCAAATTAATTTAGTATAATTGTATTTCATATTTGTTATATTTATGGTAGTTCTAAGTTTTGTTTAGCATATGCATGATATGTGGTATTCTAAATTTAATTCTTGTTTTTACTTTTTAGGCTGCAAATATGTCTATATCTATGATTTTTATATGTTTTATGTACGGGGACGTATCCAAATTCCTAAAAAAAAAAAATGCACATGCACTCCACTGCATCTGCACTCCACGCCCTTGATCTCTAGGAAAAAAATAAAGAGACCAAGTGTTAAAATACTAATAAATTAATAAATAAAATAAATAGAAATATTAAGATTAAATATAAAATAAATGTGTACCGTATCAATATAAACATATATAAATAACAAATATAATAATAATATATAGGCAAATTATTGTTATTACATTCTAGTATTAAATAACTTAATATCAAAAATAATAACAATAAATAAATATTATAATCATTACACATCAAAGATTGTAATACATTAGAATAAAATAATAATAAGCTATTAGCAAATTGGTTTTAGTATTATACTTTAATATTAAAATATGTTCAATAAAACATCAAAATAAAATAATAAAATAAATATATAAATCTGAAATGTCATAATTATAGTAATAATATATTATTTTCAAATATAGATATTATTGTGATAATAAGTCTTTAAGGGCAACAATTAAATCTAACAAAGGGATATATTTTATGAAAAGTCACCTCTTTCACCAAACAATACATTCCCCCCATGAGTCACCTACCTTGAATGGTATAAATAGAAGGAAGGAAAGTAAGGAAGAGGGAAAAAACATGGAGAAACAAAACAGCAGCAACAATGATTGTTATGCATTGGAATATAGAGTCATTTAATATATATATATATATATATATATATATATTAATAGGCATACAAGTATATATGCATAGATATAGATAAATCTTATCTTATAATGAATAATATCATTATCAATGAATAAAGAATATATATGAATAAGGAAAGAATATATATATATGTGGGTAAGTAGATAGGGGAATCGTTGGTGAATATACAATAATGATACTTGCAACAATTATTAAGCCTTATAAATAATGATGGCTCTTTAATATAAACATAAGTAGATTATGCATATTTTGTCCTCATCCTATGATCAATCCAGTATAAGGTTGAAGGAAGACGATTAAGGAATAATGAGTCATGGGAAGACATAGCCAATTAAGTGAGATACATCACTTAGCTTTAATATTTAGTCTTTATATCCTAACATATAATAAATGGTATGCAATGTCCATCAATTGTATAATGTAAATAATCTCTATTCTACAAAAGGGTATTTCCCAAGCTAAACTCACAGCTGGGCACATGCCTAGTGTGACTGGGTGAAACTAATTGGAACCACTGGATTGTGTAACCCCGGGTTTATGATTGATCGACCTGGTCATCAACATACTTGGGAACAGTAACTATAAATAAACCCTTGAAAATATATATGATCTCGCCAAGAGAGCTGAGTCATGACCTAAGTGGTTTGTTTGTAAACCCCATCTAGGCTTCCACCCCATTGGCCCTAAAATCTGAGTTGGGCATACTGCCCCGTTGGCTCAAGGCAAAGGTTGGGTCCCGTAGGGATGGGGGATTCCACATATAATTGCCCCGTTGGCCTAAGATAAGGGTTGGGCAATAAAAGGTGGTAGACCGTTGGCCCTTAGGGATTCTTCTCTCCTGATGGGTTAAGTGACTTTTCTTATGTTTGTCAATTTGCAAGTATGATTATGTCTGCATAATTGCATTATGATTGTCTTATTTTTGATATCTAGATATTAATGCTAATGGATATGTGTCAATATGGATGAATACAGGATCCCAATCTAGAGTTATGGAATTATGAGAATACTCATTTGGAAGGAAGAAACCCTAATCCTAATCAACAAATGAATTCTAGGGCAAACAAGCGAGTCCTAGGACAAGGTTGGGTAAGGGACATTACAGTGATGCCCTAGAAAAATAGACCATGAAAAAGTGAGCTTGTATGCTTCCCAATCTCAAATCCACAAAGAATGCTGAAAAATATCTTCATTTGAGCCTCCAAATCCTGATGAGAAGAAAAATTTATGTTTCTTCCTCAAAAACCCAACCTATAAATTATGAAAAATGAAAGCTCGATGCTTTCTTAAAAAGAATTTGGAGTTAACAAGCGTTTTCATGCAAAAACCCTAAAATTTAGGAATTATCATGCAAAAATATCTAACTTCGTTTGCATCAACTCAAAGAATTCCTAAAAAATAGGGTGGCCAAAGCATGCATATGAGATATTTTTCAAAACAAATTCTAAGTCAAGTTGACTTCGGCACCTTCCTTAAAATAAGGCGCCCAACTTCACCAGAGATAGTTTATTTTTCGAAATTTTCAATTTTCACTTGCTTCTGACTCCATTAAAGCCTGCCTCTGACTTTGATGATCCATAAAATTGGCACTATTGACTAATAATCACTGTTTGACCATGGCAATCTTATTTTTGACCACCGTTGAAGTGATCCCCAACTTCGTTCTGGCATCTAACGACATTTGATCGTGTTTGCAAACCCTCGAAGCTGCTGACAGAAACCGAAATGAAGAAAAACACGGACGAGGTGAAAAAATTTCTAAGTGTTGGGAGGTTGGGCGCCCTCCTTGAAAAGAGGCGCCTTTATTTACCATACTTAGAATACTTTTTAAACTTTTTAACTTATGCTTCCTCTGTGGCCGGTACCCCCTGTTCAAGCATCATTTTCCACCAACCTGTGAATAACTGAGACTGAAGGTCAGACAATCTGACATGCCTGATCAAATTTGAGAGGAATACCAGCCTTTGTTATGTCATCGATTGAAAATTTGAAACTGCGAAAGCTGGAACTGGGTTGACAAAGAGGTTTTGACATTTTCCGAATAACGTAAAAAAAATGTCTAAGTGTTGATGTCTTGGGCGCCCTCCTTGAAATAAGGCACCCAAGATTACCAAACAATTTATTTTTTGGAATTTTCAATTCTTCTTTGTTTTTCCTTGTTTCGCACGAAATGCCCCTGTTTGATCTGCAATTCTCGTTGTCTGGTAGATCCTGTGAACGGGATGATGGATTCATTAAACAACCTAAACATATCTAAGTTGATCTCCTGCTTTTCAAACCCTAAAAACTTCTTTTGTCTGCATTTGACTGGAACTGAACTAGGTTGACGAAGGAGATTTGCACATTTTATGAGAAACGCAAAAATTTTCTAAGGCATGAGCTCATGGGCGCCCTCCTTGAAATAAGGCGCCCAACTTCTCCATACTTAACCATTTTTTGAAGATTTTCAACTTCCCTCGCCAGTCGTTCACCACCTTCATTGACTGTGTCAACCATCGTTGCTAACGCGTTGACCGTGTTTATCGTTGCACGTGCATGATTTGCGAAAACTGAAAAAAATGGTTAAAGCATCGACTGCCAGACACCTCCCTTGAAATAAGGCACCCAACTTCTCCAATGTTAGAATATTTTTCACAAATTTGGCTAATTTTAGATTCCCCTCCTTTGTTCACCATTTTTTGAGCATCTTTCGTCATGGATCGATTTGTTGTAGCATTTGAGACTTAGATTCTGACACCTTGCAACTGGCCATCCGCCATTGATGACCTCAAAGGTCCTAATTGTTCTTTTGAAAAACTGAAATAGACCCACCAGAGAAAATTTGACTTTTTGATGATTTTGACTGGACCAACATGATCGTGATGTAAAATCAACCAATCAAAATCAATTTGAGCCATTTCTACAAAGATTCTATTTTTAGACATTTTCCTAAAAAATAGTGCCAAAAAACTGAAGTCTAGGTTTTGTATAAAATTTAATTCTGAAGAGACCCAGATCGTTAGATTTTGAAAAATATGAGTTTTTCACCAACATGCGTGAATCCCTAAAAAATAGGGGCTAACATGCAAATTTCTATTTTTAGAAAAAAAATTGTGAGCATCCTTTTAACAATAAACCCAAAAAAACCCTATGGTCCATTTATTTTTCAGAAATATTTAAAAATAGAAAAAAATTGTTTTTTAGAAATTTTGACCTTTTTGACTTTTGACAACAATTTTTACAAGATTTTGACCATTTTACCAAAATGCCTTAATGAAGCAAAAAATTTAATTTTGGGTACAACAAACCCACACTTGAATGTAGGTAAAAGGATCATTTTGTTGAGTTATGATAGCTCGACACACCCTCAACCAAGTCATGCCATGACTCTCTCTAAGTTCTATGGCATAGAATAGCATCCTTCATTGTAGAGGCACACCTTTTTTGTGTCCTTATAGGAGCAATAGGTGGAAGTTTGTCAATCACCTAATCTTCTATAGCACATGGGAGTGTCATCTTGTCTACCTAGATAAGAAAGACTCCACTAATGCAAACAACTTTTGTAGGTAGAAACTTAGCAATGGAAGTACCCTCTTCACAAGCAAAAACTAAAGTAGAGGTCGATGTTATGGAGTCCTCAAGGGCAAGCAAATTTGAAAAAGACCCAGTGGATGAAGGATCTTATAGATGACGAGTGTTGAACTCCACAATGAATCAAACTAGAAGATACTTGTAGCTCTTAGTTTTTAACCTGTAACAAGTTTCATCAAGCATGTGGGTGTAGGGTAAGCTTCAAATCAAAAGACTCACAAATGAGAAATATCTAGTTTCCCCCATCGAACCTTTTTATGGAGTCTACCCTCTAAGAGAACAAGTAGTTGTTTAGTTTAGAATATGGATGGCATAAACCATGGCTTCGCCCTCGAACTTCAAATCCATGTGCTTGGCATGAAGCATATATCTAGTCATCTCTAAAATGGTGCATTTTTTCCAATTAACAACTCCATTATATGGTGGACTCTAGCAAATCATTAGATCAAATTAGATCAAAGGTGGACATAAAACATGACATGTTTGATGTCAACAAGGCTTTAATGAAGGCCATTGGATTAGATTTCATGATCAACAATGTAGCTTGAGCAAAAAGTGGATAAATATTTTGGGATCACTAGATTGAAAAGGGATCAACAACTGAGCATGATTTTCACAACTTTTAAAAATCAATAGGGCTCAACGGTAGTAATGGATGCTAAAAGGCATATGAACATTGGATCATATTAGATAAAAAGTGGATAAACAAAATGTAATATCTCTAAGACAACAAAGGCTTGAAAAGTAGGTCATAATATTAGATCGATGATTTGATTGCAGTAAATAAAAGAGGCAATAGAGAAATGAATGAGTTGAGGGGCCCACAAGTATAAGAAGCCTCAAAAGCTGTTGATTTTGGACTAGATCAACAATTTTGCAGCTTGCCTAGCAAGCAATTAAACATGTGAATAAAGAAGCCTACAAAGATATTTATAATAAGCTAGTAGATCAAATCCCTGATCAAAGTTCATCAAGAAATGGCTTAATAAAAAGCCTTTAATAGTAAAGATATGGTTAAGCTTGTTACATATGAAAAGCACATATCCATAAACTTGCCAAGATGTATGATTTAACAGCTTGATTTTATATAGAAAGCAAATCATGACAAGTTACAATGTAAAAAGGAGAAACGAATGCAAATGCATTACAACAAAAGCCCAAAACATTTCTTTTGAACATGAGATGAAACCAAAAGGGCCTATAGCCTCAAAATTATAGAGGAATCTTTTAAGGTAATAGAATTACAGAATTGACAAAGAAAAAGATATTATTTGTGGGTTTTCACAATGATTTTGGCTGTTCAAAGAAAGAACGACCCAATACTTTACAATGACCACAACATTCACAACCTTATAATAGCAATTAACCATGAAATTTTGAGTGATGGCTTTCAATGTTAACACACCTAAAAGATGTGTCTTGAGATCCTCCTCAAAGCACCAACAATGCCTCTAACTATCTCTTCCCATCTCTACAAGAATACATGTGCATATCCAAAAAAATATTTAATAAAACAAACAAAACCCTTACATCTTGTTTTCTCAAGATCAACAAAAAAAGGACCCCAACCATAACTTAATAACTTATTAAAGGAATCTAAAATTCAAAAACAAACCCTAGCAATTTCATATTTCCAATGACAATTGAAATTTTTTTAGGACTTGTTATTGTTGGAAATGTTGTCATTGATGTCAAGGGTATATAGACAATTGGAAGTTGTCATTGATGTCAAAGTGTATGAGCAAGATTGTTGGATTGATTGCCAATGATGTCAAATGAGATCCATGTCAAAGTACTCATAAAAAGCCATATGCCACTAATTGATGGGCAGGTTGGCACTATACAAGACCAAGCAAAACCAGATTACAAGTATGAATTAATGAAGTAATGATCATATCTACATTATGATCTAGAATAGAAGATCATAAAAGACAAAGACAAAGACATTATATATTTTGAAATAATATATAAAGTAATGTCCATATTTACATTATAACTGCCCAAGATTAGAGCATATATAAATCTGCATTGATTGCCCAAGTTAATTTAATTATATATGAAAAGAAGCAAAAAAGCCAAAAACAAAAGCATGGAAGACAAAAGCACAAAAGACAAATGCCTCATAAGACAAAAGATGTAGCAATTCAAAAGCCACGATTAGTATAATTTAAAAAGCATAGATTTGTATAAGCAATTGGCAGTGCTGAATTTATTGTCAAAGACAGATATAAACCTCATATTGGTGTTTCATATGCTGGCTGACTATATCCATAATATGCTTTGAAGATAATATCCATAATATCCATAAACAGCAATAGGAATAGAAGTGATTAATATGTACAGCAATTAATATAAGTCAAGAAAAGGTGCAGCGATTCATTTTATTAAGGAGAAGCAAGAAGCAATGACTATTATTAATAGGCAAACTTTCCAAAAGAAATGATAACTAACAAAGCAGTGAACATATTTAATAAAGGCAGCACTTATCATTTTAAGATAAATAAATGGAGCGATTAAATTTATGAAGACAATGATTAAAGTCAACAAAGTCATATATGACAAAATTTAAATAAGACAAAAAATATATGATGGAAAGAGGCAGCGATTCATAATTTCGTAAGTAGAAGTGATTCACATAAAAACAATAGTTATTATGGGCAGCGATTAAATTATCCAAGAGCAGTGATTAAAGTTTATATTTGTGAAGGTAATGATTAAGGTTAGTAGAAAAGGAAACAATTATCTTTGAAAAAAATATAAAAGTATAAATGATTTGTTAGAAAAGGTAATGACTCTTTAGAGGGATCTCTTTTCAAAGACATATATCCTTTCACTAGTTTATAAAGATTTAAAAGTTGATTGTGAATTGAGGAGAATGTGTGTGTGGAGTAAAAGAAGACAAATACATAATATACACCAGGTTCAGAAGAAGATTACTTGCTTACTTATAAAAAGCAAGTTGTGAAGATTAATTGCAGATTCAAAAGAGATGTATGAGCAGACTCAAAGGAGATCTATAAGCAAATTTATAGATAGTTTTTTAGAAGACTTATATGGTGGATTTAAGCAGATTTACATGGCATATTTGACCAAACTTACATAGCATATTTAAGTGAACACATGAGCAGGTTATCGAGTAGATTTATAAAGATATTATAAAGAGATTTATAGCAGATTTATAAAAGGATTAAGAGCAGATTAGTGAATAAGAATATATGAAGTTTTGACAAGAAAGATTTGGTGAAGGAAATAAATTATTTCATCATAATATCCATCATCCGTTGAAGAAGCAACATATTAAGGGTGGAATCTTGCTTTGTTGTGAGAGTTGGTGCTTCCAAAAGGAGATATTGGTGTCTCTCCAATAGGTTGGTGCCTACAAATTGAGTTGTGGGAATTGGTGCTTCTAGTAGGTCGGTGCTCACAAATTGAATGAGGGGTTGGTGCCTCTAGAATTTGTAAAAATAAGTTTAATAAAAGCAGTATTTTTTCCATGGTTTTCTCCCGTAAGGGTTTCCACGTAAAACTTGGTGTTCTTGTGTTCTTAATTATTTATACAATCCCTTTTTCTTTGAGATTCATTCAATTAGCTGAACTTAAAGACTACATTGGTTATTCATATATTTATCACCTTGTTTTGTGATCAATAATTTGCACTCTTTTTGTAAGAGATAAAAAATAAAAATAAATAAACTTTAAAGAGCAACTTAGATTACTTAGATACCCTAGATAGACAAAGAACAAAGTAACAACCACCAAAAATCAAAACATGCTTCCCTGATAAACATTTCAATGGCATCTCAGCAGTAAAGACAATACTAGAAACTTGTTTGGGACTTTGAGGCCATCTAGGTGATTTTAGTTCATGTTTCAAACACAACAGTACATCATATTAATTTGCACTGCTCCTTTGGGATAAAATACTTTTGAAATTTCCATTGTTGTCTCTTGGTGAGTAAGCAATATAAAATTAAAGAAAAGTGCATTAATTATTAAAAAGAAAACTAGGCACTAGGTCTAGAGGATTACATTGTTCTCCTTATGATTAATGTCAGATGCTCCTTGAGGCTTGTATGTAACTTCTTGAGTATACATTAAATCATTCACCAAATTATGATGCTGTACATCTTTCCCACGTAAAATGATTCTGAATCCAGGAGGGAGTCGCAAATATAGGATGGAAGCATAGCTCTGCCAAAAAGTGCCACACAGCATATTGGATAACCAAGAGATTTCATATAAATATCTACTTACCAAACATAAGACAGAATAGGTGACACATAATCCTGACACTTAATAAAAACATTTATAAAATGTTTCCCATGCATGCATGCAGCTAAAATGTTTCCTGCATATAATAATTGAATCATATTCTGATGACTTGATATAAACCTTGTTGTCTTTGATAAAGGAATATAAATAAATTTTACAAGTGAGATAACCATATGGTAGAAGAATGCTACTAGCAAATCAAGTAGTTGGAAATAAATTAAGTCAAACATAATTGCAGGAAAATACTTCAATAGATACAAAATGGATTATCTGATTTCATCATTATGTAAAAAAATTGGATCCAAGTAGCCTACAACTAAAAATGAAGAAGATATGAAAAAAAGCATACCCGCAAGGAGTGCTTGTAGGTGAGGTAATGTCTAGAATTTGGAAAAGATTTAGCCATTTGTATCATCTTCCGATCCGTGTTTGCACCTCTGACTTGAATGTCCTACAAATATAGCTCATTATAAGACATTCACAGTATTTACTATCAAGTTCACAGTCTACAGGCATTATGAGGGAACCAAAAAAGAAATTATAATGAATTTCTCCTTACAGGCATTACAAGGGAACCAAAAAAATTAAAAACAATCCTAACGACTTTTTACTTACAAAAAAGAGAGCATCTGGAGATAATAAAAATTGTCTGGAGGTACCCACTGAGACCTTACAATCTAAATCTAGAACATGATATTTACAATTGAAATTCTAGAATTTTAAAAAGTAAGTTTTGCCTCCATTTATTTAGACAAACTTATGTACAAAAGGAGATGTATTCCTATATCCATCCCTGGAGATAGTTGTTAATGGAGAGAACATTGTTTAATTACCAAAACTACGTTTGACATTTTGAAGATGTAAAAACAGACCCTACAAAGGACTATAGAACAACTACCAACCACATTAGGACAAAAGTTAGCTTGTGGATGCAGTATGACCATTGCAAGAAGTCCAGAATATAAATAAAACAGGTGCACAAATAAATTTTAAAATATGAAAACAAAATACATCAGGTACAAAATACAGGAATAAAGGCATTGAGAACTCAGTATAATTTGTTGAATAGTCATCTTTTGGCATTATGTATGATCACAATAACAACTAAATCAGAAGATCTTTGGCACAACACAATATCCTAATATACAGGTAATCTATCATCATACTACAAAAGCAAAGAAAACCAAAAAACTAAGTAATTCTAGTGGGTTACAAGCAGACAGTATCCAATTTTTAGATTGTAAATGCAAATTTATATGATTTTCTGTAATTCATAAAAAGAAAAAAGTAATCTGAGCATTTAACAGGCTTGTAGACAGTTTCTGATGAAACCAATCCACACCTGCAAATGTCTATATACTTACATATATATCTGTTTTAAAATCCAGCTCACATTCACCCTGATCATTATCCCAAAGATTGTAGAGAATAATCCGTGTACCTTGCTCTCGCATTCCATTGAACTGAAAAAAACATGGCTGACAATCAAGTTAAAAACACTAAAACATTTTCTAAACATAATGCTTCAAGTGAAAGCCTTGTTTCCAAGATTGGTGTCCAAAATTCTATAGCATTGTACATCCCATACAATGGGACTCAACCATATCATATTTTGATCCTTACAATCATGATCAGAAGAAGCATAAAATATTATGTCCTCAACATATCTGAATAGTATAGTCACCTGCAGATGCAAGGGTACATTAAGGGGCCACCATTTGAATGTGGGATATAGAAGTGGATGAATAAGGGTACGGCTGTAGTATAGATAAATATGGTAACAAGAAGACGTGGGTGCAGTAAAGGCGATGTGGCCCTAATCCCTATACCAATGTCTTCTGGTAACTGCTGTATGGTTTGTTTGCATTACAAAACACATCTTGAAGAGTGAGATCTAATATTTATGAACAAAATATAATATGTGTAGCCTAGATCTCATATGCTGTGTTCCAAGATGTTAAAAGAAATTTATAGACAATAGATGGTAAACCCCGTCAACTTCTGATGGCATCACTATAGCATTATCTTAATTATTCACAATATCATTTATGAACATATTTGATTGAATATAACATCACCACTGAATTGACTTAGAATCAAGAAAAACATACTACACAACTGAATTGACTTAGAATCAAGAAAACATACTTTTCAGACATTTTTATTATGCTAACTGGGTCAAGTGTGAGCGATCAAAAGAGTAATAAACAAAATGAATATTATATACATAATTATTTGGCCTTATTTTTGAAGAGCACACAGGAAATACTGAGAGAGGGGGGGTGAATCAGTATTTTAAACTTTAAAACTTAAAACCATATGAAACAGAAATCAAAACAGTAATAGCAAGCACAGAACAAAATGAATACTGTTTTTCACATGGAAAACCCTTTGGGGTAAAAAGCCACAGCAGATCAATAGCTTTCATTGACAACAATGGGCACCAACTCAGATTACAAGTGAGCACCAACTCTTCTGAAGCACCAACTTCGAACTGCTCAAGCACCAACTCAAATACACTGAAAATATTATAACACTGCTACACTGATTCTTGACTTGAAAAATGTCCTTCACATCAACTTCAACTCCAAATGAATCATGCTTGTATACTTAAAAACTCTGCACTTCTTTCATAACATCCACATGCCAAAAATGCAATACCAGATTTTCTCAGAGTTCGACAGAGTCAGCTTCAGATCCTTTTTGTTCATCCATATCATTTAGCAGCCAACACACTCAAAACAGAAACAAATGTCTCACTGAAACATAACATCACCTACTTGATTCGACCAATGAAGAATACAAAAACTTTACTGATTTCACAGATGCCTTCAAAATATATAATCCACATTCATTCCACTTTTCAATCTCATTTAACTTCACATCAGATGCAGATAACATCTCACTACACACCTTACATACATTCCATGCAAATATAGAATGGAAGCGATGCAGCTGAACAATCACAACTTTTCTGAGCACACCAGCAAATACAAGGTCTGCACTATCCTTCCAGAAATAACAACAGCATCACAGAATGCATTAATCACACTCAATTTGCATAATCTGCCAAAAACATAAGAATCATGCCTCCTTCATAAGACCATACACTCATGATTCCAAGAATAATATTTCACTTTAATGCACACGATTTTCTGAAAATGCAACTCAGCGATGAAGATTCTTATTTTTAAAAGGTCCGCTATAGATGCAAATACCACAAAAATTCATGCTTCATCGACCAACATCCGTTGACAAGAAAACATATCCCCGAGACTTAGCTTCAGCTCGTTTCTCACACACCCGAGACAGAACGACGGCAATGAAAGTTCACATCTGTTGTCTTTCTCACCCCTGCACTCTAAAAAAGGAAAGAATAGCAAATAGCAATTTTTTTATCCTCATAAAAACCACACATCGAATGACTCAGCTATAAATCAACCTTAACTCCCATACCCGATATATTGTACATGAAAAAAATGGTCTGCATCAGCTTAAAAACCACAACACCAACCTTATGAGACTCACAGAAAATTTTAAAGCACATCATAATGAAAGCCGCCTCAAAAACATTCAGGAATAATTTACACAAATAGAAATATAAGTCGTCAACTAATGCAAGTAAGAGAGCCGACACATCAATGAAAGAGTCATTGCTAAAATTAGATGAGACGGCAATATTAGCGGCCATCGGTGCTAAGTGAAATATCCCCGATTTAGCCCTACACTCTTCATTTGGATTTAGCCTATTTTCGGAAACTCGTAGGCTAAGCAGAATTGGAAATTAGGGTTTCCACTTTTAGAGGAAGTTCTGATGCAATTTTGAAGGTTTGCATGCGAGAGTTTTCAATGCATGTCTGGTGAAGCTTTCTGGGTTTTTGGAGAGCTTCGGAATGAGGTAACATGCATGTTAAGATAATGACATGCATTTCTGGCAAATACTTTGCATGCAAAAAAGGTTTCTTGGCTTTTCTGGGTTTTCAAAGATCTCCAGGGTGGTGTGCCATGCATCTAAATCTGACTACCTTTCTGAGCACTAACTATTTATAGTAAGTCATGATGGCCACCCAGTTTGTGCTTAGAAGGAATTTGAGAACACTTACTATTTTTAGTAAGTCTTAATTACTGCTCAGTTGGCGTACAGATGAGGTTTTGCAAACTTACTATTTATAGCAGTGTGCTATTTTTGGTAAGTATATTTATCGCAGTATCATTCTAGCAGCAGCTCAATCATCTGCAATTCACATTTCTATTTTGTGGCAATGGCATCATCATTAGCTTGGTTCAACTCGACTAATGTCAATTTTCTATTTTTAGGAGTTTATCAGCTGCAGTTTGGGTGTTGCTCTTGGCTACCTCCTTGGATTGAGTTCCATACTTAGTAATTTTTTATGTTTTGAAGTTGTACCCCACGCCTAAGCTTGCTGACTTCAAGTCCTTTTAAAGAAGGGGTCATTAAGGGGTTGTCCACTATGAAGCATTTAATGTTTATGTAAATGTTTTATTGTTTCAACTTTAAAGTGGACACCTAGAAGGAGATGATTAATATTTTATTAATGTTTAAATATCTCTTCAAAAGTGGGACGACTTGGAGAAGAATATTAAAAGTTTTAAATATTTTAAAATGCATTTTGAGGTGGACGTCCTTTGGAGAAACTGAAGAGGTTCTTGGCTGGAGTTACATGTTGATTCATTTGCCCATCTGAGCTTATATATTGATGCTTTGAGAAGAGTTGAGGATGTTGGAATTTTATGGTAAAGTTATGTTGTTGGATTGAATCCAGAACCTCGCTAAGGGGAATCTTAGCAAATCAATCCATCCTTCGGGCCTGAAACTATGGCTTCCTAGGTGGTTAATTGGGACTATGCTTCACACAGAAGTGTAGATTGGGCATAACTTCTGAAATCGATAAACAAGTTGATGTATAACTTGTTTATTTTTGCTGCTAAACATCATGGCTGAAGTGGTTTTTGGCCGGTAGTTTCACCATCAATTTTATTCTCGTTCTAGGTATTAGCTCATGCTATTCAACTGTGAAGGGTGCCTAGAATTACAAGTTTTGAGAATTTATTACTGAGAGTTGGATTTTCTAGAAGCAGTCGACCTCCTCTTGGGTCGTACTTCTTCTTGCTTGCTGCCTTGGGAATCATGCCTTTTGTTCTTTGTTGTTTCTGGCTCGATTTCTCCTTGGAGTTTGGATGCCTAGCTCCTAGCTGTAATTTGGCTGTGGTTTGAGAGCATTCCGAGCTGTATCAAAGAAGAAACGTCCATTTTGGTGATTCCTAACCTTGCTGGTCTGATTTTCTATTCATACTATTTCTAAATAGACTTAGTGGATTTTAGCTTATTGTTGGTTGAGCTTAAATTTCATATCAATCGTGTATTGTTAAAATTGGAGGATTATTACTCTAACCATTGGATGATTTTGGAAGCATATCTTTGAGTTTGCAGCTGAATATGTCTATTGTAAAGCTTGTTAGTAGTACTAACAGCTGTCGTTTGTCATTGCTGCAATTTAATGTTTGTATACGCTCCCACAAAGAAGTGGTTGAGTTTAAAATAAATATCTTTATTATTGTTAATTCCCCCCACGAAATAAGTGGTAGTGTGGAATATTTTCCTCCCACTGAATAAGTGGAAATGAGGATTCATGGCTGGCTTGCCACCTTATAATTTGTAATAATCTCTCCCACTGAATAAGTGGAGTATCCCCACTGCTTTGTGGATGCCTGTTGTTAGCAAATGAATGCACTTTCAGTTCAATTTGTTGCTAACAATCCCCAAACCATATGCTATCACCTCGCCCACACTGGGATCTTGGTTAACATTCTTGGTGAGGGTTATTTACAAGCTGGTTTCGGTTTTGGTGCTAATGCTAATCAATGGTTTGGTGCTGGTTTTATTGTGATAAAACTCAAAAAAATTAAGGGGGAACATTACACTACACCAAAGGACTGGCCTACTAGTGAGGGTGGCTACCTAGGGTTTTAAGGGTGACAACTAGGGAGGAATCTTTCACCACCAAAGCCACCACCGGAGAATCTGGGGTCTTATGCACACTCCTACGAACACATGGTCGCCAAGACACACCCAACCGCGTATAGGGACATTACAACCCACGCCACTCCGCAAGACTCGACCCTGAGACCTCGGCTTTGATACCACTAAGGCCCAACCAATACACCAAAAGACTAGCTTGGTAGTGAGGGTGGCTACCCAAGGTGTTAAGGGTGACAACTAGGGAGGAATCTTTCACCACCAAAGCCACCACCAGAGAATCCGAGGTCTTACGCACACTCCCGCAGACACGTGGCCATCGAGACGCACCCAGCCGTCGGGACGCACCTAGCCGCATATAGGGACATTACAACCCACCACGCTCTGCGGGTCTTGACCCCGAGACCTCGGCTCTGATACCACTAAGGCCCAACCAATACACCAACAAACCGGCCTAGCAGTGAGGGCGACTACCCAAGGTGTTAAGGGTGACAACTAGGGAGGAATCTTTCACCACCGAAGCCACCACTAGAGAATCTAGGGTCTTACGCACACTCCCACAGACATGTGGCCGTCGAGATGCACCCAGCCGCGTACAAGGACATTACGGTGAGAGTGCATATCAAAAAAGAAAAAATCAATTCCCAAAGAAGCCATCAACACTAATTGGGCAACCTGAAACCGTCATTGTGCAAATGGAAGAATTCAAACCAAAATAAATAAGCCGCCACACATAATGTAATCAAGCCATCACGATAAGGAGAGGTGTTACAATAAGAACCGATCCTTTGACAAGTCCACCAAAAGATTTAATATTAAATTCAAACGCCGCCCCATAACATGAAGTCCTTGAAATTCTCCTCATAGGCGTTACACAAAGATATTCCAAGCTATCGACCCTTTGAAAAGACCAATCTGAAGACATGGCAATTTGACATCACATTTGTTGACTTAGCATTTGACATGGCACAGAGTATGACTTATCATTTTAAACAAGCAAGCAAGCAGAGAGCTAAAGCAACCAAGAAGATAGGTGAAGTAGACAAGCAACCAGCTCAAACAAACAAGCAAGTAGCTTAACCACCTTGACATCAATGACAAAATACTCAATAACTTTTACAGTTCATTCATAAATAATTGATCCTTTTCCTGCCTCTATAGAAGAGTTCTGGTGAAGAGGATATACTATTCATCAACTGCATTTCCTGCCTTCATAGGAGTTCTATCATTTCTTCCCCTTTGGAGGAGATTCATCATTTTCCTGTCTTCCAAGGAGATTTATTTGCCCGCCATTCCACGCCATTGTAAATAATAGTGAGAAACCAAACTTTGAACTTGACTGTCCATCTAAATCAAGGGCTTTAATCTTCTAATTGTGTCTTTAGTTTGCTTTAGCTGATCCTCAATCTTGGCTTGGGCATCACCATGAATGAAGGGTTCAAATTCGACACTATTTTCTCCTTTATTTCAATTTGTTTGATGTCCATCTTTCACTTGGGCCCATATACTAACTTGGACATTGATTCTACTTTGTTTTCCACTTTATTTTGGTAAGAAAAACATTTTGTTTCAGTGCTTGATTGCTTTTACGCGCCCATTTGTTTTTTTATGGAGACTTTAGTTCCTTGATGCCAATTTTCAAATATTTAACTAGAAAATTTGAATTTATTTTTAATTTTTTCTATTTTTTCATTTTCTAACATTGACTTTAATAAAAATGTCATTTCTCATTGCATTTTATCTTTCTAAATTCAGTTTTCGCATGACAAAGCTTGAAATTGTTTTCATAACTTCCTACCTCTATCATCCATTACTTTTCGCCAAAAAAGTTGACAAAACAAATAAGCAAATTTCTAAAAAGTTGTGATTTTCATGCTTATCTTCTAAATTCGGGACAACAAAAAAGCAAAAAGCAATGTTTTCTAAAAATAGAAAGCTAGATCTCAATGCTTCACTAAAACTTCTTGTCTTGAATATTGGACCTTCTGAAGTGACTACTTTATATTTTGAAGATGATCCTCATATGTGATTTGTCTCATGCATTGGCGGAGATTTTCCTTAACCTCAATCCTTCTTGCTTGTGCCCGGTATCTGCCATCATAGTCTTGCTAGTGTTGGGAGCCTCTTTCAAGATTCATAGCTTGATAATCTTCATGACAAGCAACCTAAGGACTTAACCACTTTGACAAAGATAAAAGAGTTGACACTGAAATGACCGCGACCTAATAGTTGGCTATAGATATGATTAAACATTAGTCTTTTAGGGCTAGCAAATTTTGGTACCAACAAACCCTATCTTGAATAGTATGTACTTTCCATTTACAATTTGTGCAAGTGTGTTTTCTAAGTTGTTTCATGCAAAGTGAACAAAACTATAACCTATCTTTTTGGCTCTCTGTTAGTTTTAGATCAGAAATGTAAGCAATCAGATAATGCAACACAAGAGACAATGAACACAGCATTTTTACCCTGGGAAAACCCTCCTACTCAAGGGAGAAAAACCCAGCAATATAATCTCTTCTTATATATTGAAAGAATAAGAGCAGAAATCTGCTTTACAAATCAGACCCTTTAAATCTGGCCAAGACTTAACAATAATGTATACTGCTTCTCTATGAGCAAATAATAAAACCTTCTACAAAGAAATGAATCTGCTGCTAAGAATGCTAATTGGAGTGAATGATTGTGATGCCCAAATGAGAGGACTTGATCCTTCTTAAATACACAACTAGACAACCTCTTCTCTAGGTCGGCCCCTAGAGAATATGAATATTATTTGAACATGAAGGCCGACCAGCCTTTAAGTAAGGAAAATAGCTCTTGAAGCTATAAAACACTTAACACTCTCAAGCTAGGGCACAAGGTGATTCGGCACTTTCACTCAAGGTGAGAAGTTTTCATTCTTATTGTTTTTATTCATTTTACTAAAAATAGGCTAAATAGCCATCAAATGCTCACTCTTTCTAGCTAAAAGCAAAGATGTAAAAGATATGAGTAAAACACAAGCATTGAATAGTTTCAAACACAAAGAAACAAACACTTTGCTAAATTGAATTAAGGAATCGTGTACAAAGCCACAAACTCCACTTCAAGTAAACCTGCAATTCAAAGTTTGTAAGCTCGCTAAAAGCAGTTTATTTTACCTTAGCACACATACACAAAACATTTTAAGCCAAATACAATAGTTGCAATCAAAGCTACAAAAACCAACTTAACGCCTACTGCAATACAAAAAAATTCAATAAATGTCGCATGATATTCAACTCATAAAAGAACAATTAAAAAAAAAATCTCAATAGCAATTTAGAGGCAAGATAGGCATTAATAAGTTCTGTTGAATGAATGATATTGTATCCATAAACTAAGTGCCAAGAGCACTGATTAATAATGTTTACAATGCTTTGCACAAAAAATAAATACATAAGCTAACTACAACTTATATGCTGATTATAGTTTGTTTGTGTGCTTTATTACATAACTTTGTCTAGCTCAAGCAATCTTTAGATAGGCTCCAAATAAGAAACTACAAACTAGCAATAGACCTTCTAGAAAGTTGTCTAAAAATAGCTGATGTATCAATAAATGCTATGATGAGCACACAGTGATACTGAAAGGGGGCAGTGAATCAGTACCTAACAATTTTTTATTTTCAAAACTTTACCAATCACAATGAAAACATTCAAGTAAGATCTAACAATTAAGAACACAATGAGAATGCCGATTTACGTGGAAACCCTTGTGGGAGAAAACCACGACAATATATTGCTTATATATTATAGATTAATCTTCTTCTTGTAGGCTCCAACCTACTAGAGACTCCAATCTCCACTTGATAGAATTATAAGCTCCAACCTATTGGAGGCTTCAACCCCCACTCAACTGAACTCCAACCCTGCAAGAGGCTTCAACCTTAATTTGATAGGCTCCAACCCCCACACAAACTGAGCTTCAACCCAGCAAGAGGCTCCAACTTCTATTTGACAAGCTCCAACCTATTTAATTCTTCAATGCTGATATATTAAACTCCTTCACCAAATCTGATACAAACACAAATTTGATCCAACTACAACTTCTCTTCCTTCTCGAATCTGAACACACACCATGCAATATTCTTGATCACATTTCACACAATAAAAAATTTCTCACACATCTTATCACAAATTACAAGTCCGATCCAAACTATGCACCAATTCTTTTCACACAACTGATCATAATCATGGCAATATTTTCACATAATTTTCTGTCTTACCATCTACTCAAATTCACTTCACAATCTGCTCTTACTCTTCACATATATTCATTAGAAATATTTGCATTTATCATTCATACATGGGTTGCATATACACTCAAAATAAATCTGAGTTACACTTCATATTTCTGTCCTTTTGTCACTTTTTTAATCTGTTCTTTTACTCAGAAATAAATCATTGAATTGTTGCTTTTAAAATCCCAAACCACCATCTTTTTATTTCTTCACACCTCTTTCAAAAAGAGGTGACCATTTCATAAGAGAGGCAACTATTTCAGAGGAGGGGTTGGCCTCTTAAACTAAATTTATTTTGTTTTAAATTTCTTAAATGAGGCGACTTCCTTGGAGACACCACTCTTCACATAATAAATCGCTATCTTTCAACTGCTGCCTTTAAACTAATTTTAATTCATTTAACCTTTTATTAGTTCGCTGCCTTATGAGAGGAAATCATTGCTTTAAGCAGATTGATGTATTTTCTTGAATAGTTGTGTTGCTTTATGGAGATATATTCATCACTGCCTTTATTCACTTTAGTTAATCACTGTCTTCATATTAATTATAATTGCTGATCTATATCATTTTTTCATATGCTTATTAACATGGACAATTAAAACTTGTTTAAATATCTTAACTTTGGTGCTTTAAATGAATTCGGCTGGCATATGAAAGAGCTATTTTTAATTGCTTCTTTTATTAAACTTTCCAATCACTCCTTTATTAACTCATTAATAGCTGCTTCTTATAGTAATCGCTACATGGGCATTTTCATTTTGACGCCAAAGCATGGTCTTACACATTAATATATACGCCTTTGTTGGCTAGCATTCATCAAGGAATAGAATGAAGTCTAGGCACTACCATGTAAGGGTGACTCATCCATCTTATGATAAAAGATTAAATCGATTAGTGGCCTTTGGCCTTTTGCCTCTACGCCTTTGACATCACTGCAATAATGTGACATTCCTTCTTGACATCAATGACAACAATATTTCCAACATGCTAAAAGTAGACTTTCCAAAATATGTTCATCTACTGAAAAACGGTGGCAGTTGAAAATAGTACAAGCTATAAATAATGCGTCTAAAAACAATTTCTAACAATTAGCTCTAGACGATGATTCTAATTAAGTTCTTCCACTTTGTCATGGAAGCAACCTCTTTGAGGACATTAATTCAGCTTGATTGCAAATGAAAATTGCTGGAAAATGTACACACCCTTATCAAGGATAAATTGAAGACTTGTTGAAACTTGGAAAAATTGTTGAACATAGTTGCTATAAGTGATGGTCACTATCAATATGATTGAAACTGTTGTGGGAGATCGAAATCAAACTCCCTGTTTAACATGTTTTGGGTCCCTTCTCCTCTAATGTTAGAGAACAGATATTTTTGGTTGCTTCTTTGCTTTCTAGCACCACAATCAAATCTTCTCCATTCTCCTACATCCCTATAAGTTCTTTGAACAATGTTTTGTCAAGGTCTATGCAACATGAACCTATATACAATCTTTCTTGTTGGCCTAGGCTCGAAAGGAACTTTGTCAACTTCATCTTTCCAAAGCATGAGAAGCAATATAATTTTAGCTCTTTTGAATTTGTAGCAAAGGAAGCACAAACGAAACTACTATACCACTTGATGTTTCAAGTGCTTTCCTCTTCACGTTATTTTTTGGTGATTGGCCCTTTGGCCTTGCTTATCCAATGTTGAAGCACGCAATGTTGGTCTATGGATCCTGATCATGCTCCGGGTTAATATTTTAGTAACTTTGGTAACTGTGGTTTCCCCCGAAATTTATTAAAGGGGGAGTGCAAGGGAGGTGGAACCCCTTTTGCAAGGCCTGGGGAAGGAGCTCACAGTGGGGGTCTAGGGGCAACACCCCCATCCGAGGGTTGTTGGTGACAATGCCCCCAATCAAGGGCTCAGGAGCAGCACCTCCAATTGGGGGCTAGGGGCAACACCCCAAAGCAAAAATTCATGATATTTTTAATAAAGAAATTTGTAATAAATTTGAATTGAAAACAATTTTGTAACTGCCCACAACTGAATAGTTTCTTGCTATGGATTGGTGATTGAACAGTCACAGTTCGGAGTAGTGAATCTACATGCAGCAAATAGCACTCCTATGAGGTATGAGGGGACCACCCGCTAGTGGGCGCCCGAAGGTGAAGCCCACGGCAAGGGCTCGGGGGCAAAGCCCACAGTGGGGGTCTAGGGGCAACGCTCCCAACCAGGGGCTACTGGGGGCAATGCCCTAAATCAAGGACTCGAGGGTAGTACCATCAAAGCAAAAATTCATGATATTTTTAATAAAGAAATTTGTAATAAATTTGAATTGAAAACAATTTTGTAATTGCCTGCAACTGAACAATTTCTTGCTATGGATTGGTGATTGAACAATCATGGTTCAAAGTAGTGAATCTACACACAGCAAACAATAAGTAGAAGAAAGTTGGTTGGTTGTGGTTTCGTGTTGGTGGAACATGCAACAGCACGCGAGAGTTGAGTGTAGCGTTGTGTTTGGAGCACACAAAAAATTGCTGCAGGTTTATGTAATACTGTAACTTTGTTTCACTAGAGATTTAAATAAAATCGAATAGTTGTTTGTGGATGTAGCCCAAAGGGTGAACCATATTAAAAATATTTGTGACTTTGTAATTCAGTTGTTTGTCATTTAATTTATATATCTGGCATTGTTTAATTCATTTCTTAATTGCTTCGATCCTGCCTGAAAATCCCAACACGCAAACATGACTTTTTGGCGTTCTTCAATAGTTTGGTTTTCTTCACACTGTAATTCTTGTTTGGCTCTTCAGCTACATTCTTCTTTGTTTCTTTACAACCTATTCAATTCTTGCATCTTGGCTTCGAATGGAGACTCAAATTTGCAAAGCTTTTTTCATGATTTCATAAAGTAAAAAATGAATAGCCCCAACACAAATTTTATTAAAAATCTTGCATTAAATACTCCTACGTAGCCTACATTTCCTTTTTGAGCTCAGCATGTCTTCCTCTAGCACCTCCAATGCTAATTCTCTTTCAGCACTACTTCTACTTTGACATCCTTGTTACACCCCGATTGTATAGCTACTATTTGCATAGGGCAATTGATTGTAATGTTTGAAACATTGAGATGAATAAAACATGTTTTTGTTATCAAAATGAATGTGTTTTATTTAAATGATTGTCTCATTTGACTGATATTTCTATTGGTGTAATTCTTGCTTAATGTTGCATGCAAGTTATAGAGTAATGAATATTCTAAAATGTTTAGTATACTGTTAATGTTGTGAACAAGTAACTATCGAGATTGTATGTCTATGGGTGCAGGTACATGAACCATTCTTCCAGGCGGAGGGGAGACATCACTCGGGAGAGGGGCTTGGTCGGGTAACCGGTAAAGTAAATCAATTGAGCATACACACACTCACCTTAGACTGAGTAAACCAAGTCAGTTTTGTATGAGTATAAGGTAAGTCATCCATAGCTTAATGTTGCATGCAAGTTATAGAGTAATGTTGCATGCAAGTTATAGCTTAATGTTGCATGCAAGTTATAGAGTAATTCTTGCTTAATGTTGCATGCAAGTTATAGAGTAATGAATATTCTAAAATGTTTAGTATACTGTTAATGTTGTGAACAAGTAACTGTCGAGATTGTATGTCTATGGGTGCAGGTACATGAACCATTCTTCCAGGCGGAGGGGAGACATCACTCGGGAGAGGGGCTTGGTCGGGTAACCGGTAAAGTAAATCAATTGAGCATACACACACTCACCTTAGACTGAGTAAACCAAGTCAGTTTTGTATGAGTATAAGGTAAGTCATCCATAGCTTGTATGTCTTGCAAGTAGAGGTCTTGACTGCTTCTGTGTGTGAAGTTTATCCTTGTGCTTGATTGTGAGATTATGATCGTCGTGGTGGTATCATGTTTGGATGTGAACGTCGGAAGTAAGCATATAAACATGTATAGTATATATATATATATATATGTTTATAAGCGTACGTCCGATAATGTGGAATATTAAATATTTGCCTGGAATTTATATATACATAGATATATATATTGAAAGTACGCTGACTGGCTCGCAAAATATATATATAATCGAAAATTATATATGTATAAGTATATATATATATTTGTTAAATATAAATATATTTATATATGTAATTATATATAATATTATTATAGTTATATTAAAATATATATGTATTTTAAATAATCGAGTATTTAAATATTTATATGTTTAATATTTAAAAGAACTATAATAATATTTATATAATAAAATATATAAATGTATTTAGCTTAATATTTTAAAACTCTTAAGTGTAAGATTTTTTTATTTTAATCTTTTGATTAGAGTAAAAATTATAAAGCAACTTTGGAGAAATAATATTATATAAGAATTTATTTATATTTTAAATAAATAAGATCTTGGGAAATAAAAGACTTAGACTTCTATAGCACTTGGTAAATAATATGTAAAATTTACCTTGAGAAAATAAATGATTTAGCTTTCTTAGCCATTTGGTAAAATCGTATAAAGTTTATCATGGGAAAATATATGATTTAAAACATTGGAAGTCACTTGGTGAGTATCGAACTTTATGAACTTTATGAAAATTAAACATTAAAAATGCGTTGAATTTTGGTAATTCCTTTCACCATGGAAAAGTAGGAAAAGATACGCCAGTTTTAAATATTTCATAAAAGCAAAAGTCGAAACTATGAAGATAGAAAATAAAGGAAATGGTACAGCTGTGATATGCACATACAGGAGGAAGACCTGGTCGCGGCTTGCAAAACGCCATACTGAAAATGTGTGGTAAAGCCTAGAGTATAGGCCAGGTGGGACGCAACTGCCATGGACGTTTTCCTTCAAAGAATGTAATCCGCCATTTTTGGACGCCCTAGCTGAGTACGCCTGTAGGTGTCTCTAATCTTCTTTTTACCATGTGTGAGTTGAAATATTCTCTCTAGATAAAGGTCGAATCATCTTAAAAATTGCTGAGTAAGTAACAAAATTGCTGCCACTTCATGAATTGACATTTTCAAATATGTAAGGTGTCAATTCTCATGCCAAAATGGTAGTATGGCATGAGAGTTCGAAACCTATAATTAGAGCTCTTCACCTTGTCATTTTTACGAATTCACAACTTACCTTTGCTAATTCCGAATTTGCTTTTGAGAGCCACAATTCCCCATTGCCATTCTATTTCAGCCTTGTGAAATTCATTGCTGCTTAAATACATATACGTATTTGCTGTAGTAACCATTTTGCCAGTAACCAGCATTACCAGCCACCATTGTTCAGTCATTGAGAGCAACTTTGAGAAAGGGAGAGAGGAATTTAGTTGGAAGCTTTCACCTCCAACTTGGTGATCAAACACAGCTGTATACATTGGCAGTCTGAGGGATTGATTACTTCCAACTGGAAAGAAGCTTATACAGGCATGAGAATTTCTTATTGTATTTTCTTTTTCTTAAACTTCTGTTGAATCTAGGAAATAAACTAGATAAAGGATTGTTTGGCTTTTATTAGAAATTGAATGGCAAGAGGCAAGTGCTTGAATAGAATCATATAGATAATATGTTAATGAATGCATTTACTTTTAAAGAAAGAGAAAAAGGGCATATTTTTGTAACCACATTGTAAATGTGTTAATGATTGCATTGACTTCTAGTGAAAGAGTAAAAGGGCATATTTATGTAGCCACATTGTGTGTATTATCTCCGCATATGGAGAATAAGGGTTATCAAGTTATCATATACTAGGAATGAAATGAAGATAGTGGCCTAGAAAGGTCTTTTTCAACTTAAGTTATAGGGATAACTGAGGTAAGCTAAAAGTACTCCTAGGATAAAGATTTCCTAATTAGGAGGAATGGTATAAGACCCTTGTAGACTGTTTCGTTTCTAAGCAGATTGTTTGAAGGTAGGTTGTCTAAAACAGGATATACCTCCCTTATTTAACTATTTGAAGTAGAATGTCTAAAGGTAGGTAATCTGAAACAGGATATACCTATCTTGTGTAAATTTCTTAGAAGAATGTTGTAGGTTAGTCTAGGATAAAAGATTATATAAAAGTAAAGGACGATACCTATGCATAGTGTAAGATAGCCTTAAGTCAAATCGGCCCTGAGTAGTGTATATGATAGATGACCTTCATTCGAAGTACTGAATGAGAATACTTTGGCCAAAGTAGTGAAATGTACAACATCCACTTAGATGTGAGATAGTTGAGACTTCACTGTCAGTTCATCGTGATCCTTGTACTAGTATGAGATTGTGAAATAGCAAGGTTCTAGTTGTGAATAGGACACAACACTATGCTCAGTTGGGTTGTCGCAGCTAGATACTTTACCAATCTCTTCGTTTGAAGGGAGGGTCATCCATCGAATGATGGATGTGCGGGGGACCGCATTAACAGTCTGTGGTTGGTGGAAAAGCGCCTGAGTGATGTTTCTCCTCCATAGCAGGCAACGTATACACCAAGATTTGAAAGGAAGGGAGCCTGGACCATCTTACTACTATTTGTGCAAAAGCTTACGAGCTATGTATGTAATTGTTTTACTTTTGTATTCTGATTTGTATTTGCAATGAAAATGGAATTCATGTGGAAATATATATTGTAACTTGCAAGTATTTATCAATAAAGAAAGGAGGAATTTTATTGTAATGTCTTTGTTACTTGTTACTTTTATATGTTCGAAATGAAATGTTGGAAAAAATTTAATTACCCAAAGATGGGGTGGTTACAATCCTTGTGCTACTGCAATGCCCAAGCCTTCAAGTACATATGCACATACAATTTCTCTCCTCCTTCACATCACTCCAATGCAATTTTCATTCCTTAGTCATTTACCCTTGTGAAGGAACAATCCAACAATTCAAACTATTTCTTAGCTTCGCAACATCACTTTTCCTTGCATTGAACATTTCCATTTTTTGACCTCCTACATGCCACTACTTTCAACTCTTTCTACAACTTGTTTGCTTCCACTACCACCCTACCTTTATCTTTCTTCATTCCTTCAATGTCCCAATATAGGCTCAAACTATCTCTAATTACACATATTACAAAAATCTACATGCTATTGTGCTTATATTATCTTATAAGTATTATACACAACCTACTTCTAAAATAACAACAAATTTCTACCATATTCTTATATGTCTAGGTATTCCTTAGTGGTCAATTTGAGAGGCTTCTACAACCTTTTCTGCGACTAGGTTCCAATTGTTCTTTCATCAATGAGCTTTACACCTTCCAAATTCATGTCCAAGGCAATGCTTCCTCTCAAGAAAATATCTTTAAGGCTGCAACATGCCAGGCACTTTGTAATCTCTAGCCATTCAAGTTGTTTTGTTAGTGGGAAAACATCCAAGTTGTCATTCATTCATGTTCACACTCACCATTTCTCCTCCACTTCAGCACCTCCTTAGATTTTGGCATTCTCCTCTTTTCTCCTCTCATGCTATTTCAGACTTAGTCTATATAGGATATCAGGATCAACAATGTATTGGACAGAAAGGTAAACGGACAACAAATAAAGAACAGCTAAGCCACAGGTTAAATGGAAGACAATAAGGCAAAGAACAGTTCTAGTGAATGCCAATTGTAGGATAATATGGTAATAAAGCAAATAGCATACAATAATAAAGTAACATGCATACAATTGGAAATTAGATCTATATGAATGAAATAGGTAGTGAATGAAATAGGTAACTGTGGTTGAATTGTAGGTGCATTAACCTCCCCTTGGCTGAAGCACTTGTTGAGAGGTGGTTGTAGGTGAAATCAGGGCATATAGGAGAAAAACTAGTAGCCCACAGCTAGGGACACTAGGGACTTCGCAATTGAAAGTGAATACCCTATGTTTGAATCTTTAAAGGCCATGTATTGCTAATTGTAATCCTTTGGTCAAGTACACCTTTAATCCTCTAGGGGCTGATGTGAACACGAGAAGAGATCACCAGTTTCTTCTTTCAGAAATAACGAAGACAAGCCTATGAATTGGTGTTCCAACCATTAAAAATCCAAATCCAAAAATATTTGGCATTTCTGACCAGACCTTTAAAAGAGACATGCATTTTATGGTAATATTCTACTATAACTAACATGCATTCATAAGAAAATACACTGCACTAGCAATTTAACGAAAGACATTATCAATGGAAGACAGACTCTTGGCATATGGAGTCAGAACCTGATTATACATTAATATTTGCATTAGTATGATTACGTGGAGGCTTTGAATTCAGGACAGCAGGATCTCCCTATGAATGACTACCATCCTCTCTTACCTTCTATCAAGGCTCTTACACATATATAGTGTGACTGCCAAGTAATTGTCACTGCATGATCATCCCAGAACCTGCCACATATTTGCATGCAAAGTCATGCATGGTTCATGCAATCAACAACTACATCATGCAATCTTCCAAGTGTCACTTGTTCTGTGACTTCTGCCGCATCTTGGCAGTTAACCCCTTTCACTCTAGCACTGTGACTTCCTGCTTCTTCCACAGCTCATCATCTGGCACTCTACTTCAGCACTAAACTTGGTCAATGGTGATGTGTTTCAGCCCTGACCCAACATCGGGCAATATGTTCTATGCTGGTTTTGGAAAAGGAAATATTGTCTCATTCTTTGTTGTTTATTCACAAGTTAATATTCATCTATGTTTTAATAAAATTGATCTTAAAATACTTTTGGATTCTTGATTGCTCAAATCAGAATCATCACAGAGGCATAAATTGTTGCAGCTATTTGCTAACAGAATTGTTTTCGAATATACAATATTAGGAAACTAGGCAACTATTACCCCTCCAATAATACATGATAGCGATGGTTGGTAAGTTAAATAATACATTTAGAATAACATTCAAACTATGGGCTCTGCTGTTCTTGAGCCTTGCCATAGTACATGGTCTCATCTATGCAGGGCACCTCCTTCTCCGTGATAATACTCCTTTTATTGATAATGATGTTAATTTTCCAAATCACTCCCCTGTTGGTAATAATCAGATGCACACTCTTCCTGGTTGTTCCAAATAGAGATGATGCTTGTAATATTGTCAATTAAAATTGTTGTGTGTTATTTGATGGCTCTCCCAAGGTGTTGGTGATAATCTTCCAAACCACCTCCCTGTTGGTAATAATTAGATTCATGCTCTTCTTGTTTATTCCAAATAGAGATGATGCTTGTGGTGTGATATTCAATGGCTCTCCCAAGGTGTTGAATTTTGTCATCCTAACTGGGATGCTGGATTCGATGCTACTACATTTTATGACAAACATAATGATGTGAAATAAATCAAAATGGGATCTTCTCTGTACATAGATATCTCAAGTTTTCTATAGGACACAACAAATTATTAATAAAACTTGATGACAAACTTACATTTCCAAGTCATTTTAATTTCAATTTTTTTTTAAAGGCATATTTCAGTGAGTTATAACCCACCATTTAAGTAGTCAGTAAACTGAATCAGAATATATAATAACAACAATTCCTCATGATTTCTGATGTCAAAACCTTGAAGCTGTCAAACGAACAAAACATTGATTCTGCACTAGATTGTTTATTTCTCAAAAATTTGAACATAACACCAGTTTTTTATATTCCAATCCTAGATTAAAACAAAATTGCATCAATGAATAGCCCTACTTGAATTAGTTTTTTAACATTAGACGATGAACATTACAGATTAATCAAGAGCTGAGAAAATAACAGAAGTGTGCACAAAGAAAGATATTGGATACAATGACAAAAAAAGGTAAAATTTTCAGTAACATTTACAAATTTTCATCAAGATGATTCTTTGTTTCATCCAAATAGGTTTGTTCAACATTCACAATTTCCTTTTAGTTGACAAATAAGAAACATGTCTACTCAATCAGGAATGAAAATTACATAACACCCACATGTTAACAACATTCTCAACATATAAACACAAAAGGAGAATAGGCAGAACCTGCTGTAAGAGTTCGTCTTCACTAAAAAATGGTGACCACTGTTTTATAGTCTCTAAATTCCGACACCAATCATTAGCAGTAAAACGTATGAGTTTTCTTGGTCCATCTCCTTTACTTTCATAGTCAACCTGCCCATTGCAAAATGCAACAAACATACCAGAATGAATAAATGCAGGATGCTACATGTGAGAACAAAGAGCACAAGACAAAAATCCATTGCCTATTTATATAATAATTATTATCTTTACTTGAGCCACCAACAATATGTGCCCCAAGTATGATCCATTTACTCAGAACTAAGAAATGTGTTTCCTCGTCTCTGTAAAACATCCTGGTGATTATAAAGACTTGTTAAAAACAAAATACAAAACACACCTTCTCCCCGTCCTGCAGAACACAGGTATATTAAACTGAATTTTAATCAGGCAGGTCAAGGAAATAAAGGCCTTGCTTCTGACGGATGTGTATTCAAAGAAGAGAAAAGCAGCTAAAAGTTATTGTTTTCAATGACCTAGGCAGGAACATGAATAATCAAATGGAGCCTAGAGGCTATGGCTATGCTCAAGGGCATCCAAGCTGCTGTCATTAGTGAACTAAAAATGCTAATGGTAAATAGAGACTTGCAATTTTTGAACAATGCTATGAAAATTGGGGAAGTATCATCTTGGAGATTGAAAGAAACTGTGGAAGACAAAAAGTTGGAAGGGATCCCCTTCCCTACATCAAAAGAGAAAACAATAAGGTGGTGAATTTAGTAGCCAATATGGGTGTGAAGCTATTGGTAACAGATGGTGTCCACAGATTCTGTAATGGAAAATTTCCCAGCCACATTAAAAATTGCTTGTCAAAGATGCTATCCTTTACCCATCCCATGCTCCCCTTCCCGCCCCCCTCCACTGCCTCATCCTAAGGCCCTTGTAATCATATCTATAATAAACCTACTCCTATCAATCTTATTGCATCACCTAAGGATGGGGGATATAAATCTAATAAAATATTCTTATGATCTTTTATAATTGCTTCCATTTTTTAGTATTTTATGGGCTAGAGATGGCATGTC